>JAIPUX010001232.1:18942996-18953111 GCA_020142125.1 Phrynosoma platyrhinos
TTACTTTGTCTAGCCCACATTTTACCAACTTGCTTGCAAGAATGTTGTTGTTGTTGTTGCTGCTGAAAACTAAGAACTATACCAGCAAATACTATAACCACCTGACACATTTTCTTTATTTGTAAGAGCTCAGTAAGAATGCCTCACTATGGCTTTTGTGTCAAATGAAGTGTCTTCTCATGTCAGAATCCATGGGCATAGTTCTGCCATGATTGATGTGGTTTTTTAGAAAGGATGTATGTAATTAAGTATTGAAGTGTATTGGATATTGAAATGTATGCATGTATCATGTGTGTACTCTGGGTAGGGAAAATAGAAGGAGTGGCGAAATGGCAGGGGAGCAAATGGTAAACAGGATGAAAGAGTTTATGGTTTAATGACTCTGTACTTCCTGCAGCAATCCTGGAACATAGAGGCAGAAGGGACTATTGGCATTTGTTTTGATTGGGGTCAAAGACTGGGCACCAACAGTCAGGAAGAGGGGGGCTGGATAATTTATACTCTAATACTATGAGGGGGTAAGGGACCCTCAGTCTCACCAAAAACACTCTTCTGGTAACTTCTGTCTTGATGTCTGGAATAAAAGTCTTTTGCTTTCTATCACATGTTTTCCTAGTTATTGGGAACCAAGTCTACAGGTTGTGACAGTTTCACGAAACTCACAAAATACCTTGTACAATGCAGTAACATTCAGGCTGAGGTG
Source organism: Phrynosoma platyrhinos (assembly GCA_020142125.1). Lineage (NCBI taxonomy): Eukaryota > Metazoa > Chordata > Lepidosauria > Squamata > Phrynosomatidae > Phrynosoma > Phrynosoma platyrhinos. The sequence goes on from JAIPUX010001232.1 coordinate 18,943,700, forward strand.
CACTCATAGCAGATAAGCCTTCCAAAAAACAACCAGGGAACCGAAGCCCTAGAAGAGGGTATGTGTCCTGAGCCGGGAGCCTGACCCAAATGGCCCCAAGATGCCAAAGGAGGAACGGGAATGGGGAGAGGCTTCGGGGAGAAGCCCAAAGAGACATGGACTGTGTGGTGGAATGGTCTGAGACACCAAGGGAGGCATGGGGAATGGAAAGATGTTTTGGGGAGAAGGCTAGTGAGGCATGCCAGATAACATAGAAGAATGTCCCCGAGATTCCAAGGGAGGCATGGGGAATGAAGAACAGCTTTGGGAGGAAGCACAACAAGATGTTCAGAGTTGCATGGAGGAATGGCCCTGAAATGCCAAATGGGGAATGGCCAAGGGAGGCATGGGGTGGGGAATGGAGACTAACTTTGGGAGAAGCCCAGCAAGACGAGCTGGATTGTGAGATGGAAGATGCCTGTGAGAGGTGGCAAGGTACATGGAGAGGATGCTAGAAGGGGTCCTGAAACAGGATCAGGAATGGCAATGGGAGATTTCCCAGGCATGGAAAGTGGCGATGGAAGTGGTACAGGCCATACAGCGGCAGAAGATCCAGAGGCTTCAGGAAGAGAGCCCAGGAAGGCTACATGACCAGATGGTGAGAACCGAGCCCCTGATTCCACCACCCAGGATGAGTGAAGGAAGACAGCAAGAATAAGCTGGCCAGACTGGGAGTCCCTGACACTGAACCAAGACCAAGCCCACAGACCAGGATGCCCTGGGGGGCCTTGGAGCCAGAGAGGTTGAATAAGTAGCAGAGTGAGTGTTAGAAGGAGGATCCTGAAGCAGCAGACGTAGACAGAAGAGCATTCAATGTGGGACCTCCTGACTGAGGCAGCAGATGTGCTTGCCTGGACCTTGATGGGACAGTTGGCCCATGTGGAATTGGGGCTGCAGAGGCACCCCATAAACCAGCATGGACCCCACAGTCTCAGCGACCAACCCAGCCCCTCAACCACAGGAACCAAAGGCACGGCTCCCAATGGCAGGGACTGCCAGAGAAGCAAGAGATCCAGACATGGAGGCCAGGGGACTGAAGATGGAGAAAGAAGCGAAGAGGGCCCTAGAGAACCAAGCTGACCAGCCCACTTGATAGGTGGACAAGAAAGTGTAGTGGAAACAGACCAATTGGGAGTAACCAGGACAAGACTAAAGATGGAGGTTCTATCACCCACTTCGGAGGACAGTCTGGCAGCAGGGGCTACCCAGCAGGAGGCTTCAGAGGACTCAGTAAGTCTATGAGCCATCACTCTGGAGCAACAAACTCAGCAAAGGCTGAATCTCACAAAAGAAAGTCCTAGAAAAGAAGGAGAGAAGCTACACCAGAGTAATACTGTAGTGATGGTGAGACCTGAAGCTCTATATTTTAGCACCCACATTGTGGGCCCTGGGCTTCCCTGAAGCAGGTGTTGGGGACTGATGAGATGGGATGGACCATGGGCCAAAGGAAGAACATCAGAACCATGCTAGTTCACAAAAGCCCAGGGCTTTGTTGGTCCAGAGGGGGGCCGGGAGGGTATGAGCACTGCTCAGAAACTTTAAAGCTGTGGCACTACTAGCAGGTCTCATCCAGAAACCGAAGAGGGAAAGTGCCTCCAGATAAATAAAAGAGTCAAGCCTCAACAGGGCAGGATGGACTGATAGAAAATTGGCAACGACTGCAGTTACCTGCCCAAACAAGTCCAAGACAGCGGCATCCAGGAGTCCTGAAACTAGACTGAGAATTTGATGGGAGGGTGAGCCAAGTTGCCCTACTTCCTGGCCCAGGCAGCTGGGCACAAAAATGAGTAAGGACATCCCTTCTCCAGCAAAGGAGACAAAGTGAGATGTGTGGCCGCACACCTGGAGGGCAAAGTGATGGACATGTTGGTGAAGATGAAAGAGCAGCTGAACTGGGAGAATTACAGGTGTTCATGGTGGCCATGTGATTCAAAGACCCGTTCTGGACAGAAAAGGCCTAGTCCAAGTGGATGGTGTTGAAGCAAGGTACCTGCTCAGTAACTGAGTATGTGATCAAACTTCGTGGGCTGACCACACAAATTCCAGAGTGGCCCAAAGCTGTTAAGGTGCAGCACTTCAAGGAGGAACCTAGAGTGGCCCTGTCAAGAGACAATCCCCGGAACATGAGGGAATGGATTTGATTTACTGGGGAGGGTGAGATGGGGAAGGAAGAAATCTGCCTAATAAGGCAGCAGGGAAGAGAAGCCAAACCAGGCAAGGGGTCCAACCAGAATCTGAGCCCCAGCCAGGGCAAAGAGAAAGGAGCAATCACCCAAGAACCAGAGAGAACATTGGCTGAGATTGGGGCTTTGTCAAGTGTGTAGGCAGAGGAAGTGTCATAGTTGACTGCCCCGACTGAGAGGCCCACCTATGAGGAACTGCAACAAAGATGTGCCCACCTTAATTCCATTGGGGAACAAATGGCACTCTGGTAGGGGATGTCAGGCAATCATGTCTTCGAGATGGCCTGCAGAGACACTAAGGAACTAGAGGAAATGCCAGACACCATGGAATCAGAGGACAATGCAAAGCCAATGGGAAAACTTCTTAGGCCTGCTTCAAACAGTGGTGGAGGGTAGGCACTAGACCCAAGCAGTCACACCCCAATAGTGAGTGAAGGACCCCCCCCATATATCCTGAGGGGGGAGGATGTGTGGCCTTGATGGCAGCTATAGATTCTTGCTGCACCTAATGCTTGGTAAACCTGAAGATGGTTACAGAACTAAAGTTAAGTGGCATGAAGCAGGGATACCCCATCACCTTCTCACAGATGGATGATTCACTGGGAAAGAATTAAGTTTGTGATGGTCCTGACCATGGGCTACCAGTTGATCCTGATAATAGACGGGTTGCAGCTCCACAACCCCAGGGCCCAATGGAGGTCAGGAGAACTGGTTTCTGACAATCTGATATATAGGAAGGCTACCCGAGTTCCTGATTTGTGATCAGAAGAGAGAGCAGTGACCATGTTGAGTTGGCTGACTACTTGACCAGAACAGATGGAGAAAGTTATTTAGGAGGACCAGTTGAGCTACCTCCCATTCACATAGATTTGGATGAAGTGTTTGTAGAAGTGGAGAGTGATCAGCTTCCTCCCCACCGGGCAATGGACTGCACAATTGAAGGGGATTTGGGAGCTCAGGCCCCCAAACAGAAATTGCATTCAACAATCTCTCTCTATCTAAGGACCCTTAGGGAACCTACAGAATTCTTTGACTCTAATGAAGGTAGCAGGAAGCAGGACCCACAAGAGACCTCAGATGGGGGTGCTCAGGCACTGGGGGGTTTTCAGCTATGGTTGGAAGACAGCCCTAACCTTGAAATGAGGGCACTGGGGGCTTCAGAACTGAAAAAATGCCTGACTTCAATCCCCAAGGAGAAGGGAATTAGAGATCCCCACCAGTTAGAAACCTACGTGTGTGAGCCCTAAATTGCAAGGCTGCCAAATTACTCCAAAGACAGAGGCCCCAATAGCGGAGGGGCCATGAAAGTGATAAAAGATAACTTGGATGCACATGAGAACTCCAACCTGCTCAAGTAGACTGGGACTCCAGAGAGCCCACCCAAATAGAGCTCATTGCCCTGTGTTTGGAAGGGGGGACAACTGAGGCTGATGGTGGGGGGGAGAGATACAAAGACTTAGTGACTAGCCAGGAAGACTTGGGTTAAGAATGTACCCACATAGAGTTCCAAGAGGTGGCAACCCTCAGGGATTGAGCAAACCGCTTAGCCGAGACAACCAAACCAAAGCCCAGCCTGAGAATGGAGCTAGGCCCAGGATCCACTACCTACAGAGTCCTCACAATGCTAGAGACTGCACAACCCAGGAAGGTTGGAGGTGAGCTTAGAAGGACCAGTTCCACTGGATAACAGAGAAGAATGATGCAGAGCCAGCATCCTTAAGAATTGGGAGGACAGCCCAGCCAAGATGTGCACACCAGAGATAGAACAGAATGTGAGGAGTCCAGGCCCAAAGGCTACCTGAGGGAGATGACTCTTCCCTGGCCCATGAGGAGCAGACCCCCCCCAGGCCCCCACATTCAAAACTTACCCACAGAACTGCAGTGGTGAGATGTCTCATTTCCCTAGGAGGAGGTCAGATAGCCAAGAGACCTGGGGCCCATGGCCGGACGAGGCCCTGATAGTTTATGCCTCCAAAAGGAGGTTTTTGAAATTCACTCGCAGTGGAGGGAACATTGATGGTTTTGATTGCCCACAGGTTACACCAACAAACCCATCTGATAGAGATGAGCTTTGCAGTCCCAAGGCAGAAGCCAGCAGACGTATTCTAGGAATTATCAAGGCTTTTCAAAGAAAAGGGAATTGTCAGTGGCTTGACAGTCACCTACACCGAAACTAAAAACTTATGGGATTATAGATCGTAAGTGTATGCCTCCTGAAAACCAGGATAGAAACATGAGACATCATGGCTCCAACTGCACTTGAAATGAATTAACCAGTCATTTGGGATGTTTAAGTTAGATATGTAGATGTTTTGCTGTTTGAGGATAGGAAAAACCAGACCAGGTGAGATGCTAAAAACAAGTCCTTACTTTTATATGGATGTTTATAACTGTAAAACATTAAGATTTTGAATTACCTAGGATGACATGTTATATGTCTACTAATCATTGAATTGATATTATATTTAGAGCTTAGATTGGATGTTGTTATTAGTTGGATTTGGGTATTATATTTCTAGGGAGCATTAACACTGGGATTCATTTAATTGAATTTTGATTTTGAATGCCTTGATTGACTAATTGCGTGATTTTTTTTCTTGCCACATTCCTTTGTTATTGGTTATTTTCCCTTGATATGTTATGTGGATAAAACGAGGAGGAAAAGCCTGGGGTGATGGGATGTCAGAATGTTTAGAGCTTAGATTGGATGTTGTTATTAGTTGGATTTGGGTATTATTGTTCTAGGGAGCATTGGCACTGGGATTCATTAAATTGAATTTTGATTTTGAATGTCTTGATTGACTAATTGCATGAATTTTTTCTTGCCACATTCTATTGTGATTAGTTGTTTTCCCTTGACATGTTATGTGGATAAAATGAGCAGGAAAAGTCCTGGGGTGATGGGATGTCAGAATCCATGGGCATGGTTCTGCCATGATTGATGTGGTATATTGGAAAGGATGTATGTGTTAAGTATTAAAGTGTATCGTATATTGAAATGTATGCATGTATCATATATGGGCTCTGTGTAGGGAAAAATAGAAGGACTAGGCAATGGCAGGGTGCAAATGGTAAACAAAGGATTCATGGTTTAATGACTCTATCCTTCCTGCAGCAATCCTGGGATTTAGAAAAAGAAGGGACTATTGGAATTTGCTTTGATCAGGATCAAAGGCTAGGCATCAACAGTCAGAAAGAGGGGGGATGGATAGTTTTTACTCTAATACTATGGGAGGGAAAATGTACCCTCAGTTTCATCAAAAACATTCTACTAGTGACTTCTGTCCTGAAGTCCAGAACAAGTCTTTTGTTTTCTATCATAATAAGATGTTTTCCTGGCTATTGGAAACTGATGTTTCCACTGTTTCTGACATCTCTTACAAGGTGAACAAACAAAAGTTCAGAGGGGGAAGAGAGGATGAACCAAGGATGTCTGTGGAGGGAAGATTTTCTTCAACAAGGAAAGAAAAACACATTGGCTTTCTATGTGATAGGGAGGGAGGGAGGGAGAATGAGGACCTGCTATAAATTTGTGCATTCCCATCAGATTTCCTTCTTGATATGTCTTTTCCCATTCCTGACCCCAAATGCACGAGGGCTGTGTGAAAGGTAGATGTGGGGGCGGTGTCCTTTGCAAATATGCTAAACTGAATCAGGATAGCAAGAACAATATGGAAGCAAGGTTTTTGTTTTAATGAATATAACTAGTGCCCTTGTAGGACTGCCTAGTCAGAAGTATATTCCCATATAGAACTGGAGAACTACAGTTGCTTTCGTTCTTCTTTTTCTCCACCTTCTCTTTCCTTTTTAAATGATATCTAGACTTCTCTTTTGTGTGTGTGAAATGAAGATAGTTATAAACCAAAAAAGATTTGAAGGAGGGGATGACTTCTTTCCTTTGGTTTATTGGCTCTTCCCATTAGTTTATTCTGAAAAGACATAAACATTTACACAGGAAGCTGTAAGTAGATCTGCACACCATGTTTACATCACTCTTGATGTTTCTCAACCTCTTGTTCCATTCACCTTCCATTTAATTCATGTATCTCACTCTTTGCTAGCAGAGTTGCTTTGATAGGCGCTCTTTCCAACCTCTGACAACCAGGAATCCCTGTCTGTCTGTCTTTGTTTCTTTCTTAATCTTGAGTCAATAGCTACCAGAGCCAGCTCTCTGAGAACTACCTTGAAATATATGGAGAAGTGTCGATTTCAGCTAGTGAATGAATGTCTGATGTATACATTGCATAGAAACTAAATAAATAATGTTTGATGTACACATTGCCCCAATAGGTGTGGGTAAGGTCATTCTGTATCAGAATTTACATAGATTAAATTCCTCAAGCATCCCAGTTTCAGGAATCCAGCTGCAAAAGAACTCTGCTACTTCTTCCAAGGAAGTGGCAGACAAAAGTAAGGGATATAGCAGACTGGCTTATCTATGTACATCTGTGCATGTCAGTTGTGAAGTGCTGGCATACTTGCATTAACTGTGGGCTCATTTTACTCCTGTTCTTTCTTGAATAGCGGGGGGTGGAGGGACACATATTGGGATGCAGCCTGAAGTCACCTACTCAACCTACCCTGGAGCTGACCATTAATTCATCCAAACCTTGAATGTTAATCTCTTCCTCACAATAGTGGCTCATTTGCTGAATTTTATGGAGGTGTGATCACTTTATAGATTAATCCATCTGGTTTTACTTGAATTTGAGAGTTGTGCCTTGAAAATTGCCACTTGTTGAGAGAGAAAATAAAACTCTGTGTTATTGACTTCTACCCTAGAGAATCTCCATACAATATATGAAAGACATAATAGGGAAGGCTTGCTGTTTAAAGCTTTTTTACACAAACTAGTAATATCCCATCAAAGAAACAAGCATGAATTGCACAGCTTATATGATGTGTGGCCTGGGGGCCATTTAGTTGTTTGTGCATCCAAAGCAAAGTGGCCAGCTTTTTTGAACCAATTGTTCTATCTTATTTTCCTGGCAGATGCTATTCTCTCTTATTTTACGGTTCATCAATTAATGTTCTATTCTGAGCTCATGTCTGTCTTTAATGTTTGATACAAAAACTAATTGTTCTTTCAAGCTGCTTCTCTCTCTTTTTGAAAAACCTTGATGTTTCATAAACTGAGCTGCAAATTAAAAGAAAGATAAATGATGCTTTTTTTTACAAAAAATAAAAAATAGTCCCTTTTATTTTACAGCAACAAATACGCAGGAACTTTTTTTTCAAAACACCTTCTATGATATTCACACCTCTATTATTCCAGATGTAACTCACCATGTCTGTGGTGCTCTCTCAAAGAAGAAGAGGAGGAGGAGAAGGAGGAGAAGGAGGAAAATCATTATTTGAAATGCATAATGAACTTGTTCCAGTTTGGTTGCAGTACACAGAAAACTGGTCCAGTTAATGAATGTAATGTGTCAGTCTTAAGAGAGTGATCAATAGGAACAGTTAACTTCACTATGAAAACAAGAAAAGAAATAAGAAAAAAAGTTCAGTTTTTGCACAAACAAGAAGTTTTATACAACCTTATTTTGATTTGAATGCACCTGGATTTATATCACAAACTTCTACAGGCCGACTTAGAATAAATGGTTATGGTTGACTGAGATTTATTATACTGATTTTAAAAATCTACATCCCCTGCCCATTCATAAAGCATGAGTTATATAAATGTTTAAAAAAGAAGTTGTTCAACTGAATTCCATGGGGCATATTGCCAGGTAAATGGATATAGGATCAGAACCTTAATTTTCTACACATTTACTTGGGTGTGGTCTGTGAGGATGGAAGAAGGGAGGAGAAAGAAAAAGAGTAATTTTACAAAGTCTACAAATGTATCCATGGAGATCAACAGTTAGAATCTTTCAAGAAAATTTAATACACAAGTATTTATGTCTGTTGGCCAATCATTCTGGAGGCAGTTGGCTGAAATCAAGACATCCTGGCTCCTAAAGAAGGAGAAGAAATTTACAGAAGACAGAAATATGGAGATGTCAGTATGTTGCCATTTCTCAAACTCATTCACTTTAGTCCTCAACAGAGTTCTCCCTGCTTCCAACCCAAGTGTACTCTTCTAGCCAGAGATTCTCATCCAGGACTGAATCTCCCATGGCAGTCATGGATCCACACATACCAGGAAAGAATTCCCCGAGAGCACGCGTGACTCCCTCTCATGAACCCATGCAAATGTGACAATTTGCAGAAACTATCAATTAAAAAAAATGTGCCACACCATGCCACCCCTCAAGGAACTCCAGCAAAAGTGGAAAACAGTTGCACAGAGTGATTTAAAGACAAAAATTTAGTCCACAGAACAACAGTATGTGGCAATCTTTGCTTAATGTCCTGCATGTCTCTCCAAATACGCTTGGCCAACTGCAAACAGGGAAGCTTTACCAAGTCATTTTCATCCAGGTGCACAAGAAGAATCCTAGGGGGTGGAAAATTGTTTACCAACTCAATAACACATGGAAGAAGGGCTCCCTACAGCATGCCTCTGCGTCCAAACCAATGTATGGAACTGATCTACCTTAGCCCCAAGTTCAGATCACGGTGAGATTGAAAGATGTGACACTCAGCCCAAAAGATGAAACTATGACCTAGGATCCATATTTCACCCTGTTGCTGACCTGCTCGATAAAAACAAGTTAACCATAAATACGTCACTCTATCATTCTTATAACAAAATTACCAGTGACCCCACTATGAATGAATATAAGATTTCAAAGCCCTGGAATGCCAACGCCCAATCCGTCGAATCACAGTATCACTTAAGCCCTGCGCTGCTGCAGCAGTTGCTGCTCCTATCTGAAAAGAATGAGAGGAGAATTGATCCGCTGGCATTCCCATCCATCTCACAGTCTCCCGAAGCACAGCTCAAAATTGAAATTGCAACAGTGGAAGACCAGAGACATGAAGAAACAAATAACCAGGGTCATTTGATCACAATCTGAGGTAATCAGACAATGTCAAAACAGGGCAAATCTGACCCTCAGAAGCCCTGGACAAAACTACAGTTTGGCCCGGGCCATCTGATCAGTCTTAGTATGCCTGAAAGAGACATGAATGCCCTGCCTGACTTATCAGAGCATGAGCTGGGAACAAGTTCACTAATCCTAATGGCTGAAAAGAAGGCCAAGGAAAATGCCGCCCAGAACAAAATAACCTCCTCAGATGAG
>JAIPUX010001232.1:18970474-18983101 GCA_020142125.1 Phrynosoma platyrhinos
TTTTCCCCAGGGCAAGCTTTGTTGCATTGATTACTGCAAACATGCAGCTGAAATCTGACACTGAAAGTCTGACTTTCTCCTACTGACTTTCTCCTACTTCACCCATTTTCCAAATGTGAATGTGAATGTGAATAATAATAATAATAATAATAATAATAATAATAATAATAATAATAATAATAATAGAAATAAAATAATAATTACAACTTCCAGCTAGATCATATGCAAGAAATGGGATGGCTGTATTGGACTAGACTGGGATTCCATAAAATGTCTTTATAAAAAGGAGCTTCTTTGTCACAGGCTTTCTTAACTGAAGTGTGCCTGTATTTCAGTGACACTTGTGCACTGAATTCAGTTTGCTAGATGTAATGATCAAAGCCACAAGAACAAAAATATATTTCTTGGCAACATAGTTTTTACATTTTAAATTGTGACAGCTAAAAAAAATGTGTTTTGAAACTGGAGTGGGAGCAGGTTGAAAAATATCTAAACCAAAATATTATATAGCAAAATGTGAATTTTAATTTAGTCTTTCTGTGCATTCAGACTCTGCATTCCATGAATTTTTATCTAATGAAGGGTCAATTATTCTGTGATATTTTGGTCCCCTCCCACCAATTGCTCTCTTTTGTTGTTATCATGAGGCTCAGAGTGAGGTGGCCAGCTCTAGTAACTTTGGTGATAGTGAGAAGTGAGAGGTTTGAGGACAGAACTGAGGGTATTATGTTGCACACACTAAGCTAGCTTGTTGTTTTCAGATGTGGTGGGGGTGCTGTCTCTTTGCAACTGATAAAATAAGAATTAATGGTTATTTAGGTAAACTGTCTTAGAATGGTTGTGTATGTGCCATTTTATCATTTGCCTCAGGCAGCAAAACATCTTACATTATATTTGTCAAGGTCTTTTCTTTTTTCTTTTCATTTTTTGAAGGGAGGAAACATTGTAAATACCTGTGACTCCAACACCATCACTTTCCCTTCCTTTTTTTCTCCTTTATGATTTTTAAAAAATCAAATCAAATCAAGAAAAATCTTTTTCTTGATGAAGAAGTCAGTGGAGCTTTGAAAGCTTGCATTATGTGGTTTGGACATTTTGATTTGTCTGAAAACGTATTGCTGGATTGTGGATTGTGGATTATGGATTTTGTTTTCTTGTATGTACTCATACTTTTTCTCTGGCTAGGTTGACTGAGTTAGGATGGGAACATTGTGTTGTTACCTGTTAAATTCCAGGAAGTAGTGTCTATACTATAGAAGTTATACTATAGGACTACTTATAGCTCTTTTTCATCCCCCACACTTTTTGAAATCTGTATGAAGCCATTGGAAGATGTTATGTGGGCTGAGGTATTACCAATATGCAGATGACATATCATTTCAAAATCCAGGGCTGTACTCCACTTAAAGGATAGGTTTTATAGCATCACAGTGCTCTTAGATTCATAAATGAGGTCGCCTGACTTACTGGGCCAGCCTTGCCATGGAGGGAGGCATGGGGCTGGTTTGGTCTGCATAACCCTGATGGTTCACCCAGCAGACATTGGCATGGGCTACGAGGACCCTGATTGGCTGTCTGGGCTGGGGAGGGTGGGGCTTCTGGTCCTGGGCTGGGACCACATTTCCTGGTATGCATAGGAGACAGTAACACTGCCCCATTGGCTGGTGCCTGGGCAAAGAAGTGACAGAATTAGTCAGGGAGGCTGGAAGGGGTGGGACCTCTGGACCTCTAGCAATATTATTGGTTGTGAGGCCTATTTCGGGCCATGTGGCTCTGGTGGTCAGCACCATTCTTAATTGGCTCTCCCCACCCGCACGCCCTGTATTTGGTGATAGGGATGTGCTGTCCCAACTTTGCCTGGGGCAGTAGCATTGGCCTCAGATCTTGTGGGGCATGGTTTCCAGTGTTGCAGAGCCCCTTGTTGACTGATGAACCACATTGCCTAGTCATAGCCAAGCTTTGGGATTATAGGGGAGTAACCAGCTGATCATATGTTTGTATCTCAGGAAACCAGTTGAGCCCATGTTCGCATCTCTACCCCTTGTCACTGAGGGATACTGATCCAGTGTTGTCCCTGCAATCGCAACACCACAAGCTTTCAGAATCCCTGGGTAGTCCTCAAAAACTGTTCAATTTCCAGAATTTTCTTGCAGTAGGAGGAAAATTGCTCAAATTGCTCACTGCTTACTTTGAGAATGAAATTTATTTATTTAATTTCTATTTAATTTCTCCCAAGGCAGGATCTAAAGCAGCCAATTATCAAAGGCAAATATATGTCAAAATTCTGTTAGGGACATATATATATGTAAGCTTCTTTTATGTTTGTGGATATCTTTTTCCCCAGACACTGGTATTCCCTCCCTCCTTCCACAGCATGCAAAGCCCCTCCTCTGAGTTTCCTGAAAAGCTTTTGGAGCTGCCCTGCGCATGCTTTGTGGCAAGCAGGTAGGATGAGAGGAAAGTCTGGATACGTCTGTATAGTCAGAAGCAAAATGATGACACCAGCACTGAGATCTGCCAGGATCTCCCAGAGGTCTCAGCACTACTGTAGTCATTCTATGCGTAACTATGGGGACAGAGAAAAACATTGCTCTGATCCTAACTTCTTGTTGCAAAGCATGAAAGCATGGCTCCAGGGGCTTTTCAAGGGCTTAGTGAAGCATATGTCCATATGTGGATATTTCTACCATGCTGAGGGGTTGTTGGATTGTAGCCATAACCTTGTAACTATTATTAATGTGCTGATAACCTTCTGTTTCAGTTATTGCAAATTTTTATGCATGTAGGGATGCATTTCATACTGGTCAGGATACTCAAATTAATCTAAAACTGAGCAGATGAAATTCTGAGTAGGACAGGAAAATTCAGTCATGGTATACCAGCACTTTGCCAGCTCCTCTGGATGCCAGACCATTCTAGGGCCCAGCTCAAACCAGCAGGTTTTACAAGATGGATAATCTACTCCCATATGCACTCACAAAGTCTTTTTTGCTGAATATCCAAGATGCATTCTGCCTGGTGTACCCACCAAACGAGTTAAGAACAGTGGCTACATGAGAGAGGGTCTTTTAAATAGTGGCACCTTGTTTGTGTGATACCCTCCCCAGAGATGCCCACCTAAATTATAGTCTTATCAATACCAAGTGAAGCCTTCTTTATTATTCCAGACAATTTTATGAGCTGTTTTTGTAGCACATTTATTTCAATGCTACTTTTCCTTTGGCTTCATATGCTCTACATGTTATTCTTTGCTTCTGTTTTCATCTTGGTTTTATTAAGTGCTGTCTCTAGTCCTTGTTTTATTGCTCATAGTTTATCTTCTTTACTGTTGCCCAGAGAACTCTGAATATTGTGAACTCTAAAAGTGCAATCAAACCATCCAGCCATGCAATGTACGTACTATATAGATAGATCCAAAATGATGAAACCTGCTGTTTACTGTTTCAGGGATCATGTTTTGGCTATGATCTGGATTATACATGCAAACAAATGTAATGTAATGATATACTGTCTGCCATATGAAAAGATCCAGTGTGTCACACCAAGTAAAAAGAGTGAATTGGGAGTAGAGATGTTCCAAGAGAATTAACCCATTATTAAGCTATGAAGCCTAGTAGATCATCAGGTGCCAGCTAGGAGCCCTGGTGGTGCAATGGTTAAATGCCTCTACTGCAGCCACTCAGTCACAAAACCACAAGGTTGCAAGTTCAGTACCAGCCAGGGCTCAAGCTCAACTCAGGCTTGCATCCTTCCAAGGTCACTAAAATGAGTACCCAGCTTGTTGGGGGCAATTAGCTTACAGTTGTAAACCACTTTAGTAATAGATATGTTTAAATGGTTTTAAATCTATAAATAGTTTAACATTACATCTCTTTGTGTGTACATGTGTGCTTATCTATGTGTTTTTTCTGTATTTGTTTTACTTTTTTATAGTGGTCTTGAATCCCAAATAAAATGGGATATTAATTAATTAAGAAATAGTTTTACATTTGGACAAGATGGTTTTTGAGCTTTTCTACTTCTCCCATTGTTTGCTGTTTTATGAGAGATGATGAAAAGCCCTGAAGGTCTTGAATCAAATATGTATGTGCGTGTATGTGTCTGTGTGTCGGCCCACTAATGGTATATGGACTACATGGCTAAGAGTCTTCTTAGTTTAAATATTTTCCCACACAGTCATTTCTTAATATACTATCTCTTAAAAACACTTTTAAAATTATGCTAATATTGTTGAATCAAAATGTGTGGATCCTCCAGGGATCATGAAAGACCAAGGGCTCCCATACCATATTAGCTTGAGAGACATGTTATTGCTCATTTCAAATCAGATTTCGAGGGGTGGGGGAATGAATTTTAAAATCCTCCTGAGCTGAAAGCACAATTTCTTTGCTTTTGGTTAATACTCTTCACTCTGATCTCACCTGTAATAACATTACAAGTATGTGTAATTGAATTTGATCACCATTGTCAGTGAGGCTTTGTCCCCAGGATGTAAAATATCCCAGGTGCGTGCAGTATGCAAAAAGGAGAAAAGCTGACTCAGAGGAAGCTGATGAAACTTCATCAGGAAGTTGTGTTCAAAACTGCATAGTCACTGTGGACATGTGACAGGAAAATGATAAACACTGGCAGGAGGTTGGGTCAGAATCCTAGCCAGAGTTTGTGTATATAAGGAAGAATGTTCCAATGCATTGTGGTTAGATGGATGTCGAATGGTGGCGGAGGATTATGTTGGATGGTGTGAATATTGCTATATTGTACTTGTAAATATTTGCTTCAACTAAGATTAAAGGCCTCTTCGGAAGAACCTCAGCAGTGTGAATAAAACTCTGTATGGATGAGGGAGCTTTTGCCTACAAATACTTCCAGAATTTTCAGTGGTGTTTTTTACCTGTCTGTCTGTCTTCTGTGTGTAGACTCAGTCTTCCACCTGTGCTAACAAGCATCACTCATCCTTATCCACCCCTCATTGTATGTTTATACATCTCTGGAATGGAGATCTGGCTATTCTTGTTTGTGGCACTCTGTAGGCCACCTGTACATACACTGATGACACAGTATAAATAATAGATGAAAACAACAGAAACTGAATACTGTATGTTTTTTCTTCATTTTTAAACTTATGAAAATCAACTCTTCATAATTAATTAATCTTAGTGATGGGAATTTTGAGTTTTTTATTTCTAGCATGTTTATTTCCTCTACATTCAAATGTAACTAAAAATATTCCTGTAAGGATTCTTTTCATCCTACAGTTACAGATCTGTACTCTCAACCTCAACTTCTGTCTAATAAATATTTTTGTCTGAAGATTTCCTTATGGCTTTCAAATGAAATTTTAATATAATTTTCTTCAACTGTAATCTCTCCAGGAGTTTTCTTAAATATTTAGCTATATGGAGATTTTGAAGGGGTGCTTATGTGGCCTTTTTCATTATTTTTTTTTTAAAAACTGATTTACTCAAATTTCAAAAAGGATGAGCTCTTGCTTATAAATGAGCAGATCTACTAAGCAATCTGGCATGTTACCACATCACTATTCCGAAATAATCAGTTAAAAAATCAGTATGCCATAATAAATAAATAAATTTTAGTCTTAATGTCTGCAATTCTTCAGATAAGCATGTCCACTAAAAACAAACAAACAGGGAGAGTCATAGACTTTGGTTACTGGGGGTAAATGAGCATAATTTAATAAAAATGTCACCTGCAGATGCCATTCAGTTACACATGATGGATCCAATAAATGGGTTGGTCTAAACTTTTAAACAGCTGTCAGAGGTGTTGAACCACAGCCCCCAAATAGGTTCAGCACCTGGGAAAGCATTTTAGAGTAAAAATTAAACTGACAACTGGAGTAGTTGCCTCTGTCAACATTGAATTGAAAAGAATCATCACAGGATCAAAACTGTCCAACTGACCTGAACAGAACTGAATCACATCAGATTTTTTTAGACTGTTTGAAGCAGATGGATCTATCCCCAGAAGAGTTTCATAAGACTGTCAAATACATATACTTAATTAAAGCTGCAATCCTATGGTCTTGGGAGGGGGGGATACAAGGTGCAGTAGGATAGCTTGGAAATCCCATTTTGAGGCAAGAATTAGGTTTACTCATGGAGAAGATAACTGACATTGGATTCTGTTTTCCAGTACTCCTCCTAGCAAGTGTTTTAACATAACTTGTATCCTTTGTGTGGGTGGGCTGATATGGGAGCAGAGAAGGAAACAGAACAGGATAGTGGTGAAGGTGGACTGAGGATAGATTTGGATATATAACCTCAAACTCTGTCATTCCTCACTATACAGCGAACACAGGAATGTTTATGTTAGCATAAATATTTCCCACCCACCAACCCTTGCTTGTAATGAGAGGGAAATAGTTCTAAAACAGCAAATGGAAAAGGAAAAAAAGAAATGTTATTTCCCTCATTTCTGTCCTTCTATCATGGGCCTAGTAAACATTTGGAGCCTAATAAACATCTTAGAGTCTCAGAGATGAAAGCTTCCTAAAATCATTGCAATGATTGCATCATCCATTTCCTGTATCATATTTTGCTAGGACTTTAGTCGAGAAAACTGTTGTGATGTATAAACTCTTATTTCCATAACCTACAATGGATTGTGTGTGTGTGTGTGTGTGCATTGTAAAACAGTGATAATAACTTTAACAGGATAATGAAATCCATGTTGCAACTTTGTACAAAAAATAAGCTAAATAAAAATATAAATATGCATAAGCAAGATCTTAAGCTTTATCAATTCAGCAAGTATAGAGCTTTACAATATAAGGTACATTCTGCTTTTTTTTCTCTGGAAAACTCACAGAGGGCATTAGGTTCAATCCTAAGGAAGATACATTTCTCAGCATATGAATAGTACATAATGCTGGTCAAATATTTTGTAAGTAATGTTGAAATTTACTACATGATATACCAAGAAATAAGTTTAGAATTTTTTAGAACCATAGTGTGAGGATTAGGTGGATAAAACCCACAATCCTGGTTTAGTTGCCATAGATAGATAGATAGATAGATAGATAGATAGATAGATAGATAGATAGATAGAATTATGTGAACCATTCTTATTTTCAATTTATATGCGCACCTCAAGTGTGTAGCTCATGCATACACATTAAAGAGCAAGGCTGTTGAGTTAGTCCCTGCTCACCATTTCACATGCTACTGTGTGAATAATAGCTCAGAGAATATGTGTGCTTTCTTCATAACTATGACCCCACAGTACTGCTGTGCCAAGAGATTTCACTTTATGTTAGAACCCAAATGTTTCAGCTCACCATGTCTACCATTGTCAGCTATTGCTGAAATAAAACAAATGGTTCCACTACAAGTTCTGTTTCTACTTTTTCTTCTGCCCTTGAATGGCTCATGTCTCCATATGCTCTATACATCTCCCCCCCCCCACCCCAAATAAAGACATTGCTAAACTTAAATATTTTTGAAAGTATTCATTGCAATAAGCTTGAACCAGATGATGTCACTGGTTTCAAATCTACAATTTATCAAGTTCTGTCTAGATAGGGAACAAAAATCTTCAGTTCTAATAAAGAGTCTTGAATACAAATTAAATGAGGACAAGCAGAAACAATTTTGTCTCATGAAAAGGAGATTAAAATGGCATAGGCTGAGAGTTTTTGAATAATTTAAAGAATCTCAGAAAAAAAGAAGAATTGTTCAAAAGTTCATCAAAGAACAGTAGGCTAAGTAATGCTTTTGAAATTACAGTGATGCTGATTTGGGTTAAATAATAAAACTGGAAGAAGACAATATGGGGACTATATCAAAAATCAAAGTCTATTTCTCTTTCACTTTTCTGCCATCTAGTACTATGAAGTACATTTTTTCACCATACTTATCTCCCTGCTCTTGCTTGACTTCACTACCTGACACTTGTGAGGGTGGGGACAATTTCCAACCTCTGAAAACTCATGCTAAAATAAAAGTCTTAAAGTTTCTAGTCAATTCCTTTTTCTACCTCTCCTTTGCTTTTTTGTGAGGTTTGGGATGGGATACATTGTATTTTCCTCCTTATTAAAAAGAAAAGAAAAGCAGATATTAACAAAATATAATACAGATGTTTTGACCAAAGCACCCTCATTTATTGAAACAACATATGGCAAGCCTCTAAATGCTGCCACCATGGTTATTATTATGATTGGCTGTGGTACAAATGCCTCATTGACATACACCATTTTGAATAGTACCATTGGCAGGGCTGATGGCTTTCATGTAAGCATGGTGATGAAGGCACTGCAGATTTTAACTCAGAATTTAAAGGGGTTTTAAAGGGGCTAAACCTATCTGCACAATAAACCCTGCTTTGAACTGAAAGTTCTAATGAGGTCCCAGGCTAGATGTACTGCCCCACTAAGGTGAAAGCCACCAGATGTCAATGAATGTCAGTTATTGGGGAGATCTATGATGAAACCTGAAGAAAATAATATCACAATTTTTCCTTCTACACTAGCATGGCCATATAAATGTTCTTATTCAAGTTCTGGATAATCTTATTTAGGTCATGTAGTCATTTCATGCCATTTAATGAATGGCATGATATCAGAAGCCTTGTTCTTCTGTGATCTGCATCCATCCATAGCCTTGCTATGGAGTCATGGACTGCTGCACTCATACTTAAACTTTGTGTCTTTGAATAATGCTCAACTGAATCTCTCTCTCTCTCTCTCTCTCTCTCTCTCTCTCTTGCTTGCTCATTACTGATAATGTGGGTCTGATACATTCATTCTAGAATATATAATACTCTTGATATTTTCATATCTGAAGATTCATAAAATTAATTGTGCTTCAGAATCTCTAGTCTAAAATGTTAGCAACCTGGAGCTTACAAAGAGTTAAATACAGTTAGAATTATTTAATGCTGTTTTAATAGGTGTATTTGGAATAGGTGTTATTCTGGTATATATATATATATAATTTATTTTTAAACCATTGTTACCTTTGGCCCTATCCCATCCCAGGTTAATGAACATGTAATGTCAGAAGAAAATCAGAAATGTAAACATTGTATGATAGCTACCATGGTTACTTTCTAAAGAGGTGTAAATTATCTGTCATGGAACTTTGTTGAAGACAAAATGATTGGGGCAACAGGTGCATCTTCAATGTAATTAAACACTTTCTTACCAATAGATGACCTCTTTTTAATCAAATTCTTCTTACATCATGTATTTTTCAAGACAGAGAATTTTCTGCCAAAATCTGAAGGGAAAGTGCAGTATATATGAAATAGCTGTTAACACCACCCTTCCCACTCCTCGGTCACTCTTTGGTAACTTATGTGAAAGTGTGGAAAGTACAATAATTTTTTGTTTCAGCTTTTTCTTTTTGAAGGAAACATGGTTGTTGCAGAACATACAGACCATTTGTATTTTCCATAACCATTTCCAATTTAGCACAAATGTAGAATGGAAAAGAACCTGGCAATGAACTTAAGAATTACAGAGAAGTTTTCAAAGCATGAACTTTATTAAGAGACTACTGCATTGTGAATTTTAAAACCACCAGAAATAAAAGGAATAAACAGGCATCATTTGCCCTGTTTGCATGTACTACTGAGTGCTTGGCATAAAGAAAAGATGTAGAAACATTAATTAACCCTCCTCGGATACCAGTTTGGGAGAAAGATGGGATATAAGTTCAATCAATCAATCAATCAATCAATGTATAACCCTGCTGTATCAGTGGGCTAGCCCGCCATGTATCGGTGCTCCCATGGTTCACCCTGCCTTATATTAGCCAATGGTAACTACATGCATTTATGTGGCCATGCACATGGCACCACTCAGTCACTAATATGAGTTTGAGCTCCTGCATTTTTCCCCATGGGGGGCAGAACCAGTGGTGTCACTCTGGTTCGTGTCACCCAGTGTGGGTGCCCAAAAGGGCTGTGATGTGTTGGAAGCAGCAGACTGCTCTGAGCTCCTTGTCTTCCATTGCTTTGCTCACCTGCTCACTGGCTGCCCAGTGCCCACACACTACTGCCAAGAGTGGTGCTGTGGCCTCTGGATGACATATTTAGGGGTGGCAGTGCTTTAATAGAAGGCACCGCTACATGCATTTATGTGGCCATGCCTCCAGGAGTGGGGGGGATACCATGGCATCTGCATAGCCCATTTAGGGTCTGGAATGGCTGCAGGGTTATCAAGAAAGGGAGGTGATACATTTGTTTGTTCACCCAGCAACCATGCAAGTGTACTGGGTGTACTACCACATCCTTCTGGGTGTTACCTGGTGCAATCCACATGACCTAGGTGGAACCAAATGGGGAGCCCACTGTACTCTGATTGTGGATCTAGATCTGTGCAGCAGGAGGTGCTATGGGGGAAGACCTAATTTGCTGATCTTTAATGGAGAAGAGGCCAGTGATGATGATATCAGGACCAAATCACCATAATGCCTGCAAGGGGGGGGGCAGGTTCACAAGTTCTGTCTGCCCCCCCCCCTTTGTTTTTCCTTTGGACGATACTTTGCTTGAAGAGGACAGCAAACGGAAGTGCACAGCAGACTAGACAGCTATTTGTCTTGCCACCTTCTTGTCTGAGCAGAGGAAGAACTGAATCAAATGGTTAGCTAGGATATTGAAATTACAGCTGCAAAATCCAGCTGTGGGAATTCAGGCCAGGAGTGTTGGGAGGAATAAAGTTTCTGTTAGGTCACCTTGGCAGGCCCATTGGCCAAGCTGGGCCCATTGATCGCCAGTTAGGCCCTTGTAAGACCTGATAGCCCCAGTTATGCTCAATAGGCCCAATTAGGCCTTTGGAGGCAACATAGGTTGTGTTAGTCCCCTGTGGAGGCCTGATGCTTTTATTAAGGCTCTTTGCAGGCCTCTCCACACCATGTAAACTATTGCAGGCCTGGTAGACCCAGTAAGGCTCCTGTTTGGCCTCGAAGATCTGGTTATGCCCTTGTATGTACATAAAGAATTAGACCCCTTAATGATCAAGTAGATGCAACCTGCCTCTGTTGCAGACCTGATAGGCTCAGGGAATCCTTCAGCATCATTTGGGCTTCTTGGTGGTTTGAATGTTGGGCTAGTGATTATAATGTCTTCCAGGAAAGGTAGCATGGGGGGAGGCAAGGCTAAGTAGCAATCAGCCAAGCATCCCCCTCCAACATTGTCTGATTCCTCAGCTGAGGAAGGGGGAGGTAGAGGAATGTCTGCTATCCTGGCAAGACTTGAAGCTCTGGAAAAGCCTGAGGGCCTGAACAGACTGCCAGAAATAATCCAGCTTGAAACCACTTTAACTGTCCTGTCTCAATGCTAGGTAATTATAGGAATTATAGTTCTTCTGGGACATTGAGCCTACTCACTCAGAAAGCTCTGGTGCCACATTAAACTACAGTTCCCATGATTCCCTATCACTGAGCCAGGGCAGTTAAAGTAGTCTCAAACTGGATTATTTTTAGCAGTCTGTTCAGGCCCTGAGTCCATAGTCTCAGCTAAAAAGGAAAACAGTTCTGAGGGTAAGGCAAGTCTTACTAAACAGATTTTGGGTTGTTCCAAAACCTTGAGAAAATGAATCCACAGTGAGGATTGTGCTTTGCCTGGGAAATTTGAGGAGGTTCCAGTGGCCAGTGCTGAAGCTGGTGCCAGTGAATCTTCATTAGTGGAGCCTGGTGAGCCTTTCGACACTAGCACCACCCATGCAATGCGATATAACTGCTCTGGAGCATTCCAGGCAAACAGGCATCTGTTGGCTCTGTCAATGTGGGACTGGGTCCCATAGGAAGTGGACAGATGATACAACAATTCCTAAGCTCTCATTGGCATTGTTATCCCCAAGAGGCCTACCCTCTACAATGGATTTATGGAGATTTTGAAGATATGCAGCAGGCTACCAGTAGCAGATACCGTACAATCCCTTATGGTGCTATTCCCTAGCTATTCAATACTGTTTCTGTGTCTTCCAAAAATTTGGCTGCTGTTCTACAGAAGCCTTGTGTGATAATCTCTTGGAGAAAAAGGATAAAGAAGAATTAGATGAGAAGAAGAAGGGGAAATTATGTAGGTTCGAGGTGGACAGAATCTGGGGAAATTTGTAGGTTCGAGGTGGACAGAATCTGGGGAAATTTTCCATCTATGTGGATGTTATTGTGAGGACACAACTATAGAGGGTGTTTTTGCTCTTCCAGAATATAGATTTTTGTTTTGTTTTACCAGGCCTACATGGTGAAATAATGTGTCTCTGTAAGAGCAGGTAAGTTGTATCCTCAGTGGCCAGGTAGGGAATAGGTATACTTTTGCAGAATAAAAAGAGGAAGGGAATAAATCAAGTATGAGAAAGTGGTATGGGGAAAAATAGAATAGAATTTGTATTATGGTCATAGATGAAGAGAGGGGGTAGAGATAGAGAGAGAAATCCAATAGACCAACAAAGGGGCTATACAGACCGACACTAAGGGCTAGCTTGGGGATAGAGTGGGGACATGGCAGCCACATGCCCCAACTCTGCCACATGCCTGATCAGACAGTGGGTGGCATCATGCCACTTTTGTGGTGCAGTGTTTATACATGCTGCACCAAAGAAATTGTGAAAAGCTGCCACCGCGGTCTCATAGGGGGGAAGCAGACGACTGCTTCCCAGTCGCT
>JAIPUX010001232.1:19015547-19030181 GCA_020142125.1 Phrynosoma platyrhinos
AATAACCAGGGGATGCTGGGCACAATCTGAAGTAATCTGTCAAAGCCACTACTGGGCAGATCTGGCCCTCAGAAGCCCGAGATAAGACTATGGTTTGACCCCTAGCCATCTGGTCTGTTTTTGAGTGCCTAAAACACAATTGCAGGTCCTGCTCCAAAACTTGAACATCAGATAACAATAGTGCCCGGCCTGACATATCAGAGCGAGAACTGGGGATGAGCTCACTAATTCCGGTTCCAGCAAAAAAGGCCAACAAAAAAGAAGCCTGAAACAAGATAACTTCCTCAGGTGAGGAGCATGCCACTAGGAGGGAATGCCAAATCTGTATTAGGACTGAATCAGTCACCGGCATGCGGGTATCACATGCCTCATGGAGTTCCCTAGACCATCTCTCAAATGCCCTCCATACTCTAAAATCCACTGTAGGATCCGGGAACCCCCCCACCAGGGAGTAAAGAGCCAGTAATGCCAACCTTCCCCTAATGGTCACCAGAGGCAATCCAGACTGTCTGAGATGAACTGCAAAGTGGAGTATAACCTCCACTCTCAGGGGCCAAACCTTGATTTCACCCACAGCCACAATAAATTGTCTAAAAGCTCGCATTGCAAGCTGATAGGACTTGTGTGTAGAAAGGGCAATGTAGTGCAGAATAGCCTGCTCAATTTCTATCCTCCAAGGTTCCACAGATGGGCTAGTACTGTCAAAGGCTGTGCTGCTGCTTCCGGAGCTAGCTCACATAACCTGTGAAACTAAAAATATGAACGAGCATCTGCCAAGGGATTCAATGGGCTAGGCACATGGCACGCCTGGAACAACACATTGTGTTTTGAACACTGCAACACCATAGATCTGACCAAAACCATCACCCTTGGAGACTTTGAGCTCTGGGAATTGATGACATGAATTACTGCCTGGTTGTCACATCAAAACCAAACAGTTTTCTGAGCAAATTACTTTGGCCAAAGATGAACTGCAACCACAATAGGGAACAGTTCAAGAAAGGTAAGATCTCTTGTCAAACCGTTACTCACTTAACCCTGAGGCCAACTCTCCGCCACCCATTGCCCCTTCCAGTATACACCAAAACCATGGGCTCCAGATGCATCAGAATGAACCTGAAAATCTGCCTTTAGGAGCATCTCACTCCTCCAGAATGATACACCATTGAATTCCTTAAGAAATGAATCCCAAACCTTCAGGTCCTCGCATATCCCACTGTTAATGTGAATGTGGTGATCTGGGTAAGACACCCCCTCTGGTATGGTATAGGCAAGCACAAAAAGCCCATCCAGGAACCACCACTTTGCAAGCAAAATTCAACAAACTTGTTAGACATTGAAAGTTATGCAATGTGGCCTTATTCTTACCTCTTATTGCCCTTACCTGTTGTCTCATCAGGTCCAATTTTTCATTTGGGAGGTGAGATAAACCCTTGATTGCATCAAGCTCAATGCCCAGAAAGGTTAACCAGGTGGCAAGGCCCTTCATCTTCTCATTAGCCAAAGGCACTCCCATCTCCTCCACCAAAGCTTGAAAAGCCGACAAAGTGTCCCAGCATGTTACCATGCCGGGGGCCACAGCAAACAGGAAGTCATCTAAATAATGTGCAATTGCAGGATTGCCAGACCTCTTCACAGCACACCAATGCAAGAAAGTACTAAACTTCTCAAAAGCTGAGCAAGAAATAGAACAACCCATTGGCATTGCCTTGTTAAAATAATACATTCCCTCAAATTGGAAGCCTAGCAAGTCAAAATCTTCAGGGTGTACCGGAAGTAGCCTGAAGGCAGATTTTATATCACATTTTGCCACAAGAACTCCCTTGCCCAAGGCTCTAACCTTAGTCAAATGATGCATATTTCACAGATGTCAATGCTGGGTCAATAGCATCATTCACAGACTCCTCTTTGGGGTAAGAAAGATTGTGAATTAAGTGATACTCACCCAGTGTCTTCTTGGGTACAACACTTAGTGGTGACAACCATAATGTTGGCATTGGCAATTGTTTATGGGGCCCAGATATCCTCCCTGCTGTCAGAGAAATGTTTGATGGGAAATGCAGTCAGACTAGAAATGTAAAATATGTATGGGGCAGAAATTTCCTGTGGGAAGAGTTCAGAAAAAACATGGGTCAGGCAGAGAAACAACAGGTGCCAGACAATAACAAAGGAGCCAGCACTAGTGTGTTTTGGGAACAAGATGCAATGTAACCAAAACACACTACATAAACATGTTAGGTCACATGGACAAAGACGTCAGCAACTTGGGTTGGGCTGGAGGATGGGAAAGTGGGACTCAACCAAGCATCATGGATGTACACACCCCAGTGGGTGGTAGCTTGTGCAAATAACAATAATGCTTTGTCCGTGTGTGTGTGTGTGTGTGTGTGAAAGAGAGAGAAAGAGAGAAAGAGAGAGAGAGAGGCTTGGAAGGTTCACAATGTGTTCTACAGGGTTAATGTCTTGCAAGATCTGCTTTCTGTAAATAACCTACTGATGTAAATATTCCTAATTTGTAGAATAAAGATAGTGTTCTTAGACTACAACTGGTGTGTTTCCTGACGGCTGGTAAGGCTAGGGAGCTGAGGCAGTATCATCTGGATCCAGAGAAAGAAGTCTGGGATCATGCAGGAAAAGATTGTCAGCTTTTCCTAACAAACTCTGCTGTTTGGTAACTGCGACACACATCATCCACCATTCACTGATATATTTCACAGATGCCAATGCTGGATCAATAGCATCATTCACAGACTCCCCTCTGGGGTAAGAAAGACTGTGAGTTAAGCAATACTCACCCGGTGTCTTCTTGGGTACCACACCTAGTGGTGACAACCATAATGTTGGCATCAGCAATTGTTTATGGGGCCCAGATATCCTTCTTGCTGCCAGCTCTTTTGCCAGCTTGTCCCTTACGATCACCGGTAATGCCCTCACCGAACATGCATTAGGTGCAAAACGATAAACTCTTAAACCAGAATATGGAATGTGAAAACCATATGTAAACCATCAAGTAAGTACTGAGCTGTTCTTTCCACCCCCATTTGACCAAAGTCTCCTACTGTAGTAGCTCCTTTAGTCACACCTACCTTGCCCACCAAGGGCTGCTCCACCTGGACCCTTGCTTCCTGCTTTTGAATTGCCCCAGCCACCGCTAAGGGTGTGCTCAGAGAAACTGAGGGTGAACACTCAGTTTCACTGCCATGGCCAGCTTGAACACCAGGTGCCCATACTGTTGCTGGCCAAGACCCCAAGGAGATAGGTAAAGTAGACACACCTGAGCCCACTGGCTGCTGTGGGGTAACTGTTGACACTTGAACACCTCCAAGCGAGTGTGACGCAACCAGGGCTCAGCTGTTATGCTACAGGGTGGAGGAAGCACCTCCTACCACATTGCTCTGTACTTCTGGGGCTTCTGGGCTAGCCTGCTGGCCTTGTCTGAAGCCACCACCTGCTGTACCACCTTATACAAATCAGCCAATGTAGGCTGTGCAGACAAAGAGGCCCCTGCTCCATGTGGCACAAAACTTGAAACCTTTTTCATAAGCTCCATCATGTCACCTACTGCCCACCCTCTATAGCTGTAGCATCTACTGGACCACGTGATGTGTCACCCACTGTCATACCAGGTGGGGGTACCTCCTGCACCTATGTAGCCTCTTGCACATTGTTTGAGGACCCTGCTCTTGGGGCTGGAGGGTACGAGGTTCCAGAGATACCATCCTGCGCCCCCCCCCTCTGAGCTAGTTGCTCACAAACAGCCACACATGCTGCCATTGTACGTCCCAACTGAGACAGGTGGGCGACAATCTCATCATCATGACCCTGAGCCTTGGCCAAACACATGGGCACCGACTGGCCAGTGACAGATCAAGCAGGTGCTGCACACCGCTTCGATTGCAACTTGCTCTGTGGCATGAGAGAAAAAATCTCTCTTTAGAACTAACAACCCCCCAGGTTATATTGTCCCAAGCAGGGACTAGAACCCTTTACACAAGTCACAGACCGATGAGGAAAAAATTCCTCCTTTAGAATTAACAAGTCCTGGTGGTCATAGCAGGGACTAGAATCCTTTACACAAGTCATAGACCAGGGGTAGGCAACCTTTTCCCCTTTAAGGGCCGAGGGACTTCAGCTCCCAAAATCCCAGGAGCTATTGGCCAACATGGGACTATTGGCCAACATGGCTGAGGCTTCTGGGAGCTGAAGTCCCTTGGCCCTTAAAGGGGAAAGGTTGCCTACCCCTGCCATAGGCCAATGAGGAAAAATTCCTCCTTTAGAATTAACAAGCCCCGGTGGTTATAACATCCCACGCAGGGACTAGAACCCTTTACACAAGTCGCAGATTAATGAGGAAAAAATTCCTCCTTTAGAATTAACAAGCCCGGGTTATAGTGCCCCCAACAGGAACTAGAACCCTTTACACAAATTGCAGGCCAAAGCTCGAACCACCCAAGCCCTGCTGGCTCTTCCCTCTTGGCTGCCTATCCTCTCTCCCTCGCTGCTAAACACGAAATGGCTGCCTCCACGAGACTGAGGGCCATTATATAAGCCCCCCAAATCCCGTCCGAAATCTCACAAGACTATCCAGTCTTGCAACATTATGTGGGCTGCTGGGGGAATCTCGCGAGATCCCCCTGATTGGTTGGGAGCCGAAGGGAAGGTGGGACCCCCAGCCCTCCCAACCAGTTATGATGTCGGCCTTCTTAAAATGGCCAGCGCAACAGAAGGCCCCTCCCGACACGTGGGGGGGTCTTTTTGTTTGTTTTGCTTCTATTTTAAATATGGCTTCATCTAGTCTCTGTTTCCCAAAAATGCATTTAGGGCCATAGCTTTAAAAATGTTTTGTACTATCAAAAAAAAAAATGTTTTGTACTATTGTCTCTTCAGCTCAGCAGAAATTCCAAATAAGTTAGAAGCATATATTGTTAGTTACTTGGAACAAAATACAATTTTCAGCCCCTGCACAAGATCCTATAATAATTTTAGGATCCATCAGCCATCTCTCACTGAAAAGTTATGTGTCTCCATGTACTCCAGCCTTTTTGTTTCCAAAGGTGAGTCATTCGAAGGTCTCTGTGAAACCTGCAAAAAGCAAAACACGGTGTAAAAGCAACTGTCTTTCTCTCTCACTTGTTCCCAGCCTCTGATATTTAGATGTACATTGACATATGGAGATTCAATTCAATAATCATGCTTAAAAGGCACAATACCTTTATTGGTCAATATTTCAACTTACTCTAGAGTAGGAGAATTTCAGTACAAAGGAGGGGAAATCTTAGGACCATGTTAAGTTAAGGTCTTTGTACAGTGGTATGTATATGGTATGAATCATTTTTAAATCACTTTTTAATCCTGAATTCACAAGAGACCCAGAGCTACAACCTTTTGCTTAAATGAGGCCACATGTAGAGATTTTTGAAAATTCAGTCATATAAGGATGTGTAAATAAATACAGAAGGAAGGAAGGAAGGAAGAAAAAAGTACTGTAGTGACTGTATCTCTAAACATATATTTGAGAAACTTTACATTGTGAACAATTTTTATATACAAAAATAACAAATAATTTACACTTTTATAAACCAGTCTTTATGCTTTTGTTATATTCTAAAAGACAGCATCTTATCCTGGGCAAAGCCTGTCTGAGCTCCATGTACTGGCTGACATTATTGTCAAATCTAGAGATTATCTGTACTGTAATAGGCTAAAGGGTTTTGTGGCCACTGCAGTAGAGACTTTGGTACAGATGTGGTGAACAGCTGTGATGTCATGAAAATCACAGAGATTACACCTGCTAAAGGAATGATCCTCTAAGTAACAGAATGTTCACAAAGAGAACATCCTCTGCCTGACTCCACTATAGCTATCCTCTCCACACACACCCACCCCCAGAAGTATATTCTAAGGAGAGTAGCTGCATTGCAACAGAGAGATAAAAGAATCTTGTGCAACTTGAAAACAAAGAAATGTATTGTGGCACAAATTTATTATGCCTTTTGTATAATATAATCCATTACATCACATGCAGGATATCATCCAGAATTTCAGATATATACATAGTTTTGGATTGCATTTAAGGAAGCTTGATTGTAGGACTTGTGATCTATATTATTTCTTATGTTACATTTGTCTTCATGATACTACAGCACACTTTACATCTTTATAATGGAGAATCTACTTTTTTGTCATCACCAACCCATCAAAATGCAACTCTTCTCCTGCACCTTTATGTAGTAATGTTGTAGTCTCATATTGCAAAGATTTAGACCAGAAAATACACTCTGGGGGAGGATTCCTCTGTTGGGCAGTTGATGTTAATCTCATTGATGGTCTATGTTTCTGGATTCATTTCCTACAATTACACTTCCTGTTAGAGGGACTCTTCACCCATAGCTAGAGTATTATTTTCTTTTGATGACAATCTCATTTCATCTTTGCATTAGAAGCAATTGCAAAATTTAATATGTATTTTCCCCTCAATTGAAATGCACAACAGTGCTTATATAGATCCAGTGATGGAAGTACTGCATGTGTCATGGGCCAAGAGCTGCAGGACTGAGACCTAGGGAAAGAATCTGATGGGGAGGCTGAGGAAGGGACCCAGGCAAGTCTTCCAGACAGGGAACAGCCTGCAGCTCTCCCTGTTGCAGAGCAGCCAGCCCTCCCTGTTGAAGAGCACAAGCCAACTCATCCTGTGGAATTGCAGCCTCAGCCAGGGACAAGGACAAGACTTACCGGCTGATAAGACAATACATCACAATATATTTGAAAACAATGTGAGTATATAAGACTAATTCCTGTTAATTGGCAGGAAACTATTAGAATTCAGGTTTTGATTCTCTGGATTTCATCACATGAGGGTTCTTCTCTGACTACAAAAGCATTATTTCTAAAATGGCTATGCAACTGGAGTTGTTCTGTTCTTTATTATATGTAAAACCTTTCTGGGATCACAGTGTTAGGGAGGAAGCAGACGGGTGGCACAGGGCCACCCCAGGAAGCTGCACCATGAGGCCGAGGCATCCCCATTCCTTGGCCCTGCAGCACAGCTTCGCCGCCCCTAGAAGGAGTGCTAAAATAGCGCTCCTTCCACAAATCGCCAAAGGTGCACCGCAAAAGGCTTGCCGGCACACCTTCGGCGACTCTTCTGCTGCAGCGTGTACAGACATTGCAGTGGGAGGTCATCCTCAGAGCACCAGCTGTGCGGAGGGCCGGCTGCTCCGAGGACGTTTTGGGGAAGGGGTTGGGGCACCGTCTGCTTATCCCCTTAGTTATGCTAAAGCACTTAAGCCACACCCAAAGCATGCACACTGACTACCCCTTCACCACTTAAGATTAGGATTAAAATGGAACAATATAAAAAAAGCTCAGCTATGGTGGGAAAGGAGGTAATAATAATAATAATAATAATAATAATAATAATAATAATAATAATAATTTATATCCCACCCCTCTGCAGAGCAATCCACCCCATGTCAGAGACGTTGGGGAGTGATGTATAATTTGTTGGCCTGTATGGAATAGGGATACATACTTTAAATCACACTGAGGCAGTTTTGCCACAGTGAGAGGAGGCTAGGGGGAGTGGCTGGGGGCAATTTGATCCCTGCCAACCTCAACTTCTCATTCTACTTCAAACAATTGAGCCACCCTCCCACCATTGATACGGTATGAAGTTTCTTGGTCACTTCTGGTCTGGATAGGATTCCCCCCCCCCTTTCTATTGGCTTTTTTGCCTACCCAATACTGTTCCCAGTCAGACTTGGACAATTGGCTAGGGTGGGGTCTAAATAGGTTGCTATTTGGCAGGAGTGGGGGAAGATTTAGGGTTCAGTGAGCACCTAGGTCACCATTTTTGTGGAAGCGAGGTCTCTGATACCACCTCTTTAGGTCTTGGGACCAGGGAGGTGGGGAAAGAGATAGCCCTTGAGGTTGACCTGAAGGATAAACCCTCTCTTGTGGATTGGGAGAGGGACTTTCTAGTTGGTCTTCCTGATGCAGGCCAGCCAGGGAGTAATCCAGCGTTTGGGTTCTCTTTGGGGCTCAGGTGTGATCACCCAGGGGAAGTTGCTGAGGTGGTCTGGGGAAAAGTCCACCTGCTACTGCTACTCCCACATTCGGTTTCTCTCCCTCCTTTATTGGAGTTCTCTTAAGAAATCAACCAATAGGAGACTGCCATAAATAGTGCAAATTGAGTCCACTTTAAGGGTTAGGGTTAGGGAATCATGGGAACTGTATTTTATTGTGGCACCAGAGCTCTCTGACAGAGAAGGCTCAATGTCTTAGGGGGAAAAGCAAAACAATTTCCATGATTCCCTAGTACTAACTCTAATCCTTTAAGTGGACTCAATTTGCACTATTTATGGCAGTCTGCAAAGGCCCAAAATGTCCCAATTTTCAACACATGTTTTTGTGTTGGTCTCATTGTTTCCAGGATTTGTCAGCAAATGAAGTTTTTGCATTAAAGAAAAGAAATGCTTGCTAGATGGTTTGCTGCTGGGAGAAGAATGAAAAGGATCAATGTCATGTGACAATCTCCAATCAGAGATGAGATTGTCCTGCTCTAATTATGGTTTACTGCCTCGTGTGATAAATTCACAAGTGAAAATAATTACTTTGATGTCAGTAATGGCTAGTATGAAGTCTGAGTACATAATTGAATTAAAGAAGTGTACCTTATTTTGTCAAAAAGAAAAGTGGGATATAAAATAAGTAAATAAATGTCAAATGAAGCCAAAAACACATTTCAAACTGGGATGCTTTTGGTTGGTTTTGGTTCTGAATGAGTTGAATCAGGATTTCCTTAAAGCTAAGAGAACATTTCATTGGTAATATTTATATAAAGAGGATTTGGCATTAAGATTTCCACATTTTGACTTGGGTCCAGGACTGGCTATCAACTGTTTCAGTTCAAAGTGTTCTGTTTTCCAAAGTACCAAAATAGTGACCAAACTAAATACTGTGGCTGGTGCACTTCCTAAATTATATGCATATATGTTTTGCTTTGGTTTCCTTTTTATCAATAGATGTGCTGAGCTGAATCCATTAAACTCAAAGGCTTCTAGATCAATTATAGGGCCTTTTCAGACTGCAAGAAATAGTGCAAATTGAGTCCACTTTAACTGCCCTGACTCAGTGCTAGATAATCATGGAACTGCAGTTTATTGTGGCACCAGAGCCCTCTGACAGAGAAGGCTTAATGTCTGAGAAAAAACTACAATTCCCATGATTCCCTAGCACTGAGCCAGGACAGTTAAAATGGACTCAATTTGCACTATTTCTAGCAGTCTGCAAAGGCCCATCCTCCAGGTGTCTTTAAAAAGCCCATCCTCCTGCTATGATGGCTGGGACTGAAATATGTAGATAGGATCTGGGCAGTTATTAGTCATAGCAAATGTGTCCCGCTGTTTTCAGTGGGTAAACTGAGTATGACTATATGGCATTTGCAAAATCAAGTGATGATCATCATGATAAAGACAGGTGCCATTTCCATATGTTAACATTACCACAACAACAAATTGTTTTCATTGGAACAGTTCATACATTCAGTTAACAAGTTAACACAGTGAAGTTAATACACACAAAGTCCATCACCAATAACAGCAGCCACTGGTGCCATGCCATGCATGTGTGAATAGATCTTCACAATTTTAATGCTACTCTCATAGCATACATTGCCTAGCATATACTGTTTTTAGTGGAATGTTTTCAGTTACTCTCAGTCATCAAGTATACAGCTGTGACATGCAGTGAACTGATGGGGTCAGTTTGTGGTCAGACTGTTATAACTGTAAATGTGTATGTGTGTAATGATTTATTGCTCTAGATAAGAATTCCTTTTATTTTTCAATGAATGGATGATTTTTTGATCTATGTCACTTTCAAATATGGTCACCCAAAAGCTCATTCCATTACATTTCTGCAATAATCTGTTGTTGTTTTTCAATCTCCACAAATCTTTACATTTAACTATGTATTCTCAAACATGTTTCTCTCAAAATAATAACATCTTCTCCAAGCTATACATTTTTAGACACATTTTGATAATTCCTTTGAACAGCATAGAGTTCGAATATTCAGGAACTGCAAACACTCAATGAAAAATTTGTATACATTAATCTGAGAGATTACCACAGGACAGTTTTTATATTAGAAATCACAAAGATCAAAGTCCTTGAATAGTCTTGGCTTCAGCATTTGCTTTATTGTCCTTTGTTAAACTATTTTTGGGCCCAACACAGTCAAAGATGGTGATTTATATTTAGTAACTACATTAATAACAATAATAGACGAGTAAGGGCCTTTGCAGACTGCTAGAAATAATGCAAATTGAGTCCACTTTAAGGGTTAGGGTTAGGGTTAGGGAATCATGGGAACTGTGTTTTATTGTGACACCAAAGCTCTCTGACAGAAAAGGCTCAATGTCTCAGAAATTTAAAAAATTCCCATGATTCCCTAGCAGTAACCCTAACCCTTAAAGTGGACTCAATTTGCACTATTTCTGGCTGTCTGCAAAGGCCCTAAATCAGTGCATTGTAGGTCTAAGTGTCAACACAATATTGGCATGGAGCTCTGGTGGATAAACCACTATCTTGGACTACAACTCCCAAAATCTCCCAGCCAAAGTGAACAATTGATTTTCAGTGTAGAGGATACTGGAAGTTCCAGTCCAGAAGATATATTGTCTAGGCCAGGGGTAGGCAACTTTTCCCCTTTAAGGGCTGAGGGACTTCAGCTCCCAGAATCCCAGGAGCTATTGGCCAACATGGGACTATTGGCCAACATGGCTGAGGCTTCTGGGAGCTGAAGTCCCTTAAAGGGGACAGGTTGCCTACCCCTGGTCTAGGCTCTGCATTTGAGAGAGTACATCTCATGGCAAAACCATGCATAATATACAATTCTCCTTGTGCATTTAGTTTTGTTGAAAAATAAGTATTGGAAGGGCGATTGAGGCTGGGACTACAATGTAGGGGATATCTAATCTGGTATAAAGTAGCTTTCTATGCTCCCATGAACACAGCATGCAATTGTGAAAAGGAAATGAACACTTTTCATATCATGAACATGCTTAACTATAATAGCAAGGACTCTGCAAGTTGCCTTGTCAAAGGGAAACATGATTGATTGATTGATTGATTGCATATCTATCCTAACTCTTGTTCCAGGAAACTGTTGGGAAATGTAAATATTAGTACATCTCTCAAGCAGGGCAATCAAACTGGCAATGCAGAAACAGAACAATAACAGCTCACACCCACCCAAACACACAAATTCTAGCAAAGTAATAAACAAGTTTAGTCTTCATTGTAAAATATTAAAAAGTAGCTTTACTTATAAACTACTTGTTCATAATCAAACACGTGGTCTCATGGAGGAGAGAGAGAAGAAAAAAGACAAAGGATTTTATCACATGTAGGTTTTTAACTGCAATTGTTGAAAGAGATCTGTCCCTTTAGCAGTACCTATCACACCATATCACCTCCAGTCCATTGTTACTGTGCTGCTGAAGCATTGCTAGAAGGCATCATTTCATTGATGGGAAACCTGTTAGTGCTGTCATTGCATTAGTCCACCAGTTAGACAAGTGACAGTCCACAGTAGTCCCAAAACTGAACAGACATGTGATGTCAGCCTCCCCTCACTATTACCCGGCAGCCTGTTTTCTTTCTTTTCCTCACTTTTTAAAAACTTTTCTTTTCTTTTGTTACCCACATATTCTTTTTTTCGTAAACTGTGTTCCCATAACTCTGGAATTATGTGTGAATTGTGTTACAAATTAGTAAAACAAATAATCAAAAAGGTATTTGAGGGAAGACATAGGGCACGGAGGTTGGATTAAGGATGAATGTGGAAAAGAGCTGTAGGAAACCCTCAATGGCACATAACACCCCAGTTGCACTATTGAAGTGTGAAAATGAAAGATCCAAACCAGTATGTTTCTGTTCTCTTTAATAACACAATTGTGACAAGACTTAGGTGAAACTAAGGTTTATGTGATGCAGTCCAATGTGAATGCAGGTTACAATGATGTGGGAAGAAGGACAGTGTGGAAAAATGTAATAAACATTATGCTACCATAATGTTCTGCTTAAAACTCCTTTAACATAGGACCCCTTTAGCATAGGACCCCAAGCAGTTTAATTCAAGTAAGAATTCCATATCATATGGATACCTAGAATAGAGAAAAGCAGAATGCAGCTATGTGAGATTTTGAACTATGTGATTCTCAAAATTCTCAAGAAAGTGAGTTGAAAAAAATGAAATAAAATATGGTATAAAAAGACGGATTTATTCCTCCTTATGTCCATTTGTTACTTTTCCTAGATGTACTTCTTCTGCACTCAATTTCTAGTTATATTCTCTACCATCATTCAGTTTCTTGGTAACTAGCCACACCAAAGACACACAGACATAAACTAGAAATAAAACAGAAAAAATACCTGTTTAACTTTATCAGCACAACATGATGGTGGTAGGAAACTTCCATTAAACAAACAAACAAGCATTGTGTTCTAGAGAGAAGACAGTCAATTAAAATGATTGTGTCTGCTATAAACATAAGTGCTAGGTCTCACATTGACATGGCTGGAGGAAAGATGAAAGCAGGTGCAGGGAG
Organism: Phrynosoma platyrhinos; assembly: GCA_020142125.1. Classification (NCBI taxonomy): domain Eukaryota; kingdom Metazoa; phylum Chordata; class Lepidosauria; order Squamata; family Phrynosomatidae; genus Phrynosoma; species Phrynosoma platyrhinos. Next base: position 19,028,161 of record JAIPUX010001232.1, read on the forward strand.
GTTCCATACCAAAGATTTTAGGGTAAACTTGAATTTGGGTTAATATGTGGATTTTAATGTTTTCAGTATATTGATTTGGGAAATCTCTACATGGAGTGGACTAGTGTGGAGAAGAAGGAGGAAAAGAGGTTATGTTCGCTTGATTCTCAGCATTTCCATTTTGTCAGTCTCACCAATGTCAATAAGTCCTAAGATTTCTGTATTCTACTCAGGTCCGGTAAATCTTCATAAATTTAGTCCTCATGGCTAAGAATAAATACTGTTAGTATTATTACACTTTTTGCAAGAAATTCCTCAAAATTGCACAATTTTTGAACACTATTCATAATTCAGAATAATTAATTTGTTTCCTGTGTAGAAACCAGGATTTTTGTTCAGAAAACAACCTTAATGTGAAGAAAATGTTGGTTTTTGTTCAGTAAGTTTTTTGTTTTCTGTACAGAAATGTTATTTTTAAAAGAATATAAAAATTCAAAATGTTTCCAACTTTTTCTTTTCAACCCTAGCTATGACCACATTTGATACTTACCACATTAAATTGCTGACAATCAATGTACTTTGCTTATGTTATTCCTGATCCATGTTAACTGGACCCAGTTAACCCTAAAATATTTAGAACAGAATCACTTATGTTCTCTCTTCCCTTCTCCTCCTCTACTTCCTCTTTGCTAGTCCTTTCCACAGTGGCCATCCAAGGAGATTACTACACATGGCTTTTAAACCATGATTAAAAATGGAAAAAAGTGACTTTGGCCATACCTACCACAGATGATACTTATCACACACCACTGCCTCTAGCCCATAGCTGCTGCATCCCCCAAGTGTGGTTAGGGTGCCCTTTTGCACTGATGGTGAAACCCAACAGTGAGCTTGCAATCATGCTAGTTCACAGTTGGAAAACACTGGTCCCAAGGCACTTGTCTTATTGGCTAATACTAATATATTTTTGAGAAACTTTGGTCAAAGTCCATAAATAAAATTGGTTTGATTTGATTTCCCATTTCTTTCTTTAAAAATAACTTAAATTGCAGTAGCAGAGCTCTGGAATCACTTGAAAAAGTAAATGATAATAATAATAATAAATAAAACAAAAACCCCAAAGGCATTCTGGGTAGGGTAGGTAGGATGGGTTAAGGGGGAGTCAGGATGAGAGAGTGATGGTGCCAGCAGCCTCAGTTGTATAATTATGAAGGCACATAAATACATATTTTCCATTTTCATTGACAAGCACAATTGCAATGAGAATAGTTGTTGTGGGGTAAAGCCCCAAATCAGTGTATTGAAACCTTGGTATTCTTTAGAATGGAATCATCCCCACCCTATCCCAGGACACACACATAGACACTGAGAGGAATTTAACTTCAAAAGTAAAGTATATCTTAGGGAAGTACATCACCTTTAATTTGGTATGCAATCTGCATATCACTCTCAACATCTGTTCTGCCCTGTTTCCTACCTAGTTTGTTTTTTAAAAGTGAGAAGAGATGAGCTTGCTGTTTGTTTGTTTTTCCTCTTAACTTTGGTGGGAAATTTATCAGGAAGTTTTCTTTCTACCCACTGAGTATTCCAGAGCTGTCAGAACATATATTTCAGCTGCTGGTGGGAAATGGATGAGTATTCATTACATCCCTAGAACCTATCATGTCTCAAAACCTTTCCCCAGCTCTCAGTAAATTCCACCAAGTGCTTTCTCTGTATTTTCTTAATCCAGTGAAAATACTAACATGTGTACTGGTATTTTGAAGCTGGTGGAGAAGGGGGGGGAGGTGTAAAGAATCCCTAGCACAGGAACCTCTGAAATACAGTATGAACACTTATGCATAGAGTACTCCAAGACAAAGGAATTCATTTTTAAAGAGTCTATTGTATGCATATATGTGTATGTGTGAGTGTGTGATTTTTAATAGCAGAATCCCTATGACCTATCAATGCATTTAACTTATAAGGCAAGAGAGTCATATTTGGGATTTGTCATTGTGGCACACACTACTGCCACCTTTCTCCTTTACCACTTTAATTCT
>JAIPUX010001232.1:19030281-19051743 GCA_020142125.1 Phrynosoma platyrhinos
ATGACCTATCAATGCATTTAACTTATAAGGCAAGAGAGTCATATTTGGAATTTGCATTGTTGCACACACTACTGCCACCTTTCTCCTTTACCACTTTAATTCTAGCTGGCAGTCCTGTGGGAACTTGTTATCCCCACCCTTGCCACCTAATGAAGTGTAAGGGACCCACACTGTCTTTTGTATGATGTCCCCCTCCAAAGCCTCAAAATATTAGTAGCATATTTTGTGAATAAAACATAGGCCAATTGATGTTGGAATACAAAGTAAAGTTTATTTTAAATCAGCATGTAATAAATGTAACTTGCTTCAGAACTTGCTACTATAGTCTTTCTTGGTTACAAAATTATAATGTTTGTTTCTAATCCACTCACACTACCTCAGCCACACTGGCTAACAATATCTATCTGGAGAGAACACCACATCAACTCTCTTTTTTAGAGCTCTGTGAGTGTTCAGAGTCTCTCTTTTCTAGACTCTACCTCCCTAAAATAGTTCCCTCAGAAACACCCTAAAACACAACCCTCTGCCTTAAATTTCTCAACACTAACTCCTACTGTCCACCAGCTGTCAGCCTGGGCTTTTTAAATGCTCCCAGCTGGAATCCCATTGGCAGGCTCTCAGCTGCCTCCTGATTGGCCAGCTGGACATTCTTTTCACCACACTCATTACTGATTATATAGCACCAAAAATGGGAATGAAGCTTACAAAATTTAAGAGAACGTCCCTGGTGTCCACAGGACTTCTAATTTATTTTTATTTTAAAAGGAAAAGCACAACAAAAATAGCAACTCTCCCCACTCAGGTTATCCCATAAGTGACATGAATAATGCCTCTGTTATTGGTAAGAGAAGACATTTTATTAAGTAGAACAATCTTGATGAAAGTAACATTTCTTAATCTCCTGAAACTTGTGGAAAAAATCCTTATTTCCTGTTGAGCACCACATATTTAAAGGGTGTTTCTGACAAGTACAGGACAGAAAACCATGTATATTTTAAAATTTATGTGGATAATATATACAAGAAAAAACAAACTTTAGAGACACACTTTAGTCAATGAGGGAAGGATACATAAATCAGGCAATTCAGGCAAATAAATACTGAATCTCAGAAACATGCAGTAAAGTTGTACAAATTTCATTGAGGGTACAAAACAAATTCTTGCAACCTAGCACAAAATAGAGATAGAACAAAAATGCTGATTGAATTTAGAAAAGCTCATTGAAATCAAGACAGACAATTCATTTTGGAGAATATGTATCATTTTGAAATGTGCTTTAGGCACTCTCAACTGCTGCTTGAACCAATATTTTTAGAGTTAAAAAATTCAAGCCAGTATGCAAATAGAGTATTTTCCTTCTACATACAAATCAGAAAGATTTACAAATAAAACCATACTAAATTAATTTAATATAACTCCCCTTGCAAAACAACAACAACAAACATCCTTGCACCCTCCAGTGGTAATTATTTTGTCTTAAAACTTGATAACTTCATGGTGATTTTTGTTTATTTATTATGGTTTTGCAACAGCAGATTAAAACACCAAATGGAAAGAAAAAAATGCTCTAATGCAAGACTGAATTAAGATAAGATGGGAGAAAGGAAGAAGTCAGAGTTTAGCAAGTCTTGATCATTCAACATCTGAATCAGATTCAAAGTAATTGCACAGCCCTAACTGCCATTGCCTCTAGCTGTCCCTACATCTTTCTACAACTCTGATGAGTATTCCATTCCCAAGGCTGAAAAGAGATTTCATGCTATTAAGGACCATTGTTAGATCCCAAACCATCTGTCAAGTTAGACAAAACCTTCTCATTCCAGCAGGGACCCACAAATGTATAACAATATGTGTCATTGATGGTTTTCATTTATTAGTTATTTCATATTTGTTATTTTGTATAACTTATTTCATGTAATTTCATGTAATTTCAGCCTTTATACAGTATTTATCTTTTTCTTTTGTAGTGAAATACTGGGGAGGACTCAAACAAGTTCCAGCAGAATTGGCTCCATATTTTCCCCCTATATTTTTGTTTACAGGACAACCTGGTGCCTGCAAAGTGGGCAGAAATATGTCAAGAAAAATAAGATCTGCGAATAATGAAAAAATTCTGTAGCTTATTTTTTCCCCCAAAGAAAAAACAAAGAGTATTTGGCAGACCCAAACTTTTTATGTTTTTCAGTTACATACCTGCAAGGCAGGCCAGCAGTTAACCTTGCATGTTCAAAGGAATGAAAGAGCAACACTCAGGCAGCTGATCCATTCTGTCAAAATGCCAGATGGTTATAAGTCTTTGCTTCTGTCTGCTAATAAAACTTGCTGCAAGGCACCTCTCTCTTTCTCTCTTTCTTTCTCTCTCTCTCTATTACTCTTCCTCACCCTCACAAGCTGATTCTACTTTTACATTCATATATTTTGTGATACTATTTGGTTAACAATAATTTATTATTGAAAGAGCAATGTATTCAAATTGTCTAAGATGTTTAAGAATTATTTGTATTTTAAAAGAAGCAATCAATGTACATCCCCATCTACAAAAAAGGAGACACAAGAGACTGAAGCAACTATAGAACCATTGCACTAATCTCTCATGCAAAGAAAATCAAGCTCAAATTTCTGCAACATAGGACCAATGCACATGGCCCATAAGGGGTGGCTCTGTGCCGCCCCTGAGGGTGGTGAATTGGGGCTGCAGCAGCCACATGCCACATCCCTAATCCTCATTTTTGCTGCTCCCAAAAGAACAGTCAAATGCCGCTCCATTTGGGGGCAGATAAAAACTGCCTTTTGACCTGCTACAGTGACTCTTTTGTGCCCCTTTGGTGCAATGTGTATGCACACTGTGCCAAGAGGGTGCCTTGACACTGCATGCCATATGGACGGGCATATGGCATTGGGGTGGAGTTGGGGCGGCTGGTGTGCGGTTTCCTCACCCCAGCTCCATCACCCAGGCCAGCCTAAAGTGCTGGTCTGCATCCCCTCATAGACTCCAACCACACATGGAGAGAGAAATCCCAGAGGTCCAAGCAGGGTTTAGGAAAGGAAGACGCACCAGGGATCATATTGCAAATATACAATGGCTAATGGAGCATAGCAGGGAATTCCAAAAAAAAAAAAAATCAGCATGTGCTTTATAGACTACAGCAAGGCCTTTGACTGCATAGATCATGAAAGCCTATGAAAAGCCTTTAAAGACATGGGAGTGCCAACACATCTGATAGTCCTGATGAAAAAACTGTACTCAGGACAAGAGGTTACTGTCAGAACAGAAGACAGAGAAACAGAATGGTCCCAATTGGCAAAGGAGTGAGACAAGGCTGCAGCCTATCACCCTACCTGTTCAACTTTCATGCAGTACATATTGGAAAGCAGGCTTGGACATGGAAGAGGGACAAGTGAAAATAGGAGAAAGAAATATCAACAAGTTCAGATATGCTGATGACACCATAAGCCTAGCAGAGAACCTCACAGACCTAGAACAACTACTAAGGAAGATCAAAGAAGAAAATGCTTAGGTAGGCTTAATGTTGAACATGAAGAAAACAAAAATAATGACCACAGAGAACTTACACACACTCAAACTAGACAATGAAGAAATAGAAATAGTAAAAGAATTCCCATACATGGGATCAAACATTCATAGAAATGGAGACTGTAGTCAGGAAATCAGAAGAAGATTAAAAATGGGAGGGTGGCTATGAAAAAACTAGAAAAAATCCTGAAATGCAAAGACATACAACTCAACACAAAAATCATAATCATACAAGCCATTGTATTCCCTGTTACCATTTATGGATGTGAGACCTGGACAATAAAGAAAGAAGAGAGGAGGAAAATCAAGTCATTTGAGATGTGGTGTAGGAGAAGAGTGCTGAGGATTCCATGGATAGCTAAAAGGACAAACAAATGGGTCCTAGAGCAGATCAAGCCAGAAATATCCCTAGAAGCCAAGATGACAAGACTTGACTTGAACACATCATGAGAAGACATGAATTGTTGGAAAAGACAATAATGTTAGGAAAGGTGGAGGGAAGTAAAAAAAAGAGGAAGGCTACATGCTATATGGATGGACTTTATTGAAGAGACCATGAATATGAGTTTGCAGGAGCTGGACAAAGCAGTAGAGGATGGGGGTGGGTGGAGATTTCTCATTCATTGGGTTGGCATGGGTCGAGATCGACACGAAGGCAGTTAACAACAATAACAGATATGTGATTTGAACCTCCAAAATCTGTAGTAACATGGCTGTGTTTGTGTTTGTGTTCGTTTGGAGCAATTTCTGAGACAATCCAACACAAAGATAAGACAAAACTTACTGAACTAAGCACATTTGACATTGTGTTTAGTGTTGGCCAAGATGTAAGAAGTGTTTTGAATGCTCTGAAGCAGTATATGTTGCTAATACTTCCAAATAGTACTACAATGCACAGTATGCATTGCTGACATTAAAGATAGTTTAGAAACTTTGGCTGATGCAGGATGCAATTGCTTGCCTGCATGTGTGGGCAGGAGATTAGTGTGTCCAACAGCATTTCTGGATCCTTTACACTGGGTGCCAGTGCATTTCTGGAGTTAAGTCAAAGGACTGGTCATAATTTTTGAAGCCCTAATTACTTGAGACCATATTATTTCCAAGACCATATCTGCATCTATGAACCTGCTAGGCCTGACAAATAACTATAGAAGCCCTGTTCCATATCCAGTCCTTAGGTGGAACAAGAAAAGAGTGATTTCCATTAGAGGTCCCATCACTGTGGAATAAAGGTAAATGTAAAGGTAGTCCCTTTACATGAATGTTTAGTCATAAGAGAGCAGTTATAAGAATGATGAAACAACTTGTATTTTATAAAAACAAGGGGGAGGAGAAAGTTATCTTTTTTTTATAGAAAACAAAATGAAAACCAATTGTGAATATAAAATCATGCCAGTGAATGAGAAAGGATGTTTGAATGGTCTTAATAAAAAATTGTTCATTTTTTAAAAATTAAACAATTTTCAACTAGTTTTTTATTCATTAAATTTTGGTATTTGAATATGCTTCCTGTGTATTCTTCTCTACATGTAACATTTGACACTTGTCCTTACACACTTAGGGGTAGTCTGCACTGGCAAAAATAAGTGGCTTTTGCTCAACTTGAGGCCTACCTGCTTATGCAATCACAAGGCCAAAACAGGAGAGAAGTGGAATGAGGCCATATTCCAAGGTGAAAAACAAGAGCAAAATAATGTCCATTTGATCCACTTTAATGCTGAAAGTACACATTATCACACCAGCATATAAACAGCATTATGCAAGTGTGGGAATATAGGAAGGCCCAGGAAGCTTACAGAAGCAGGCTGGAGCATGCACCCTTGGCCTGTTGAGATGCAGACATTGGTACCATTGCCACCATAAAGATTTTTCTTTTTCTTTTGTCAAGTGTACAGGTGCATGAGTGGCCAGCTGCACCATCAACCCATTGCAGCATTGATCCTCACACACCCCATGAAGTGAAATTACCATGAACACAGTTGGTCACCAATAATGCAGTTGAAGTAATAAAAACATGCACCGTCCAACATGAGGCCATGGGGTGAAGGGGGCTTGTGGGAAGGGGCTTTATTTTTGTCCTTTGACAATGTGTCACTGGTTGCACCATTGCACTGTGCAGGCATATATCATACATGTGTGATGGTGTGGTATATATCACGCATTGTGTGCATGCATGGGGGAAATAATCAAATAATGCACCTTGGTGTTGCATTGTGTGGACCACATATGGGTGTTTTGCCCATTTGAGAGTGTGATCTGTGGACAGTGGGTGGTCTCTCTGATTCAGGAAATTCTGGAGGCAACCCAAATTTTCTCATCTGTTTCCTCAGCTCCTTAAGGAGCAATTATAAGCCTCCTTTGGCTGTTTATTAGGAGAAAGCCAAGATATAAATACAAAATAGAACAAAATAAAATGTAAACTTCTATCTGCAAGTTCTACCATATGGAATAGTGAAAGCAGAATTATACATATATCTCTTACTAGGACTAAGTCCTTTAAATAACTCTTCAAGGACCATCTAGTCCAACTTGCCATACAAGAATTCATGCCATGCAGGAATATACAATCAAAGCACTCTTATCAGATGGCCATCCAGCCTGTGTTTAAAAGCCTCCAAAGAAGGAGACTCTAACACATTCCAAAACAGTGTATTTCACCGTCAAACAACTCTTATTGTTAGGAAATTCTTCTTAAATCAAATAAATAAATAAATAAATAAATAAGGAGTTTTAGGAAAATTGCATTTCCAAAAAATTCCCTGTAATTCTCTTTTAAGGTAGGTGAATTGTTATAAAAATGTCAAACAGATAATATTTGATATTTAGAATGTTTAAGAAACCTGCAACATTCAAGTAGGATAAATGTAGTGTAGTACTCAATATTAAGTATAGTACTCAAAATATTTACCCTTGGGAAGCCCCTTTACATCTACATGCAGATATCACTCTCAACATAGCATAAGAATAAAAAATATTTTGTTAATTTAGTGTGTATATTTTCATTTGCTTATCCATGTATATTCATATTTTAACAATTCAGAAGAAAATAACATCATTCAATTACAATAGTTTTATTTAAGTAGATACAATATTTAACTCAATGCATGTGTAAATTTTGCACACAAAAAAGTTTGGGAAGGGGAGAAGGAGGAGGGATCAGAAACTTACTGTGCAACTCTCATATTTGCACATGGATCCCAGCCCACAGTTTGAGAACCACTGCTATAAACTATAAAGAAGGACATACACACTGCCTAAAATGTTGAAACTGGTTTAGAAACAGAATGGTTCCCTATTGGCAAAGGAGTGAAACAAGGCTTCATCCTATCACCCTAACCTGTTTAACTTATATGCAGAACATATTGGAAGGTAAAAGTATCCTAGGGTTTCAAGAAGGTCTTGTCACACAGGAGTTGTCTGAGAAATGCCTAGGTATGTGTTGTTGTGTGCCTTCAATCCACTTCTGACTTATGATGATTCTAAGGCAAACCTGTCAGAGGTTTCTTACAATAGGTTTCCCATTGCCTTCTTTGGAGACTGAGGGCCTTTGCAGACTGCCAGAAATAGTGTAAATTGAGTCCACTTTAACTGCCCTGACTCAGTGCTAGGGAATCATGGGGACTGTATTTTTTCTGAGACATTGAGCCTTCTCTGTCAGAGAGCTCTGGTGCCACAATAAACTACAATTCCTATGATTCCCTAGCACTGAGTCAGGGCAGTTAAAGTGGACTCAATTTGCACTATTTCTGGCAGTCTGAAAAGGCCTTGAGAGAGTGTGATTTGCAGCAAGTCACTCAGTGGATTTCCATGATCAAATACAGATTTGAACTCTAATCTCCCAGTGCTCAAACAACTACACCAGGGTGGCTCAGTTATGTGACATACAGCCAGACATAAACAAATAATCTTGCAGTATTTCCAGAGGATTTACTTCTGGAGGTTCCAGAAGATGTGTGTATGGCTTCATCATTGTATGTATGGTTGTAGTCAAAACAGTGAAGGCATCTTCTCAGCCATCCCTCACTGGCCACTAGCCACTAGAATGAAGGAAGAAAGTGGGCTGTCAGAGAATTTTTGTCATTTCCTGGAGAAGGAAAATTATAATCTCTGCAATGAGATTTTTTGTTCAAATTTTCATCTGAACATGCACATTTTATGCCAATTGTGGTAGTTCTTAATTCAAGTCATCCCCTACTCATGTTAGCCCTGTGGATAAGACAACTCCAAAACCATTTGTCCTCCACTGCTCTGCATAGATCCTGCAAATTCAGGTCATGGCCACCCTGACATAGTCCATTCATCTGGTGTGCAGTCTTCTTCTCTTTCTGCTGCCTTCCACCTTCCCTAGCCTTATTGCTTTTTCTAGTGAGCCATGCCATCTCATGGTGTGACCAAACTACAAATGCTTTAGTTTCATCAGCCTGGCTTCCAGGGAGACTTCAGGCCTAATCTGTTCAAGGACCCTTTATCTGTCTTTTTGGCTGTCCATGGTATCCTGACCACTCTTCTCTAGCACCACATCTGAAATGAGTTAATTTTCTTTCTGATCATTTAAAATACAGGCTAAAGAAGACACACCTTCATCTTTCCATCTCTTGTCAAGCTGACTTGGCAACTATGCCATGAATGTGAAATGCTTAGTTAGAATCAAACTCACAGATAGTCATTTCATTTTCAGTGTGTTTGCTACTGTATTTTCTGACAGACTAGAAGCAAGAATTATTTAGCAAAATTTAGGACCAGACATGGATCAAAATTTTGTTTGCTAAAATTCATACATTTCTCCAAGTAGAAATAAAACTTTTAAAAAATAAAATCTGAGAAAAAGCAAAACTGACATTTTTGTCATGTCTACTTAGGACTACTGTATGTAGATAACTTCTTTAAATTTAAAACTCACATCTTAATTTTTTTATGTACCTTGTATCTTAGTGCATCATATGTAATAACAGAGATATATTTCAGCACTTGGACATATATAGAGAGAGATATTATTTGTCATCCAGTGACCTACATGTTAGGTGCATGCTGGGTCTTGCATGTCAATGACTTCTGTACAAAGAATTGACACAAATTCTGTATGTAGGTAACCATGTGTGATGAGGGAAAGGTTGCTTTGTGTGAATCAGCCCTTAGGCTCCTGAGACTCTTCACTCAATATCTTAGCAGTTTTGCATAAGTTCTTGTAAGTTAGAGAAGTTTTAAAGATTTCTTTTCCCAGTAAAGCCTCCAAGCAAGAATCAAACCTCATCTTTCTAATTAATTTAAATGCAATCCCATGGCTTTTTTTCCATGAAAAACTGCAGATTTCTATTATACGGGAGTGCATGCTACATTAAGTACTTTTCCTTTGTGCAGGATAGAATTTAGGTAATCGCAAGGATAAATGCCTCTAAAAATCACTTTGAATGCTTATACAAATGAAAAGAAATATACCTCAGATTTAAAGTAGACTATAATTCTATAAGGACTGCTTATAAACTCAATAAAAATGTTGACTTAAAATATCCCTCATGCATTTTTCTTGTAGCTGTAAAACGAGAAATGAGAATGTTGCCTATGGTGAAGACATACTGGCTGAAAAATGTATGTATTATGATTTATTTTCCAGGGTGAGTTTGATGGATTTTCTTTGGTTTGTGTTTACTTAAAACTCTTCAAAATAGATCTAGATTCAGATTAATCCATAGTTACAGCTGTTGTTGTTGATGATGATGATAGAATCATAGAATTAGAAGAGACCACAAGGGCCAGTCCAACCCTCTAAGTTGTGTGATTCAAGTCATTTCTGAATTATGGCAACCCTGACATGAACCTATTATGGAGTTTTCTTTGCAAGGATTGTTCAGGGGGGGGGGTTGTCTTTACCTCCCTCTGAGCTGAGAAAGTGTGACTTGCCTAACATGACCCAGTGGCAGTAGACCCACTGAAATCAGTTTATTATTATTTTCTTTACACTATTTATACTATACTATCTTCTGTGTGTGAAATGCTGTTTTTCATGAGAAATACCACATGTGAAGTTTGTGTAGAATAAATCCCAAAATGCAAGGATTATCATCAGTCCAGGGTTCTCCCCATCAGAATTTCTCAATATTAAAAAAGAACATACATATTTGTCTAAAAATTTTCAAGTATTTGCAAATTCTTCCCATTGGGTAGTATTTCAGGAAAACAGTTCAATAAACTGTTTCTTCAACTCACATTACACAGTGGGTCTGGAAGTAATTCTCTTGCCTGAATGCTGATTTTAAACTCCTCGTGTGTGAATTATTTTGATGACCCCAGGATGATGTTATTACCTATGCTGAAGATGGTGGAGAGGCCAAGAGATAGTAATTTGTCCAAAACTGTTCACTGTATGTCTGCTGTGGTGTTATTCAAATCAAGACTGTATAACTTCACAGTTAATTTTCCATTTTGCAGCCTGAGGCACAGCAGAAAATGGTGCCCTCAGACAAGTCAAGAAACAGTATCTAAGCCAAATCAAGTTATGTATTCTGATACCTGACTCAGAAAAACACACTTAGGGCCTCGGCAAATGACTAATAGAGTCGTCTTGGAGGCCCCGAAGAGGAGGGGCAGCCGCACGAGTGGCGCCCCTTCCTCTTCCTGAGGTCGCCCTGGAAGCTGCCGGACCTCCGCACGGCTGGCGCTTCCAAGGCAACCTCCCTCCGCAGCAACCGGACGCGCTGTGGAGGAAAAGACAGGGAAAGTGCACCCGCCGCTTTTAGGGCGCACTTTCCCTGTCTTGAGGAAGGAGCGCTGATTTAGCGCTCCTTCCAGAGCCGCTGCAGGAGCGCCGGGATGCGGAGGCTGCATCCCCGTGGCGCTCCGTCTGGCGACAGCTCCAGGCCCTCCGTCTGCTGAGGCCCAATGTCTTTAGCTCATAGGATTGGTAAAAATCAATGCCAATTGACAGTAAATAACAACAGAAGCCAATAGTCCTTCTGGATAGTTGTTGTTAACTGCCTTCAGGTCTATCATGGCAATCCTGTGGATGACACATCTCCAAAACTCCCTGTCTTCTACTGCTCTGTTTAGTCTCCCTAATTGACACAAGCCATCTGGTGTGTGGTTCTCCTCTCTTTCTTCTACCCTCAACCTTTCCCAGATTATAAAACATTATTATATTTTCTAAAGATTCATGCCTTCTCATGATGTGGCCAAAGTGCAACCTCATTTTGATCATCTTGGCTTCTAAGAGTATTATCTGTTCAAGAACCCATTTGTTCATCTTTTTGGGTGTCCATAATATCCTCATAACTCTTCTCCAGCACCACATCTCAAATGAGTTTATTTTATTTTTATCTGCTTTTTCACACACCAGTTTCTTTCACAATCCAGCTCTCAAATCCATACATAGTAAAATACTATGGCTTGAATGATTCTAACTGTGGTCTCAGTAGTATATCTTTACTCTTTAGGGTTTTCTCTAGTTCTTTCATGGCTTCCCTGCCCATTCCTAGTCTTTTTCTTATCTCTTGATTACAGTCTCTATTCTGAATGATGCTAGATCCAAAGTATGAGCAATCTTTAACTATTTCAATTGCCTCATTTTCTAACTTGAATTTATGTAGGTCCTACATGGCTATTATTTTTTTTCCTTTATGTTCAGACCAACTTTGCACTTTCTTCCTTGACCTTCTTTAGTAATTGTTCCAAGTCCATGATGTTTTCTGCTAGTATTATAGTGTCATCCACATATCTTACATTGTTGATGTTCCTTCCTCCTATCTCCATTCCTCATTCTTCTAAATCTAGCCCTGCTCTTCATATTATGTTTTCTGCATATAAGTTGAACAAGTGTGGTGATAATTTACAGCCTTGCTTGACTCCTTTGCCAGTTGCAAACCATTCTCCTTCTCCATATTCTATTCTGACAGTGGCGTCTTGCCCTGAGCATAGGTTTCTCAGTAGAACTATCAAGTGTATTAGCACTCTCATATCTTTGAGAGCATTCTGTAGCTTTTGTGATCAAAGGCTTTGTTATAGTCTATAAAGCACATGCTGATTTTCTTTTGGAATTCCTTGATGCACCCTGAATAATAAAAATAAAATAATAAATTAATAAAAATTCCTGTCATTTCATAATACCCTCAATCTGATGTGATGGCCTCACCATGCCTAATGGAGAATTGGTCCTGAACATCATTTTCCCAGATTAATCTGTGGACTAGAGTTTACTTAGGTATTGGTTTTCACATTTCCCCAGTGGCTTAAAAGAGTTCCTGACTCAGAAACATGTCACAGTAAGTTAAAAAGTGTTCATTTTTATTGTTTTTTTTTTTTAAAAAAAAGTTTAGAAATTTTGTAGTGAAATAAAGTATAAGTTTAAATGTAAATTTGAGTTATTTTGTTTCAGTCATATAAAACTGCTGAATGTACGAGCACATGGGCACATGGAAAAATGACACAGACCAAAAATAATTTCCAAATGGATAATCAAGGGCCTCTGCAGATGGGCGGTTCTGAGCCGCCCCGGGAAGCAGCGGATTGGGGCTGCAGCAACCCCACGCTTCTGCCCCGATCTTCCATTTTGCCATTCCGAAAAGAGTGGCAAAATGCCGCTCCTTTTAGGGGGGCAAAAGACTGCCCTAAGAGCTGGCACTGTGGCTCTTTGGTGCCCTTTCAGTACAGTGTGTTTAAAGGCTGTGCCAGGAGGGTGTCTTGATGTGGCGCACCATGCATAACAGTGTGCGGCATGAGTGTGGGGTTGGGGTAGCTGGTGTGCGGCTGCCCTGCCTCAACTCTACCCCCAGGCCAGCCTTTTGGGCTGGTCTGCAGAGGCCCCATATTAGTTTGTTTCACCAAAAACAACAAATTTCAATGGCAAGCTAAAGACCATTAAAATAAATGTATTATAATATGAGCTTCTGTGCACTATAACCCACTGATTCACTCACCTTAAATTTTGCTACAGAAAAAACAGCATTTGAATTGCATGTGTAATTTATGAACAGTAGCAGAAAGTAATTATATATAAAATAAAGTTACCAAGTAGCCTCCCTAAGACATTTGGCCATGCTTTTAAAAATGCTTGGACAGACAAGGCTGCATTATTAACAAGGAAGATTCCACTGATAAAATCATAGCATTTGCTAGGCAGCAGGGAGACTGATGATTGCTTTACCCAGTTTCTTCAGCCTATATGTATGTTTCTAATGTAACCTCCTATATGACAGAGGAAATGGAAACTAAAACAGAATATTCTCACATACATTCTATGATATATACAGAAATTATATATATATATAATTTAAAACAAAATTTGAACTAATAAGGGAAGGTTGTGGTAGCAGTTCTCCACCCAGTCATATCATCACAGAATGTATGTAAGAATATTTTGTTTTAGTCTCCATTACACATAAAATATGGATGTGGAATGTGAGGAGCATGTGCCAAGGGAAGCTGGACATAGTAAAAATGTAAATGGATTATTGCTTGGTGGCCCGGAGCCATGTGCTGGCTCTGCTCCAGTGCTGGCTACTGGCTGTTGTGGCCACTTTCTTTACTGGGGTTTGATCCCTCCCTGTCATGCCAGCTTTATTGATAGTTGAGGGTGGTGGTCTCACCATCAGGGGCTCAGGCTGGTGGTTGTACTGGGGGTTGGGTCTCTTGTTTGCATTGTTTTACAGCTTTAGACTGGTCCTTATCCACCACCCCCTCCCAAACAAGGTTGCTGGGGGCTTGTGCTGTTGGCTATATTTCAGAGGAATTGCCCCATTAGGGCACCTCTCTTTTTCTATTTTTTGCTGTTGTTATTATTATTATCATCACTTTTTGTCCTGTCATCTTATTACAATTCTGCACATGTAAATTGGGACAGTTGGGCAGATAGTTCTAGAATTTTTCTCATCCTATTTGGTTGGTGTGCTTGGCAATGGTGCCCAAATAGGGTAAAGGGGCCCCCAAAGGTAAAGGCCCTGCTAAGTTGGCCAAGTGCCCAGTGGTACAACTCTATTCCTCTAGTGATGAGTCTGATTATAATGATATGCAAGAGATGTTTGCTACAATTAGCGTGCTGGAGAAAGCCCACGGTGGACCCCAATGTCCACTTCCCCCTTCTGCTCAATTTTCTCAACCTCAGAGGGCTTCTAAGTGGTCTAAGCACACTAGGATCTATAAGGAAATGAAAGCCCATATTTTTGCATTAGAATAGGTTCAGTTTGGCCCTGAGACATCTTCACTGCAAGCTGTCCAGCTCCTGGCAAGCCAGGAAGTCCCATTCCCAGGCTGAATCTGAGGAAATTGTCCAACCACTGTTACCTTCACCAGGTGAGTTGCTTCCACAATACAGCGACCCTCTTCCAGGATATTTCTTGCCTTGGGGGTTTCCTGCTCATATGCAGACACATACAGCTCTATGGGAGGATGTTAAAGGGGGAGTGGCTGCTTCAGGACTGTCAAGCCAGTCTGGTTGGCCTGTCTCACAACCCGTCTCACATGGGTCCAATGGCCTGGATTCCCATTTTTTCCCTACCCCCCCCTTTGGTCACCTGTTGAAGCACGATCGAGCTTCCCACAGAGTAAATAAGGTTATGCTAGTGTGTCCCCATCTGCTATTCTGTTTGGTGAGATAGCTTTATCGCTAAGTGATCATTTGCTGCAGTCAACTATTGATAAGATATTGGGGAGGAAATATGTTGATATTTTCATTTTGCTTTATTGTGAACTGGAGAAAAAGGAGAAGGATGGGCTGGATCACAAGAAGAAGGAAAAATTGCATCAGAGGAAGGTGGAATGTAATTTTTCTAATTGGCTCAATGTCTTTTACAATTATGCACGGGTTATAGTGAAGGCCTGGCCTACTTGTACAACTGCCCTGATCCAGTGTATGGACATTATTCACAGGGCTTATGTTGATTACACTTGCCCTGCCTGACTGCTGTATGATGAGGCTTTTCACATGTGGGCAGCCTTATACCCACTATGCATTGGGATATGTTGCATTCTCAATTATGGATGCAATATATGACACCGGCCCAGCTGATTCAGGGAGAATGTACGCATCTCATACAGAAATCAGGTGGCCCTTCTGCATCATGGCCTTAGAATGCTTCGGGTCAACCTCAAAAGCCTATCTGTTGGGAGTTTAGTTTCCAGGGTATTTGCAACTTTGTAAATATGGTCATTAGTGCTCCATTTATAAAGGCCCTCATTCCTTTTGAATTGCACCAAGGGCCAAGCCCAGTCGAGCTCCAATAAAGAAGGACAGAATAATAGAAGGCCAAACAGAGCTCCCCCACCTTCAAAAGGGCCCCAGCCCAATCAGGCTTGAGGTTCTTGAGTGTCTGCTATCATTTTATCCTGATTCAGGGACAGCTCATTATTTGCTTAATGGTTTCCATGAGCATTTTTGTATTCCTTTTCAGGAATATGTCCATTTTTGGCTAATAACTTAAAGTCTATTAGAGGGATGTAGCATGTCATAGACAAAAGGTTGATAAGGAGGTAGTGGAGGGTCATATTTTGGGCCCCTTTTCATTCCCTCTTACTCCTAACTTGAGGGTTTCCCCATTGGGTGTTGTGCCTAAAAAAGTGGCTGGCGAGCTCTGTATTACCCACCATTTGTCCTATCCTCGTGGTCAATCAGTTAATGATGCCATCCCCCATGAGTTGCGTACAGTTTGTTACATGTCTTTTGACACTACTGTTTGGTGAGTTAGGAGCTTTGGAGTAGGGGCTGAGTTAGCTAAATATGACATTAAATCTGTATTTCACTTGTTACCTGTTCATCATTTGGATTTTGAATTGTTAGGTTTTAGGTTTGATGGCCACATTTATATGCACTGGGTTCTCCCAATGGGTTGTTCTGTGTCATGTGCAGCTTTTGGGGCATTCAGAACTTTTTTTGAATGGGCCCTCAGGACAAGAACTGATCTTAAGGGTTGCTCATTATTTATACGATTTCTTGTTTATTGGGTCATCAGGTTCCGGGTTCATTTTTGCTCAGATAATTTCAGGCCTTAGCAGATGAGCTGGGTGTTCCTCTGATGCTTGAGAAGATTGGAATTTTTAGATTGGCTACAAGATTAGAATTTTTAGGAATAAACTTTGGGGATGGAGCCAATGACTTGATGCCTGCCACTACCAAGAGCTTCAGTTCAAAGTTTAATCAACCTATCCACCAGCCGCTAGTATAGTGTGAAGGTTTTCTTGGGGCCAATGCAGACCAGCCATTTGGGGTGGCACAGAGCTGCCTCAGGAAGCAGTGGCTCAGGGCCATGGCAACCCCACGCCGTGGCCCCTATCATCTTTTTGGCTGCTCCAAAGGAGGAGCAAAATGCCACTCCTTTTAGGGGCAGCAAAAGGCCACCCCAAGAGCCGATGGCATGGCTTTTCAGCACCCTTTTGGTGCAGCATGTTTAAATACTGCACCGGGAGGGCATCCTGATGCCATATGCTCTGTGTATAGCTGCATCTCATCAGGACGGCGTCAAGGTGGGGTTGGGGCAGCTGCCATGCAGCTGCTCCGCCTCAACTCCACCCCCAGGCTAGCCCTTTGGGCCAGTCTGCAACAGCCCTTGGTCATCTAAAGGCCAAGTAGGAATTTTTCCCTTTTTCCACAGGTTTTCCTTCTACCCCATACTATGTCTTGTTGGTATATGGGAAATTGGCTTGGGCAGAGTCTAAATAGGAACCAATCAGGTATAAATGATTGAATCCTAATTTGGTATGCAAAAATAATTGAATTATATTTCAGCAAGAACCTTGGACACCATTTGGGTGAAAGTGATGTTTTTGGAACTCTTTAGGCCTTTCAACCTGGGAGGTGGGAGAAATAAATCGCCCTTTGCTCTGGCTTTAAAGATAAACATACTCTTTAATTTTAGAAGATTGGGAAAGGGACTTTATGGTTAGACTTCCTGATGTGGGGCAGCCAAGAAATAACCCAACTTTTGGGTTATCGTTGAGGGTTCAGGTGTTATCATCCAAGTAAGCTGCAGAGGTAGTCTAGGGAAAGACACCAGCTGCAGCTTCTCCCACACTTGGTTGTTCTACTGAATTAGTTTCAGTTCCATTAAGAAGGTTATAAATAGGTCAATTAATTAATGTCTCTATTTTCGCCTCAATCTTGTGTCTTGTCTCTTTATTTCTGTGGTTGGGCAGTAAATGGCAGAGATCCCACTTATGGCTGTCACAGCAGCTGCTTCCCTTTAAGTCTAGATTTTTGGTGCAGAGGGTTAGATCAAGAGATACTACTCAGCTACATATCTTAAGTAGTTACATAGCTAAGTAGTTCATCTAGAATCTTGACCACAATTTCTAAAAGAAAAATCATGAATTAACATTAGAGTAGGCAGAGTTCTGGCCTCTTTATATTGTTGGATTTCAACTCCCAGCATTTTTCATCACTAGCTATGATACAAAGTAGATGGGAGTTGCAGTGTCCTCACCTCAGGGTTAAATCTAGAGTCTGCTGTGCATGAAATAGGTCCAGTGAAAGAAATGTGATTTAAATAAATCTCCAGGCCTAACTCAAGTCCCTTTGATTTCAATGTATCTGCTTTTCAGTGTGATTGAATTTAGATTTTTCCCCATAGGAATAGTGCTACATGGAGCATGGCCTCACAGTTTCTGTTTGCATAAAGAATATCTTTCATTCCCCTCCCATCCTGTTCTTTAACACCATGCTGTATTGTACAATTAGACACATTTAATTTGTCCTCAGAGCTTTCTAGCTTAAATACATGCATGGACCTTCTTTATTATCATTCTGACTGAATATTAAAGATGGTGTACAATAATGACCCTCTTCCCACTTCCTAGAGTTTATTGCTATACCATATGCAACCTTAATATGTCTCATTAGTGGATCATTTACGTGAACAAGAGATAGAATGCCATATCATTCAGAAAATTCTGCCCTGGAATTCTTGTAGTTAGGGACTCTCAGGGACCAATTGTATTAACCAGGGAGCCTTTTGTAGGGCAAAGATACCTCCCTGAACAGCTAGGGAGTTACCAGCTGGCAAGACTCTAATGAGGTTAATAGCTGCTAAAAGATATTTCATAAGAACAGTTTAGGTATCAGGTCCCAGCTAAACTTAATTACATGGCTGATTGCATGAAACTTCAAGTGCTGAAGGCTAATGCATGAATTTGCAAAACGTGAAGGACAACATGTACAGAAGGGTGTCAAATGAAATGGAATAATATTCTCCATAAAAAAAAGGCTACCTAATCCACTTTACATTGAACCTAGATATGTCTTAAAAACTGCCCTACCATGAATTGAGATGAGGAGACAATCCAGGGAAGACAAATTTGGAGTTCCACTAAGGAATGCAGATAGACAGATATGACTCATGAAGTAAAAATGCCATAGAAATTTGTATTAAAATGTGTACCCAACTGACCTAATTTACACTATACAAACTTATCTGCAAAGCACAATGCAGCACTCCTTAGTCTTTGTGCTTTTCCATATGTTTTGATCCACCTCTTGTATGTGTGTGTGTGTGTATGTGTGTGTGTGTGAGAGAGAGAGATGACAGGTAAAAATGTGATTCTTCACTGATGTCCTTTTCAAAAGAAGCACATTATTTTATTATTATTATTTCCTGCTGCAATAAAGTCTTTCTTCCGGCTGCAAGAAATATAATAGTTTTTGAAAAGTTTTTGCAGTTCAGGACTTATTCTATGAAAAACAGAAAATATAATTTTCTGCACAGAGATAATATTTTCAATGCAAAGGATGCTGTCACTTTTCCAGAAAATGTTGTAACTGAGAAATTATTCTGTGCAAATTCACAAAAGGAAACATTTTCTGCTCAGAAAGTAATATTCTGTGCACAAATATTATTTTCTGTACATAAAATGATGTTTTCTGCACACAAATCTATAACGTTTTGCAGAATAAATGTTTAACTGAATATTCTCATTAGTTCAAGACTTTCCACATCAGGATTTCCCAGCACTTTTCTATATTTTTCAGTATTTCTTAATATTCTTTCTTTGCCTAAGAGGGCATGTGTATTCAGCTTTGGGAAAGGTCAAAAGACACATTTCAATAGTTGAGGGAATGTTGTGATGCTCTCAAAAATGTCTGCTATAGTGGGTAATAGATGGTGTGGTGGACTGAAAAGGAAGACAGATGTAGAACAAGAGGGGGAGACAAATGAAATGAAATGACAGAAGAGGAATAGGATGGCAAAGTGGATGTCTAGAAGAGGAGAGACTGGGAAGAACTGTGGGAGCATCAGCTGAACTGAGGGCAGGCGCAACAGGTCAGTGAAAAAAAATGAGAGGTAGTTCCCAATGCTGAAGAGAGCAGGGAATACAAAAACAGAAGACCAGAGCCTTGTGGTAATGACAGACCTACAATGATAAGAGAATGGGGAAAAATGCAGAAGATCACACTGTAGCATGGTTCCAGATTCCCTCCCCCCTTTTGCGACAAAGGATGCTTTGTAACCATCTTAGATAGAGGAAGCAAGGCTAACTGTGGAGCATTGGCAGGGGGGTGAGGGTGGATCCATAGAGTGAGGGTGGATCCATAGTGATGCATTAAAGGAGAAACATCTGTGCAAGGCAACTGAAAGGAGTTCAATCAGAAAATTAATTTAAAAAACTTCAGAGCTGAGATGCAGGTGCCAATCATTTGGGGAGCAGACTATTCTACTTACCTGAAGGAAAGTTGTAGTTATGTATCTATGATGGTTTGGAACTTGTATTACTCAGCTTGAATACACTTATGAATTTATGGAAGACTTCTCAGTTCTGTTTAAAAAGTTGTATAGCCAACAAACATCCCTAATAAAGTGCCTAGTTGAGATAAAAGGGGGTATCGTAAAGTAATAATTATCACCCAGATGTTATTATGGTATATTGATGAAATTTTTGTCAGTGTCATCATTGATCCCTAAGTGCATGATGTTGAGAAAAGCAACTTCTTGTGTCCTTCATTTTTGTTACAGATTATGCCAGAAGTGTCTAAAGCAGGGGTAGGCAACCTTTCCCCTTTAAGGGCTGAGGGACTTCAGCTCCCAGAATCCCAGGAGCTATTGGCCAACATGGGACTATTGGCCAATGTGGCTGAGGCTTCTGGGAGCTGGAGTCCCTCAGCCCTTAAAGGAGAAAGGTTGCCTACTCCTGGTCTAAAGTGTAAGATGGAGAAGTATGAGGGAGCATTGTAAAGTAATAATTATCACCTGGAAGTTATTATGGTATATTGATGAAATTTTGTCAGTATCATCATCACCAAGTGACTTTTTCTTTTCCCAAAGATGAAAAATCCATTGCTGGTTCGCTGATTTGACAACACAGATGATGTCATTCACGCAGTGGAAAAGTAGTTTAAGATTCAATCAGCAGACTTCTACAATAACGTTATTAAAAGGTCAAGACATTCTGGGAAAATGTGTAAATCTGGATGGTGATGATGCAGAGATAAGTTAACAACTACAAATCAAAACAAACTTTCTGCCAAAAAAATTAAAGGCGATAAATTAAAACTTTACGATACCCTGTTGTAATTTCCTTATTCTTGGTGCAGACATTTTCATAGAGGAGAAATGCCCTGCTGTCCACTAGAGATAATCACACACGTTGAAGTTTCACATTTTCTATTTGCTTCATTTCCCACTACTTTTGACACCAGTTATTGAGTGTTATAATACATTTTATCCCACCAATTCTTATACTATAGTATGCAGCATTATTCCACTGAATTGTGGCAGCAATCATGTGGCCTTTCATATGTTTTGGTCTGGAACTCATGCTAGGTATCACCACTTCTTTCTGGGAGGAGTGGCAGTCCAATAACATCTGGAGAGCCACATGGTTTCTATTTCAGCCATATAAATAAAATGTTCTGTTTGTTACTGAATTAAAGAAAAATGACTGGATAATTTGGAAGCAGTGGGTTGGCCTAAAATATAGGGGTGGGGAACCCAATTGTTGTTGTTGTTTTGGCTTATCACTGAACATGGAAGGTATATTTTGGGATGGTCAACTATAGGCGCTATAGGTAAAGGTATTCCCCATTGACAAGGTTGTCAAGTTGTGTCTGACCATAGGGGGTGGTGCTAATCTCCATTACTAAGCCAAAGAGCCAGCATTGTCCCAGGACTACTCTGAGATCATGTGGCCAACATGATTGCACAGAATTCTGTTTACCTTCCCACCAAAGTAGTACCTATTTATCTACTTGCATTTACATGCTTTTGAACTGCTAGGTTGGCAAAAGCTGGGACTAGTGACAGGAGCTCACCCTATCATGCTGTAATGAAGAACTTGAACTTGGGGAATTACTAAAGTCCAAATCTTCTATGCCATCTTTTATCCTATATTTACAGAGGTGGCTAGGGAATACATTGATAGAGACAAAGCATTTCAAAGAACTGTAATTTATTTGGGGATTCAAACCTGCAAAGACACTTTAACATACACCCATACACACACAAATTCAGAAATAAAGTATTTAGCCTGGAGAAGAAACACAAGGCTTTCTAATGGAGATAATTACCTGAAGGAGGCTGCTCTAATGATGAATGAAGATGGATAGACTCAACCATTAGGAAAGGACAACGGAAAGATCCAGGACTCTAGTCAGAGTTAACAGTGATGCAGTGTCACCATGAAATCTAGCCAAACCCCATGTGCCTGGGATTTATACCTTAAACCTAGCCTGAGGTGAAGAGTTGCTATTTTATATCAGAGGATTCTGATTGCTACTCTTTGAAGTAGACATTTTCCAAGGAGAGGAGATGGGATGTTAATATTATCTTATCTTCATCCAGACACATCCTAGCTGACACTCATAAATCCTCTAAGTGTGAATGTCTTGCTTAGCAGCTCCTAGGCTTAACCCTTTTGATCTGTAAATAGATGTAAGCATAGATGTGATCTTTCAGGTGCCTAAGTGATATGCTTGCCTTGCGTCCATGGTGATAGGGGCTCTTCCAGTCCAGGGCCATGGC
>JAIPUX010001232.1:19083719-19095154 GCA_020142125.1 Phrynosoma platyrhinos
ACTGTCCCATTAATTAGACAAGTAAACACCATTGTGTATATTTTCCAGTCTAATGGGATATTCCCATGGGTAACTTCCAAACCTGCCTGTCCAGGAAATCTCTAGTGGTCTTGAGCAACTTCAGCAGTGCCTACATGGCCTTACATTTAAGAGATTGTGGCTGCCATCTCCCAAGGGTCAGGCTGGGGTCATAGGGAACTCCACATGCTCCTAAAATGCCACAAAAAATGGAGGACATCTGCTAACACCATACAGGAACCCATAATGAAAGCACCCCCAGCAGATGGCCATCCAGCCTCTGTTTAAAGACCTCCAAAGGAGGAAACTTCTCCACTCTCTGAGGCTCAAACAGCTCTTACTGTCAGGAAGTTCCTTTTAATGTTTAGGTGAAATCTCTTTTCATATAGCTTGCATTCATTGTTCCATGTCCTGTTCTCTGGAGCAGGAGAAAACAAGCTTGCTCCATCCTCAATATGACACCCCCTCAAATATTTAAACAGGGCTATCATATCACCTCTTAACTGTCTCTATTCCAGGCTAAACATACCCTGCCCCCTAAGTCATTTATCATAGGGCATGGTTTCCAGACTCTTCACCATTTTGGTCACCCTCTTTGGACACAATCCTCTAAGGACAAGCCATAGCTTTTTGTAATCTGTGTTGTTAAAGGCTTTTCTTCTAGAATTCCCTGGTGTGCATTGGATGTCTGCAATATGATCCCTAGTTGCTCTTCCTTTTCCAAATACATCTTGCACCTCTGGAATTTCTATCTCTATGTATAGTAGGAGTCGTTGCAAAATTTTGAGCATGACTTTGTTGCATGGGACTTTCAAAGGTCAACATGAGCCTCTTGTTCAGAAGTCAAGATGTGAGCATGGACAGAGTCTTTTGATGGAGTGTTGAATGTGTATCACAGATGTGTATTCATTTCTAATAGGTATGACATAGGTTTCAAGGTACATCTAGGAGAAAAATCACTTAATAACTGATTTCCCCATTTTTGAAAATATAAAACCCTATTGTCCCTTAGATTTGTCTTCAGCCTTGCACTTTAAAATGGAATACAAACATTTGTAATCAGGTTTGCTAAACAAATCGGAATTAATGCAAAGGAATGTATTGACGTGCCCTCTCCCCCCCCCCCCCCCCCCCCCCCCCCCCCCCCCCCCCCCCGATCCATTGCATTAAAAGTGATGGCTGATGAAGGAGGCAGCTGTCAATCTCTTAGACTAGTAATGGGGTCTCACAAGGATAAAACATTTCATTTTCTGCAAGCAGCCATTCCCATCTGTCTTTACATTGTTATTAAATTAATTGTTTTCTTAAATAGGCAAACCATAGCACAAAGCCTGCAAAATGATATGGCTTCTAACAAAGAGAAGCAGGGTTTGGAATGCAGCTGTCTATACTTAGGATTTAGCACCTTCTTTATTTATTTATGAAATATATTCCATGCAAAAAGATTTTCAATTTCACATTACACTGGGACATCTCTATGTTTACTGAGACTCTCTCATGACAACCATACAAGAGGGACAGATAAAGTGGAAAGAAGCTAGCCACACATCTGAAAATGCTGAATTGCACCAAATATATGAATCTTGAAGTGGAGGCAGAGGTCAGGACATTCCTCTCCTGTTGCAATATATTGTCTGCTCACCATGGTCCCTTCTTATACCTCTTCAGTTGAAGATAGTCTGGACATGACTGTTTTGATGTTATTATTGTTAGGCCTGGAGTTTGTTTCAGGCTGCAATTATACTTTAAAATGTATAGGCCTCGTGTATCATGTCAGAGAATGGGTCAAGAAAAGTTCTCTCTTGCTGTGAGATGTTATGAGGGGGAGGAGAACTGACATTCCACAGCTAAGAGCTAAGAGGCTCCCAGCTTGTCCTGGCATCTGGAGATTTGATAAACAGTTTGCTTAGCTGGTATGGGAATGTCTTTTCCCCCTTTCCTTGGGGGCAGACTCTGTATGGTAGATTATGATGCCATGTATGCTAAGCTAGTAGGAAGGCAACTATATATAAGATGCTAGCACACAAAGGATCTTTGTCTTGCAGAACCACATGCACAGGACTGCCTGTTACTGTATATGTGTCTTTGTCTTTGTGTATGTTAACCTGCTTGAGACTATGGATCTATGCTTTTTACCTTTTTCTACCACAATTTCTTACATAAAACAACCTTCTTGAGTCTAAAACTGAGTGATCATTTCACCTGCTTCATACTCTTGAACTCACATTTGGCGATTAGAATTGGACTGTGAGTGTTGCATTTGACAGCCAAAAGTTGAGTTGTGAATGTTACAAATATAACTAGTGATTGGTGAATAAAGATATTGTCATGCTATAAAACATGGAAAGTCATTATGTATATTATCCAGATGGCTTACTGTTATTCTCAGACAATCGTAGGGGCAAGAGAATATATTTTGCTACAGAAATTGGCTTCCATAATTGACACATCACACTCTTCATCTAGTCCCATCTATTTAATGAATTGAAATGTGTTACATGTATGTTTTACTTTTCCATGGAGAAGCATGGTTTTTCACTGCCACTTTTTTTTCTTTCATTTCAGCCATCCTATGACATGAGCTATACTGAGAGATAGGCACTGTCATTCATCATTGATCTTCATGGCTATGAAAAAGATAAGGATTTTTTTTATCATACCTATTCTACTATACCAGTCCAATCTTGCCCAGATGTTGTTGAATTATGAATCAAATTTATCTTTGCTGTTGGCCCTGTTGTCTTGAGATAATGGAAGCTATAGCCTAACAAGAAGTGGAGGAGCAAAGCCGCCAAAGGCTGGTAATGATTTCATTTTAGCTGTTTGTTATAAGGCTTTTCCATTTAAAATGGGGACTGAGCTTTTTATATAAAATCCCAAAAGACAGATATGACATTAAAATGTGAAATATACATTCCTTACCACTGGAAAACATATTATTCATATATTCACAGGTGTACCTGTAGGTAGAATTCCTCACTTTGATTAGAATATTAGAGACAACATAAAATTGCTTCAGAAGCTAAATCCAACCCTCAGCCACCAACTGGATTTTTCATTGGAAATCCTTTTTTTAAGACAAAAGAAACCCTAAAACATGGAAGTAACACACAAGGTAGTTTTGAGCATTTGTGAATAAAGTGTGCCCTTATTTTAATACTATTTTAAAAAAATATTTAGTTAGTTTCTATTGAGAGTGGGTTTTTTTGCTTGGGAGGTCATACAAGGATTGGTTTATTTTTAGCCCTCCCTTTCTAAAGATGTAATACAAATTGTACATAATTTGAAGCAAAAGGAATGTGCCTTCTGAGACAAGAGAAGGCAGGAACTGAGGATGCCAGACAATAACAGGCCCATTAAAGAGATTGCAAATGTCCCTCTTCTGCAGTTAAAAATGAAGTTATTATCTATTGGTGATAGTGACCTGGAGTAGAAAAGTTGCATGCAATTTACTCTTGG
The DNA here is from genome assembly GCA_020142125.1 of Phrynosoma platyrhinos. NCBI lineage: Eukaryota > Metazoa > Chordata > Lepidosauria > Squamata > Phrynosomatidae > Phrynosoma > Phrynosoma platyrhinos. The sequence goes on from JAIPUX010001232.1 coordinate 19,087,197, forward strand.
ATGTATTCTTCATCAATCTAGATCTGAACCAAATTGAGAAAGATACATTTTCAAATGTTCAGTGTGAACATCATTGTTTGTGTGCAAGAGGGGTAGGGAGAGAAAGTGATAGAGATTACATTCAATGTTTACCTTATCTGCTTTGTCAGTACAGGCTGAAAATTTTACTTTAGGGACTGCGACTCTGTGAATTGTGTGGCAAACATAGCCTGTAGCAATAGAATTGAAGTCCAAAAGAGCAACCTTTTCAAGGTTTTTATGTGAATGACACTGTGTAGAGTACTTTGACTCAGCCTGTTTGATGATCAGGGTGCAGAACAGTGCTTTCTACAGTGGGTCTTTTCCCAGCCATGTGCAGTTCAATTCCCCCTCTCCCAACCCCATGTATGGGGAAAATATGGAAGCTCAAGTCCAACATTATCCAATAGATGGTGATATGTGTGTACCTACATCAGCACCTCTGCATACATGTGGCACTAATGGATAATATGTGACATCATGATCTGCAGACACTCAAATCCACAGATGGGAAGCCTTCTAATACCAAGGGCCTACTGTGTGCAGAAAATCATGTTTTATATGCAGAAAATGGGGGGAGGGTTTGCACAGAAGAAGAAAAAAGAATACCTTACACATAAAAATTAAATTTTCCTGACAAAAAAGTTTTTGAGCTTGAACTGAGTGAATAACATTGCTCAGCTCTCTGCTTCAACCTTTGGTTTGGCTTGTGCCTAGTGCTTACTCATGCCCTTTGGCTGTGTTGTGGTCTTTTATGGATTTTTCTTCCTTTTACAAGTGGGAGTGTTCAGGTATTCTCCCTGAGCATCCCAGTGGGCCTAGCCAGGCCTTTGGGCTGGTCCTCTGGGCCTGCTGGGGCCTCCGCATCCCCAATTCTTGGGGGGTTGTACACCCAAGGAGGGCCCTGTGGCAGGCATCCTCACCGGGTGCATGGACCCAGTACTGGATACAGTCTCAGCCCCACCCCGGTGACCCCGGTCTGGCAAGGTCAGGACCCCATCACTGTTGTTGCATTTCTCCCCAGTGGTGAGCATGTTGGAAGATGGCTGTCTTCGGTTTAGGGCTCTGCATAGGACCTTTGGTGGACACTTTCCCCCCGGGTGGTTGCCAGTGATGCTTCCTAGCTGTTTGTGTCTCTTGAGAGACTTGGGAAAAGGCGGCCTTTTGGCCTGGTGGTAGTCATCCAAGGTTGAGCGATTTTGCTTTTGGCCCGTGTTTCATTCACTGGCCTCCATCTGTGGCGGGTAATGACCCCCACCCCACAGGAAAATTAATCTGGCTATTTAAATTAATAGGGATAAAATTGGCATAAACAAATTTAAAGGAAATGACATATGCAGTTAAATGCATGACATCATTAATTGTATGACGTCATATGATGTAATATGATGTCACCTCCAGAGAGGAGGGGTTTGTAAATTTGTTGATATTATTGTTTACTTGTTTTGTAACGTGTCATGAAGGATCACCCATTTGGGGGATTTACACCTTCACTTACACATGTGACAAATTTGTTAATGTTATTGCCTTGCAAATAGACCCTATACAGCTAAATAAAAGCTGTGGTCTGGTTAAACCCAAAAAGAGGTGTCTCCTGTCCTTTGTTCCAGTGCAAAATCATGCTTTCTTAGTAAAACAGGCAAAAAATAAATAAATGATCTAAACATAAATTCTGCACACAAAAAGGTGTGCTCCCCCTCCCCCCCTCAAGAACAGGTGGAAGAGACTGGGGATCCTTACTAACAGTGTTACTTCACATGTTGGGGAAATTAGATTTTGCAAGAGGCTTGGTTAACTTTGAATTGTTTGCATTAGTGAATACCAGTACTAACTGGGAAGGACTCCAGGTTTTGGGAGAATAAAGAAGTTTTTATTTAGAAAAATGCAAATGAAATCACATATATCAGATAGCAATTCAAACAGACAGAGTGTACAGAGCTGATCAAAATGGAAATATTAAAATGGGATAGGAGTTTTAGGGGTTGACAGTAGGGTTATAATTACCAGGGGTTATAATTACCTGTACCTTAATTTTTTTATATAGAGAGCACTGCCACATCCAAGGATGTCAAAAAAAAAAAAAAAAAAAAAAAGGATGGGAATAACTCTAGGATTTGTAGATTCAAAAGTACTGCATCCCATAGAATTAATATGGAAAATAAACAATTCAAATCAAATCTAGTTAGAAATTTTCTTTTTGCACATAAGCCACCACTTCACCCCACATTCCTTTTAATTCATCTATCTAGAATAATCTTAAAACCATAGGTCCCTGAGTTTCCCTAAAAGACTTTTGCTGAAGAAGTTAGAAACTAAAATGTTAAACTAAGAGACAAAGCAGATGGGAGGCAAGGAGTGACCTCTGGCCCCTCCAGCCATGATTGCATTGGGACCATGGTGACCACATGGCCTGCTTCTAAAGTGGACTACTGCTATGGTCCCAATCCAGCAGCCACCAGGAGCCAGATTATTCTGGCTTCTTTTTGATCTGGTCCAAAGGACCAGATCATGGCATTGGAGTGGCTTCCATCCACTATGGAGGCATGTGTCATTTTAATGCCACACCCTCACAGTGGCCAGAAGCCTTTTTATTTGGCCCATGTGTTTCAGGCCCAAGATTTTATCTCTGTTTGGCCATACATTTATTTTTACAAATTGTAACAGTGTTTGACAGTATTCTTCCAAAATCTAGTCTGCTTGTTTGTGGCATTATTTGGTTCCATTTAAGATATATGTAACACATGCTGCAAAAAAAAAAAAAAAAGGTGGGGAGGGAATCATCACTTCTTTATATAAAAGTATTCCAGGTGGTTTGAAGCAAATGAGAACATGTGAAACCATTTTTTCCCTTTAGATATAAAAAAGATACTAGATAGAGAATTGAAATTAACTATTAATAATTTAAAAGCCTGTGTACTTTGGGGAGGAGAAAATCTATCTCCACACATTAAATGTTAATAAAAGTAATTTGTTCTAAAGCTGAGAATATGATAAATCATGATGCATTTTAAGATAAATAGATTCAAGATCAGGAAATGAAAATATATTTCTTTTCTACTCAGTTCTAAACAACCAACTTTTGTAATTTACTTTTTTAATCAAAGTTAAATTCTAGTGTATCCTCACCTTTATTTTAATAGTTCAGCATGCCTACAATTAATCTCCTGCAAGTTATCATATTTAAAAGCATGTATATTTGACACAGAGTGGAAGGAGAACAGCAGAGCAATATTTAGTATTCATTTGAGATTATTTACAGACATAAATTCATAGAGTCATAAAATCATACATTGGGCCACTTGCAAAATTTCAACACTGATTGGGACAAACAGGGCAGATTTAAGATTAATAAGAAAAGTAAAAGACTGAATATGTAAACTACTACTGTGCTGAGGATATAGAATGCAAGCCAGCAATGAGAAAGACACCCCCCGACAAATTGGGGGAGGTGTTCTTGTTGTGCTGGCCAAATAAAGACAAGAGAAGCCTAGTTGGTCAAGGCGTGCAGAGGAATGGGAACACCTGAGCACCTTGTCCAATCAGGTTGTTTGGTTGCTACTCCAAATCTTGTGGTGCTATTGGTCTCGCGAGGCATGGAACAAGAGTTTGTTATTTATAGCTCTGTGCTGCCACGTGGAGGCAGCCATTTTCAAGCTTGAACTGAGTGACCAATCCCACCCACCCTTTATTAAGAAATTATAAATTGTTACTCTCAGGCTCAGGCTGTCCGCTTTCAGGGACCGGGAGGGAATTTTTTCCCAGGGTTCTTCCCTGGGTTTTTCACCGTTCCTGAGATTTATTAATTATAATTGATTTGGGAATGGGTCATGGTGTTAATTCATATTGTTCTTGTTAATTGTTTTGTCACAACTTAGGGATAGGGTCTATAATTTAAAATTGTTTGTTTTGTACTTGGGGGTGGGTAATGACCCTCACCCCACAGGAAAATTTAATCTGGCTATTTAAATTAAATGGGGAAAAAATTGTCATAAGACAAATTTAAAGGAAATGACATATGCAGTTAAATGTATGATGTCATTAATTGCATGATGTCACATGATGTAATATGACATCATTTCCAGAGGGGAGGGGTTTGTAAATTTGTTGATATTATTGTTTACTTATTTTGTCATGTGCGGTGAAGGACCACCCATGGGGGGGGTTACACCTTCACTTACACACGTGACAAATTTGTCAATGTTTATTGGTTTGTAAATAGACCCAGTACAGCTAAATAAAAGTTGTGGCTTGTTTAAACCCAAAGAGAGGCATCTTGTGTCCTTTGTGCCAGTGCAAATACATTTGGCTTTCCATATCCATGGATTTTTTAAATCCACAGCTTGATGCATCCACAGCTTGAATTAAAAAGAGAGAGTATAAATTCCAAATAGAAAACCTTGATTTTTCCATTTTCTATAAGGGACACCAATTTACTATGGCACTGTATTTTAATGGGACTTGGGTATCTATGGATTTTTGTATCCACAGGGGGTCCTGGAACCAATCCCCAGTACATAACAAGGCCCCACTGTATGTCTCTCTCCAGATATTGTTGGAATATAACAACCATCATCTTCTACCTTTGCTGGACTAGCTAGGGCCAATTTGAGTTGTTCAACAATATGTTGAACTACATATCCCACATCCTAGTATAGGTGGAGCTGTAATAGGATATTCTGTTCCTGTTTACAGTGCCACCCCAATTTAGAGATTATTATTTTATTTCATTTTACAAGTGAACCATATGTCAAGGGAAAAAAAATGTTTGGTCAGAATACTATTGGGTAATTAGGTATGTGCAACTGAGAGTTATTTGTGGCATGTGCAACTGAGAGTATATTAACATTTGTGACTGGTTGGCATTCACAATCCCTATCTATCCCCTTTTATTACTCCTTCCTGCTGTGAGCAATAATAAGAAATATATTACATGCCTTGTTTCTACTTATCCAATGGGGTTTACTCACACAAGGTGGTAGGAACATTAGTCAGACAATTCCTGAAGGACAGATCTCCATCATTCCCAGTGTCTGCTGACTGATAAGTGGGAATGGGTAGGCACAGCCTGAGATTCTTTCTATAGCTACCTAACTACTATGGTTACATAGCAACATATTGTGCAGAGAATTCTAGATATTATTTTTGAAATAAGTAGCACATTTTCTCAAGAGTTTTGTACATTCCCAATTATAACAATGCTCCATTAGCAAGATTGGTTCCTTGTTATCTTCCAAGATAACTCAAAGAGCTAGTTTGTAAGATTAATAGCTGATTAACTTAGGCACAAAACTTCTTAGACATTTACCAACTACTCTTAGGATAGTAAGAGTCCCATTATAATATCTACAATCAGCCAAAATCACCCTCCTGAACACATCATCTGTACATTGACAGCCAGTATGGTTTATTGATTGGGGTGTAAGACGAAGTACAGGAAGAATGAAGCTCAAATCATTCAGCCATATAGCTGGCAAGATGACTCTTTCCCCCTAAAAATAAATAAATAAAAATTATTGGGCTTGTAGGAGAGCAGCAGAACTTCAAAATGGCTGGGAGAGACAACTTATCCACACCTGCTTTGATGCCAACCTAAAGATTTTATATGTGACATAGCCCTAAAGAGAGCCAGTGTGGCATAGTGGTGTGAGTGCTGGACTAAGGCTCTGGAGATCAGGGTTCAATAGGTTCAATTCCTATTTGGCCATGAAACCCACTGGTGACTTTGGGCAACTCACATGCTCTCAGCTTCAGAGGAAGGCAATGACAGACCTCCTCTGAACAAATCTTGCCAAGAAAACTCCATTTTTCCAAAACTCCAAACTCCAATAGGATCATTGTTAGTGAACCTCATCCATTTTTGTTATATATTTTAGCCATGTGGAGTTCCCTATGACCCCAGCCTGACCCTTGGGAGATGGCAGCCATAATCCCCTAGATGGAAGGTCATGTAAGCAAGGTAAAGTTGCATAAGACCACTAAAGATTTCCTGGACAGGCAGGCTTTGGGAGTTATCCTTAGAAATATCCCATTATGTTGGAAAAGATACCTAGTGGTGTTTGTTTGTTTTAGTCTCACATTTAATGAGACAGTGATCAATTTGATTGCACAATTGGATAAGATCTCAGAAGCAAAGTTGGGCAATTCCCTCTTACATTTGAGCTAATTATAAATTCCCCAAAATTAGGTCTTGGTTTCCCAACAGCATAACTCAGAAAGAACATGAAGGCACACAACACACCACACACCACAACACACCACTCATAGCCCTAAATACCTTTTGCAGTGGTGCTTATCCATTATAGTCTCAGACTAGTCACATCTAATTATCCATTTATTTGTGTACTCACATAGAATGTAAGATAGCATTCTGCAACATGGCATTAACCACAAATTGTGTCTAATATAATTTTTTATTATACTGTTAATAATGGGATAAAACTAAATAAATTACAGCTTTCCCATTGCTCACTGAATGTTAGTGTCTCATTCTTCCCAGGAAACTTAATGTGTGTCATAAATGGTCACTGAGGCACAGCTTAGCTAAAGCATAGAAACTATAGTTCAATTAAAATGTATTTAAAACTGAAATAAGAATCCTGTTCAAATGTTCATAGAAATTATGCTGATACTGAGTTTCCTGGCTCATCTTGTGGCTTCTGATAAATTCTCCAACTCCAGGCTTAATTTACCCTTACAATTTTCATTAATTTTTATGTTGCAATTTTGGATACTTCCTGCTTGTTTTGAGGTTGTATAACAAATTGTTATAAATTCTGCTTAGTGAAATTATTTTATATTAAAGAGAAACACTTATATTCACTTTATCTAATATTAGTTATAGTTAAATTTACATACAGCCTACACTGATTGGAAATTTGGGAATAATGTTTTATTTTATTAATCATGATAAAATGTGGCATTTAGATTTTCCCCACTTCCTAATGAAAATGTCTGGAAGAGAGGGATGTGTGGGATTTTTTTAGTTATCATCACAACCTGACTGTGAAATAGGTTACTCTGGAAGGTAGTCAGTGGTCCAAGATCACCCAATGAGTGTCATTCTCAACAAATCAGATGTCAGAGAAAGCCATCTATCTTAAAGACATTTATTTTGGTGATCTTTTGATATGTTGCACAATAAGGATAGTGGTATATATTCTGGAGTCACTGTTTGGGGGAAAAATATAAAATGACAATGTTAGTCACATTGTCTTGGATTTTCTCAAGGTGTTGTTCTGTGGAGGGATATCTATGCAAATGGGTCCCTCCTCCTTCTGGCCACATGGCACTGAGAACAAAACATTCCAAAGACTAGGAGATAAAATTTGAATTACATTAGCAATACAAAAATATCTCAGATATCTCCATTCTTTGTGAGGTCACAGTCCCTTTTGTTACAGAGAACACTTAATCTTTCAAGAGAAGTCTTTATACTTTAAGATTATGAAAATTTTAGATGTTGTTTTGGTAAAACATGCCAAAAGTAGTCTCAATTTTTTTTTTAGCTTTGTTGGTGATAGAAACATCATATAATAAAGTCCAAGTCCATTGGCTCCCTCTTTAGGATTCCCCATAGTGGCTAAAATGCCTAGATCTTCACATCAAGGAAATATATTCACGGATAGCAGTGTTGGCCATATAGCAAAGTACAATAACATCTAAAATCCACAAAACAGTGATATCTTTAATTGGCCAACCAAATGTAAAAAATACATGATGCAAGCTTTCAAAGCTCCACTGGCTCCAGATAAAGACAGTGGTGTTAGTAAAAGCACAGACAAAACTTACACTTCTGAGAAATGAGTTTGAGTCTTTGGCATGCATACTTCATATATTCATGACAGATCTTTGTTGATTTAGCTGTATTTGGAATAAAGAGGTAAGACAGTTGTTTAGGGATAGAAAGAAAACTCACCATTATTCATCCCCAGCCCCCCCCC
>JAIPUX010001232.1:19098622-19125146 GCA_020142125.1 Phrynosoma platyrhinos
CTTAGATTGACTTTTTTATTTGTAGGCAATGACAACAGAACACAAAGATTTAATTGGACTCATGTTTTGTCCTGCTCCAGGAATATAAATCACATAAAATTGGCAAAATACAGCTGAATGGACTCTTGATAATTGGAGAGAAAGCAACTTTGGACACTGTCCTTAATGGAGAAATAATCTTGTAATGTTAATGAATGAAGACATACAGAAATAGAATATGGATTTTATAACATCTGTTCTCCATTTATAAATTATGTCAAACATAACATGAGTACTATGCTACTCCCAGAAGCTCATAATGCTCTCTGTAAATATGTCATCTCTTACAAACATTTTGGCATTCAAGTTACAAAATAAACCAGGAAATACTGAAAGTGAGTGTCCCATTCTGTTTATCTCTTAGTAGTCCCATAGTATATTTGTCCCTTTCTATGTTCTCTAGCTGTTCCAGAAGAATAAAGGGAGAATTGGTCTAGCTAAGATGTTGTTTATAGGTCTTTTAATTATGTACATCTAACTCTTGCAAACATACATTAAATCTAGTAGGTTGATAGATATACTGCAGCTTCCTTCTATGATGGCTTGTCCTACTAGGATCAGGATAAATGTGATCCTGAATCCTCTCTCTTTCTTCCAATTAGTACAAAGTTCTATAAATAGCAGTAGTTTCAAATGTATTGCTGAAGCTAAAGACAACTGGACCATTGCTGGGAAAAAAGATAAACCTCTAAAGTAATGCAATTTCTTTTGTTTGTTAAAAACTGCAAGACCATTGATAATAGATTCCATGTGGTAGACAGCATTCAGAACTAAAACTGGGGAGGAGGTAAGACTAATTTCTCATGGTATCTATCACCTTTTGTTTTTGCAGTGCACCAAGCAGTTACTTTTTTTTGACTCATTTACTTGTATGGTTTAATTTATTTCTATGATTAACCTAATTGCTTTGTCAAGAGAAGCCAGTTCCCATGAATGGGACAATTGAAAAGGACTTTACATGCTAAGATAGATCAGGAAATTGGTAGTTATTTGATATGCTATTTTACAGGAGACCTGTTTTTAAAATTTTATGCCTCATTGGCCATCATTATCATCATCAGCAGCAGCAGCAGCAGCAGGATCAGCAGCATCAGCAGCATCTAAAAAAAACCCAAATCACATGAACCTTGACTTTAGTGTTTGTGTGTGTGTGTGTATATGTATGTTCTATTTACTAATTTATCTCAACTAGTAAAATATCTTTGGCTGACTCGTAGTGGTTACATCTTGTAGCTATGAAGCCAAACACCTTTTTATTTTATTCACACCTTGTTCCTTCCTTCCTTCTTTCTTGATGCCTTTCTCTAAGACAAATAAGATAGAAAACAAAATTAAATATGGAAACTCTATAAGAAAAGCAAAAAGTCAAACAGTATCATTTAAAGGCCAATAACAAAGAAATCACCCTGACCTCTGTAAGGAGGCTCACAGTTGGAGTGGTATCCCCTCATGTCTGTATGCTTTTATTTGTTTCCTGTGAGTTTTCTTAGGACGTTATCACATGTGGGCCAGAAAGTGATAATAAAGTGAAAATGAGGCATTCCGAAAATAAACGGAAAATAAACCTTGATTCCGCAATTGGTTTTCACATGTAATTACCTTAATTGCGAATTTACAGTAAACACATTTAACGTTCACACACAAGTGAGAAAAGCCCGTAAATGTACTAGAAATGAGCTTCTTGCACATGCACAGATAGAGGAATGCTTGCTGGAACAATGGGAAAAGCAGGGAAATGCTCCCAAATTAGCATTTGCTTTTCACATTATGGTAAAAGTGAAATTACCTTAATTTCACATTTGCATTTCCTCCAAACAACCGAATTTCAAAAGGTCTCATTTAACACCAGTTTCTGTCTACTTTCTGTCCAGTTTCTGTGTGACGTCATGTAAAAACGCAGGGCACAAATTCAGTTTCTGTTTGGGATTTATGTGGATTAACCAGCAGATTTGCCCCCGTGTGATAATGTCCTTAGTGACATACCTGTCATACCTTCCATCTGCCTCTAGTGATAGAGAGACATCTCTTGTGCTCATGCTGTCAAATAATATTGAGCGTTTGCAAGCTTTGTTCTCTTGAAATTTTTCAGATATTCTTCCTGAACAAGTGTGTTGAAAATCTGCTGTAGGCAACATATAGTGGTCATCCTAATGTTCAGTATTCTTTTAACTAGATGCAAGATTTGGCACCTGGTTCTTTCTAGAGAAAGAAGCCACCCCGACCTGTCGGGAGGGGCTCAATGTTGCGTCAGCCTTGAAAGGCCTCAACGCATGGGATTGGCTAAGTGGCCCACAATTTGCAGGCACCTTGAAGACTGATGAATCTTTTATGGTGTAAATAAAATTCATGTCTCAGAGTCCATTGCATGAAATGTAAGAAGAGTTTTCCTAAGTTGGCAATATGGTAGTAGGGAAGGGAATGTAAGCAAAAACTTCGTACAGAAATGAATTGTAAAAATTACATTGTGAATTACATTAGAGTTTTAAATGCATGGATAAACTTTATAGTGATAATTGATCAAGCTGATAAGAAACATGATGCCTTTGGTAAGCTAATTAGAGCATGTAGTATTAAATCCAATATCTACATTTAGACCAAAGGTGACAGAACTGAAAATGTGGACAAATTATTAAACATTACAAATTGGAGTTCCTCTGCAATCAGATACTTTAAAGCCAGTCAGTGTATTCCAGGTGACAGAATATTTTTCTTGCTGATTTACTCCTTGCAGTGTTAGTTTTGTGTCAGTTTATGCTATTGCATATGTTCCTTTTTAGTGTCTGTTTGTCTTATGTATAGTGAAGAAATACATTACTGGCAGGTAATAATATATGCAACAATTGAGATAAATAAACACTTGCTATTTGAGGTGTATCATTAGATTCTTTGTTAGTGTTTCTTGAGTAGATATGGGGACAGATTTACTATCTGTGATTGCAAGCATATCTCAGTTAATAAAGTCTCTAACAAGATTTTTTTTAAAAAAATTATTTTTCTGCTCACCCAGCCCTTCCTCTTTCCACTTTTTCTTTGCACCAGTGCAAAGGACATGGGACACCTCTTTATAGGTTTAAACAGGCCACAACTTTTATTTTGCTGTGCAGGGTCTATTTACAAAGATTTACAAGCAAACTCCCAATACTTTGTCACGTGTGTGTGCAAAGGTGTAACCCACCCCAAGGGGTGGTCCTTCACCACATGTGACAAAGTGTGTAAATAAATATCAACAACAATTTTACAAACCCCCTCCCAACTGGAAATGACATCATATTACATCAGATGACGTCATTATTTATTTAATGACGTCATGCATTCAATTGCATAGTCACTTCCATTAATTTAACTTTTTCCAAATTTTCCCCAATTAATTTTAATTAGCCAGATTAATTTCCCTGTGGGGTGGCGGTCATTACCCACCCCATTAACATACAAACAATTTTCCAAATTATAGACCCTAACCCTTAAGTTGTGACAAAACTAATGATAACAAAAACATAACAACATGCGTTATTATTATCCTATGACCCATGCCCAACAGTCTGAGGATATATTATTCTCAGAGAAGGTGAAAAACCCAGGTTGCTAGCCCTGGGAAAAAATTCCCTCCTGGCCCCCGAAGGCAACCAGCCTGTGTGAGAGTAACCTACTATTGGGGAAGCAGATAGGCTGCCCTGGGCTGCCCCGGGAAGCTGCGCCACGGGGCCGAGGTATCCCCACACCCCAGCCCCACGGTGCAGCTTCACCACCCCTGGAAGGAGCGCTAAAATAGTGCTCCTTCCACAAGTCACCAAAGGTGCACTGCAAAAGACTGGCAGCACACCTTTGCCGATTCTTCTGCCACAGCATGTATGGACGCTGCGGCGGGAAGGCATCGTTGGAGCGCCAGCTGTGCTGAGGTGTCGGCACTCCAATGGTGCCTTTGGAAAGGGGCTGGGGCACGAACCGTGCAGCTGCCCCTCCCCTTACTTGCCCCCAAAACATCCCTTTGCACCATCTGCTTCCCCCCTATAATTCGTAAATAAGGGTGGGTGGGTTGGGTCACTCAGTTCCAACTCAAAAATGGCTGCCACCATGTGGCAGCATAGAGCTATAAAGAACAAACTCTTGTAGGAACTCTCGCGAGAGTACAATCACTGTGAGACCTCCTTAACTCAAATTAGCCACTTGATTGGGCTAAGCGCACAGGAACCCATAGGTCCCTGCACGCCTGGCCAATCAGGCCTCTTATGCCCTTATATTGCTGGTGCAGCAAAAAAAAAAAAAAAACCTCCTGACTCATCGGGGAGTGTCTTTATGAATATTTGAACATTTTTAGAAGTATTGGTATTGAGAGATTGGTGAAGGGTTGGTTACAACAGTATGAGTGTGCAGTAAAGAATGCAATAAAGCTTGAGCTCAGAAAAAAATATGAAACTCCTCAGCGGATCTTTCTCTAGATGTCTGTGCCTGGTTACAACAGGCAAAGTAACAGCAGCTTTCTCTGGAATCCCTTACTGAGCATGTGTGAACAGCAGAACACTTAGAAGGGAAGAAAGTAAGGGCCTCGGCAGACGGCTTATTGAGCCGTCTCCGAGGCCAGGAAGAGGAGGGGCCACCGCACGCGCGGCGGCCCTTCCTCTTCCTGAGGTCGCCCTGAACGCTTCTGGGCCACCAGACGCCCGGCGCGTTCAGGGCGACCTCCTCCCGCAGCGTCCGGACGCGCTGCGGGGGATAAGTCAGAGAAAGGGTGCCCGCCGCTTTTAGGGCGCCCTTTTTCTGACTTATGCAAGGAGCGCCTTTTTGGCGCTCCTTTCAGGGTCACTCTAGGAGCGCCGCGGTGGGGCTGCCATAGCCCCGCGGCGCTCCGGACCAGGGCGTCCCAAACGCCCTGGTCTGCAGAGGGGGTTAGTCACTTTACAGCTATCCCAGCTTTTTCTTTAAAAACATATAGCTATATGTTTGGCCACCAAAATGGAAATTATAATAAAAGCTAAAATTACTGAAAGAAAGAAAAAAAACAGATATATTTAGGAAGCAGCTTTGAAGTGGTCTCTAAAAAGTTCAATATATTTTGGTTTACTTATCCAAACCTGATCTGGTTGTTTCATTTCACATGTGCCTATAGTTCATTTTGAATAACAGCACTGGTGAAACATAGAATCATAGAGTTGGAAGAGACTACAAGGGCCACCCAGTCCACCCCCCTGGACTATTGAAGTACTCTTCTCATTTGCAGTCAAGGAACCTATTTATTATTAGCAAATTTTCTGTAAATGAAGCAATGCCCAGGAACATATCTACTTCATTAACTGACGCATTTCTGTTCATCTCTGTAATATGGTCTTGTAGGTAGACAGCTATTTAAATTTGTGGACTTTCTGTAATCTTAGGCTATTATGCAAAGTATACAACGTAGATAACTGATATTATGGTAGAAGAGTTCTCCTCTGGGTTATGGAGGCAGTTTGGTACTATGTATTTTGTATCATCTGCCCCTATACATGGAACTCTTCACTGAAACTATTGTCACAAGGAAACTTACATAGAATCAAATTCTTGTCACCGTTGTCAGTTTGGTGCTTTTTCTTCCTGCTTGCTTTTCAAAAGGTCCAACTGCATGGATTTAGAAAGTAAATTGATAAATTTAATAATTTGTTCAGACTATTCCATGCATTGAAGCTACTGTGTAAGGTATAATGGCCCACTTTGTAGAGTATAAACAAAGCAGAGCCACAATGCCAGAAACCTCTCAGTTGAATATATAACAATTGTACTTTCTTTTGTATATTTTGTCATTTTCAGTTGTATCCAACACTGAGGTATATCATCTTGGTTTTCAATAGTACCCTGTTCAAGGTGAAAATAATCTAATGCAAATGTGCAAATCCCTGTGCAGTTTTATGAAAGCATACATTGTGGCTGTCTGATAAGTGTTAGTTCTGTACTCCCCAGTAAACACTGGGTGTTTGCACCTTTATCAAAGCATGTGGACTTACCACAACACTGTCTAATGAAAATGCTCCTGATACTAGAAGTTTCCCACAGAACAAGCCCCTGCTTGTCTCACATCTCATTCTTTGCAAGATCCAGATAGGAAACCTGATTATCTGATACAGCATGATTGCTTTCAGCATGCAGCTGTGTAACTAGAAAATTGCTCTCTTCTGACAAAATATATTCTTAGAAAAGGCTGGCAGCTTCTCATGGCCTGTTCCTAACAAACAGTTACATTAACAAAGCAACAAGCTCTGTGTGTTATTTAGGGATGGGCGGACCACACTCCTCCCCACAGACATTTTGCTAGGCTTATCAAAGACTTTTATGCTTCCCTTCCAACTTCTTTCCTATTTCTCCTGAATACCTAATTTCCCCAAAGAACATTTCTCCCTACCAATGTGCTTTAACATTTTTCTTCAAGATGAAAGTAAGTGGTGGATCTCATTCCAAGTTCTATTAGCTTTGCTCATTGCACAGGTCATTCTTTCATCAGCCTTGGACTCTCAATGGGGCTTTTTAGTAAGCAAACAGTACAGCTTGATTAGCAACCTTCTTTTGTGTTTTCTGTAAGTCTTGGGAATAAGCAACTTCATAACAAGGCAAACTTTGCTAGTTTTAGGACATTTGTATTTTGCCTTTCTTCCTTCAAGGAAGTTCCTTCTGAGTGGCTTCTCATCCCGGTCTGCTTAGCTTTAGTTACTTGTAACCTCTTGCAACTTTATTGAAATTCTTGATTTCCTTGGAAGTTTCTTTGATGTTTCACACAATCAGGATCTTCCAAATTTCCTCTGTAATAATGCTTTTGGGTAATGTTCTTTCTCTCCTTTCCCCTTCCCCATATGTGTATGTGTGAAGGCCACCATTAATTGTTTGTTCATATGTTATCCTTGTTGAAAGCAATTCTTGTTGAAAGCATTTTGGTACCTGAGGCTGCACATACAAGTGACAGCCATGACAATAAAAACTAGGGGTGACATTCTGTATTCCATTTATGGATTAATAAACTAGAGTTACAGATTCTTAACTGCTATTTATTTATTTATTTACAGTATTCATACACCACTCTTCAGCCACAAATGCTGTCAGAAAGGTTTAAAAATTATTAATTTGACAGTTCCATGCCCTCAGGTTTACAATCTAAAAAGATAAGGCACAAAAGGAAAATGGAATGGCAGTGGGGAAGGGGAACAAGTCCAGAAGATACTGCCAGTTCTTCTCTCCCTCTGAGGCCAGGGCAGTGGCAGTTGAAATGGAAGGAGGGATTTCATCTGGCTCTGGGCTAAGCATAGTGATGCTGTGCCTGCCCCTTCTCTCCCTGACATAAATGCTTCCCTCCAAGCCCATCTTAAAAGCTAGCAGCCACATTAGGTGAAGGAAGTCTATTCACCTGCTGATTGGGGTGCAAAAGTGATGTTTGTACAATAAATGTTCCTTTAACAGGTGTCTCAAAAACTAGAGTACAGGGGATAACTGGATTTTTAATAGAAGGGAATTACAAAACTAGAGTGTCACAACCAAGGTCTCTTTCCCACTAACTTTTAGAATGATATAATACCACTTAAACAGCCATATTTCCATCCTATGGAATCCTGGGATATGTAGTTTGATAAGGTACTTAAAATTCTGTATCAGACAGTTTGAATACTTCACCAGACTGAAAATCCCAGGAATCTACAGGACACATCAATGGAAATTAAAGTGGTATCAAAATACTATCATTGTGAAATGTGAAGGCCCTGCCATGTGTAGTAATCACACAGGCCATACCTGCAGCACCATCAGACACAGCCACCTCAGACAAAATGAAAATTCAACTTTATATTAATTGAATTTGGTTTTGTTCAATTGATTTCCATAGAATCTAAGTTCAGTGAATATAAAATTGAACTCACATTTAGTCAAGCCTAGAGTAGGCCCACTGAGATCAGCTTAATAAACTCCATAAACATTAATTTTGTGCATTTACTCAAAACATGACTAAGAGCAGAATCCTAATTAGCCAAAATGGACAAGAGACAGCTGAGCTAACACTGGACTGGCTGTACCTGTGCTGAATCTGAACTGCTCCCAAGTTACAGTCATTGAAAATTGCTCTGGCACAACCTTGGGTGAGAGAAGATGTCAGTCTGTTATAATTCAGATTCTTTCTCATACCATCTTTTGTCCATCTATTTTGGCCTTTTTTGATGTCAGAAGTCAGCCAGCAGAGCATGTTTGCCAGCAGATTGCCAGGTCTCTGGGAAAGACTGGCAAAAAAAAAGTTCTGCTGTGAAAAAGGTTTGCACATAATCCCACCCCTCCCCCCAAGCCAGTATATCTTTGAATGTAGATTACATTGTTACTCTGGACATAATCAACTGTTTTATTGCTGTGAACTTAATTTTCATTCTGAATTCACTCCTTGATTAACTGGCACAAAAACAGTCCACAGATCCAGTGCTGATTTCTTCTTCACTCTCCTCCCAGCAGCTATGGATTGATCCCAGCTTATCTCATATGTTTGCATAACTAAATGTATGTTAGGCTCTCTGTTTTGTATTATTTTACTTATATATATATATTAAATTTTTAAACTTTTTTTTTTAAAAAAAGAACCAAATAGCTGTTGGGATGGAAATTATCAAAATAATATCCAATTTGTGTTATGCAAACAGGAAGTAATGCTTGATCCCGGAATAAAAACAGTTTATTTGGCCCTCTTGTAATAAATGCAGATATTTCTATGTGAACTGGACACTAAAAAAATTTCTTCCTTTGAAAGTTGTAAATCCTGACTTGATCTGGTCAATTACCAGGTTAAGCCAAATGAATGCAAACCTCCAGTGACAGATGAACTACATCCAACTGTATTAAAAGAACTGGCAGAAGTAATCTCAGAGCCATTGTCAATAATCTTTGAGAATTCCTGGAGAACAGAAGAAGTCCCAGCAGACTAGTGGAGGGCAAATATTGTCCCAATCTTCAAAAGAGGGGGGGAGAAGTCCCAAACAATTACCGCCTGGCTACCCTGACATCAGTACCAGGAAAGATTCTAGAGCAGCTCAATAAACAGAGGGTCTGTAAGCATTTAGAAAGGAATTCCATGATCACAAAGAGTCAACATGGATTTCTTTTTTAAAAAAAATCATGCCAGACTAATTTTATCTCCTTTTTTGATAAAATTACCAGTTTGGTAGATGAAGGGAATGCTGTGGATGAAGCATATCTTGATGTCAGTAAGGTCTTTCACAAAGTCCCCCACAATATTCTTGCAAACAAGCTAGTAAAATGTGGGCTAGACAATACAACTGTTTAGTGGATTTGTAATTGGTTGAACAACCAAACCTAGAGGGTGTTCAGCAATGGTTCCTGGAGGAAAATGACTAATGAGGTGCCATTGGGTTCTGTCCTGGGCTCAGTGCTATTCAACATCTTTATCAATGACTTGGATGAAGGAATGGGGGGCATGCTTATAAAATCTGCAGATGACACCAAATTAGGAGAGTAGCTAATACCCAGAGGAGAGGATCAAAATTAATAATGACCTCAATAGATTATAAAGCTTGGCCAAAACTAACAAAATGAATTTCAACACAAAGAAATGTATGGTAGTTCCAGACCTCCCAGTGAGCCTTCTCCGCAACCACTCCCAGACTTTGGAATGGCCTTCTGGACTAGATCCATCTTATCACCACTCTTGCTGCTTTTAAGAAAGCAGTAAAGATGGATCTCTTTCGGCAGGCCTTCCCAGAATAACTGTCGGCTTAGAGATGAGTCCCTAAGTTGTTAGTCTGATTCCTCATGCTATTTTTGATATTTTAATTTAATTAATAATGTATTTTAAATGGTTTGTTGTTTAATTCTGTTTTAAGGGAATGGGAGGTGGGACTATGGGATGAGGGAATATTTTTAACTTTGTTCTATTTTAAATATTGTTGTACTCCGCCCCGATTGCCACTCAGAGGGGCGGGCTATAAATAAAAAAATATTATTATTATTATTTCTTAGGGAGAAAAAAATGAAATGCACAGATATAGAATGGGGTACACCTGACATGACAACAGTACATGTCAAAGGGATCTAAGAGTCCTAGTAGACCACAACAGTATGGTGTGGCAGCTAAAAAGGACAATGTGATTTTGGGCTGCATCAATAAAAATATAGTGTCTAGATTAAGGGAAGTAATAGTACCACTCTATTGTGCTTTGGTCAGGCCTCACCTGGAATATTGCATCCAATTCTGGGCACCACAATTCAAAAAGGATGTCAACAAGTTGGAGTGTGTGCAGAGGAAACCTACCAAAACGGTGAAGGGTATAGAAACCATGCTCTGTGAAGAGCGACTTTGGGAGATGGGTACATTTAGCACGGAGAAGGGAAGGTTAAGAGGGGATATGATAGCCCTGTTTAAATATTTGAAGGGGTGTCATATTGAGGATGAGCAAGCTTGTTTTCTGCTGCTCCAGAGAATAGGACATGGAGTTATGGATGCAAAGTACAGGAAAAGAGATTTCAACTCAACATTAGGAAAAGCCTCCTGACAATAAGAGCTGTTCAACAGTGAAACACACTCCCTCAGAGTGTGGTGCATGTCCATTTGTCAAGGGTGCTTTGATTGTGAGTTCCCGCATGGCAGGGAGTTGGACTTGATGGCCCTTGAGGCCTCTTCCAATTCTATGATTCTATGATTCTATGATTCTGTGATCTGTTCTTCAACCGGAAATGGAACAATTTATGTATTTCTTCCTTCATACAATATGTCATGTGATAGTGGACTTTTTGTTATTGTTCTTGGACTCAAAGAATTCTTTTTATTTCTTTCATAGACTGTGTTAAATTTTCTTGTTATTGTTGTAATCCTGTCACCTTCCTGAATGACCTAGTAAAAGCAATGACACTGAATGTGTTGTTTGTTCCTTTTTGATAAATCATCCAGGCCTATTTTTTGCTCTTTCTCTCGCTCTCTCTCTCTCACACACATATTCCTACATGGCAGGGGGGGTTGGAATTGGAATAATCATCCAGTCCTGCCATGCAGGAATACATAATCAAAGCACGTCCAACAAATGACCATCCAGCCTCTGTTTATAAACCTCCAAAGAAGAAGACTCTACCATATACCAAGACAGTGTATTCTCTCTCACACACATACACACAGATATCCACGCTCTCATGTGTGTGTGGTTAGAAGCATGGAAAGTATATTTTGCACAAGTTGCAAAAACCACAGTGGAGAAAAATAAATTTGATGCTTTATTTCCCTACTGGAGCCAAGAACTTTTGAGGTGTTTGGAAAATACACAAGGTCTCCTCTTGAATGAATAGAAAGGAAATTCTTTTACATCCCTGGCATATTTGAATATATGCTAAATTTGTAGCCAAGTATCACCTTTGGTGTAAGTTTGACATGTTTACTCACCAAATAATGGAGTGGACCAAAGAATTTAAGAACACTAGTCTATGGACCTTATCCCACGGGGCGAAAAGCAGCAAGAATCCACTAAGAATCAGGCGCTATAGCGCTATAGTGTTCCGTGTGATTACACGACGTCGCTCAGAATCTGCTAAGAATCAGGCGCTATAGCGCTATAGTTTTCTGTGTGATTACACGACGTCGCTCAGAATCCAGCAAGAAACCACTCGGAATGCAACATCAATCGCATTCTTTTGAATGTCGGTTTCGGCGGGCATTGCAATAGCGCGAGCTTATCCATAGCACTATTATAGCGCTAGCGCCATATTTATACTAGCGCTATAGTACTGCAATGATGCTCATATCGCTTTCTTGCCACTTTTGAGAGCAGCGTGGGATAAGGTCCTATGCTTCATTTACTATATAGCAAAGCCTTTGATTGGGTAGATCACAAAAAACTACAGCTCGATCTTAAATGGGTTTGCCACCATATTTTATTGTTGTGATGCATAACTTGTACCAGGACAAGAGGCTACAGTTAATAAAGAATACAGAAAAAACAGGAAGGTGACCAAGTTGAAATATCTTATTCCCCACAGAAGAGCAAAAATAATAATATTTCCCACCCTTTTCAGGACAGGAGGAGTATAGACATACATTTACATCACTATTTCCAATTTCTATGTACATTTATGAATTGACACCATAGACTGTCAAAAAGACCAAAAAAAGAAAAAAGAAAAAAAAAGGGGGGGTCCAAAAGCAAATCAAGCCCATACTTTTCCTAGAAGCCAACTAAATTAAACTGAAGTTATCATACTTTGGCCATATCATGAGAAGATGTGACATACTAGAAAAGATGGTACTGCCTCATAAAGTAGAGAGCAGTAGGAATAGAGGAAGACCACATTTTAGATGGACATTCTTAATCAATGATGCCACAGCCCTGAATCTGCAAGACCTGAGCTGGGCTGTTCAGGACATGGTAACTTAGAAGGCTCTCATTCATAAGATTCCCATAAACTGGAGTCACACTTTGATGGTAGTTAACAGTGTTCGTTCATGAGGCTTGTGTATAGGGGGAAAATAACTTATCCATATCCAGGCAGTGTGTCATGTGCTAATTGAATTGTGTATTTAACAATAAATGTGGACCATCTTTCTTGTTGAAATTTTAGTTCAGGATAAAGTGAGTGACAGCAGACATAATAATGAGCATGTAGGTAACCAGCATAATAAAATTAAAATTATCAGGGTAGCAAATCAGGAGGATATTTCTTCAGACAGGATATTTACCATTGATTTTAACTAGATTTGTTTAAGAAGGAGCTGAACAAAATATGAACAAGTGTTATACTATTAATAGTATTCATCTTCCAAGGCATTGAACTGGAAGATTGTAGGTTTTAAACAGATGATCATGAAGTATGGGATGGCGGAAATAGTTCAAATAATAAACAATAATACTTCAGTACAACTGAGGAAGTGGATTAATAGCCATGAAAACTCATGCTAAAATAATCATTAAGGGCCTTTGCAGACAGCTAGAAATAGTGCAAATTGAGGCCACTTTAACTGCCCTGACTCAGTGCTAGGGAATCATGGGAACTGTAGTTTATTGTGGCACCAGAGCTGTCTGACAGAGAAGGCTAAATGTCTCAGAAAAAAATACAATTCCCATGATTCCCTAGCACTGAGCCAGGACAGTTAAAGTGGACTCAGTTTGCACTACTTCTGGCAGTCTTCCCCCTTTTGCCATTATAATAGCTGATAACATTTGAGAGTATTAAAAGCAATAGACATTTAAGGACATTTGAAAACATTTTGGATAAATGATATTTCATTCTTAATGATAGAGGAGACAATACACTAAGTATGTTTTCCTGAGGGAACGTGCTCAACATAAATGCCCAATAGTACTATTCAGCCCACATTTATTTCAACAGGGTGTATGCTTATCTGGGTGGACTGTATCTGCAAGATCTTACAAATGAACAAAGAAAGGAATTTTGAATTTTTGGATAAATATACCATAGTTTCTTTCAAAGAAACAAATATGCTCTTGGCATCTGAGATGGGGTTAAAGCAAACAATTTTATCTTAAAGGTTAAGGTAAAGGTATTCCACATTGACAAGGTTATCAAGTTGTATCCAACCATAGGGGGCAATGCTCATCTCCATTACTAAGCCGAAGAGTCAGTGTTGTCAGAGACTATTATGTGATCATGTGGCCATCATGATTGTAAAGAATGCTGTTTACCTTCCAACTGAAGTGGTACCTATTTATCTATTTGCCTTTGCATGCTTTTGAACTGCTAGGTTGGCAGAAGCTGGGACTAGTGATGGGAGCTCACCCCATCATGCAGCACCTGGGCCTAAAACTGCCAACCTGCTGATCTTGCAATCAACAGAGTCAGTGTCTTAACCACTTGAGCCACTGTATCCCAATTTTATCTTAGCCTCAAGTATAGTTCTGTTTCAAATATACTTAAATATATGCATACCCTTTATGCATCAAAGGCCAGTCCATAAAAGGAGTAAATGGGCCATGGAGTTCCACTTTTTCCTGATTTCTCTGAGAATAAAGTAGAAGTTTACAGATTGTTCTGTCTGCACTTCCCATGTGGAAAGCAATGTTGCTACTCCCATCAAAACTATGTTTTGCTGTCCCAGTGTTGGCCTGGTGTTTCATTGAAGGAGAAATCCTAATCCCTTGTTGTGTTATAATCCCTCTGAGAAATTTATCTTGGCTTCTTAAAACTTTTGAGGTTGAACCTCCCTCTCCATATTTGCCAATTTCAGTTGGTATAACTTTTCAGTGACAATTCTACTACAATGTTTTTCTTGTTTTCTTGTTTGTTTGTTTGTTTTGATTTTTTTTGTTTTGTTTTTTGCTTTGGGAAACTAGCTTCTGCACTCAATTTATTACCACTGGTTTCAGCAGCATATCTAAACATTTGTTGAGAGGTAATGTTGGAGTCTCTTTCTGTTGTAAGGAATGGTGGAAACAGTCCCAATCACATGTACTATGCACATACTAACTTGGTCTTTTCTCATACTCATATTTATCAATCTCCTGTGTCCTCAATGCCTATGAAAGTGGTGAGATCAAAAGAAAGCTTTCCCTCAGGAATCTTCAAACTCAGGCAAGGTCATATGGGGTGAGTGTCTTTCAGATAGTCTGGCCCTAAGTCATTTGAGTGCTAAGCACTCAAAGCCCTGTTTGGGGGCAAATGTGTAAATTTTCTTCAGCACTGGAAAACATTAATTCATTTATTATTTTTGCCAGGAAAGGGTATCCACACAACATTATATGTCATGATTACTATCCCCCCAAATGCAGATGCCAAGTGCAAGTAACTGCCAGAACAGGGCAGAAGAGCTTGCACAAGTCAAAGAACTGCACTGAATTCTTACACATGAACAGTTGCTCACAGTTGCCAGTGTCAATGTAAGGACATCAGGAACCATGGCTGTATTGAATTGGGTCCAGGTAGCCTGAAGCAAGCATTGGTGATCCCTTAATGGAAGACCTACTATTGTACTAGTTCTAAGGGTGGTGGATGTTAGGATGCTTTTAGTGGCAGTGTCCAAACTGCAGAATATTCAGCTGGGCCAAATTTCAGCCTAACTCACTTGCTTTGTATGCATGCGATACAAGGTTCATTCCAAGCAGTTCCTATCTGAAAGCCAAAAAAAACCCTGTTATTTTGTGCAGGAAACACTAAACAAGATGGGTCATTGGCCTACTGACATAAAGCAGTTTCCTATGTTTTTGTGCCACTGAGATCACACAATCAATGTCTTGAAAATGCTTTAAGCTGTAAGCAATGTATTCAAATCTTTTGGTGCTGTCTTTATCATGCAGTAAAAATTATGAAGTATAAACCCCAGTGGAATCAAACTTTGCAGAACAGTACAGGATAATAATAACATTCATATTCAGCTCCTTTCCACCTTTCAAAAGGGTAACATGCTAACTGCCAGGAATTCATTTTTCTTACATTACCATCTTTTACATTTGCAATTGGATAAAGATACAAGTGTTGATGCCAGAGCTCCCTTAACTGATGTAAGACCTGTGACACAACATTCTAGTTTTTTTTTTATTGAAAACCAATGCTGAGAAGAGGTAAATTTTTAATATTTTTTTAAAAAATATCCTTATCCTTTTTATCCTTATTCCTGTTGTTTTTTGGTCTGATAGAAATCTTTGCCTTAACTGTCTATACACCAACCATCCTATCAAGTACCCTTCACCTAACAATTGCTCCAAAGTCTTAATTTTAGGATTTATATTATTGTTTAATTTCATGATTAGGTCATTATATGTAATCCACTTCTCATATAAGATTGTTTCTCTATTATGAAAGGCTTCATGAATAGAGGTCCAAATTGGTATATCCGGGCAAATTATATATATTTTATCCAGATCCTCATAAGTGATCTTCTAACAAAATGGTTAGTAAAATCCTTATGTATTTTCAGTTTTCCATAGAGAAGATACGCGTGTAAGCCGAATCTTTGGTCTATTCCCTCTAAATTTAATAGCTCTTTATTTTCAAGTAATATCCATTAATTTAACAATTTTAAATAATTAGCTTCGTAGTATACTAATAAGTTCGGCAACGCCAAACCTCCCCTTTCTTTCCTGTCCTGCATGGTTTTAAGTCACACCCTTGGCCTCCTGCCCTTCCATATAAATTTCAAAATTTCTCTATTCCAAGAGCTAAATGGGGTGTTATTAATTATAATGGGGATATTTTGAAATAGAAATTGAAATTTTAGCAGGATGCTCATTTTCACTGCCGATATTCTCCCCAGCCAGGAAAGTTTTAGCTTACTCTACCTTGTCAGGTCTTTCTTTACTTCTTTTGACAGTTTCTTGTAATTGTTTTTAAATAGATCAACATTTTAATTTGTCAGATCACAAGCTCTTACTTTTCTAAGGAGTTTTCATCTTAAAGCAACTCCAATAATTGCAAGAAGCAAAACAAAAAGAAAAAAACCTGAGGAACTTAAATGAATTCTTAACAAGATGATAATATATTTACTTTTGAAGAGTATCAGAATTCCCATTCAGTTGGCAAAGCAAAACAACAGATAAACAGACATTTAATTGTTGCTATATTAACTATCTTTATACAAGTGATTTAAAAAAAAAAAAGAATAGGCTGAAGACTCATTGAATTCTTCCCTACATCAGGTGGATGAAGGAAAGAGATAGAGTGTAAAAAGATCATTGGGGTAACCAATTGGGATGTGGGTGCCGAGAAAAGAGGACCCAAGGCAGCTTACATTCAATTAGAAACAAGGACTAACTCCAAAGGATAGAAATTGGTTCACATTGTAAAATACAAGACAAAAGGGGGTTGCAGACTGCCATAAATAGTGCAAATTGAGTCCACTTTTAGGGTTAGGGTTAGTGCTAGGGAATCATGGGAATTGTTTTTGTTCTGAGACATTGAGCCTTCTCTGTGAGAGAGCGCTGGTGCTACAATAAAATACAGTTCCCATGATTCCCTAACCCTAACCCTAAAAGTGGACTCAATTTTCAGTATTTATGGCAGTCTGCAACCCCCCAAAGTTAAATACCTTGGAATTTGGATAACTAAGAAGAACATGGATCTTTTTGATAATAACTATAAAGTGGTATGGAAAGACATTAAAAAGGACTTGGAGAAGTGGTAATAATTACAACTAACTGTATCAGGAAGGATAGAAACAATAAAAATGACAATCTTGCCAAAAATAAACTTTCTATTTCAAAGCATTCATATATTAAATAGTGACAAACCAATTCAAGAATGGCAAACAGATCTAAGGAAATTTATTTGGAATAATAAAAAAAACAAGGATAAATTGGAAAACTATGACAAGACAAAAAGGAGGAGGAGGAGGTGTCCCTGATTTAAAATTATATTATCAAGCAAGTGTAATAAATTGGATTGCCAATTGGATTGTACTAGATAGCACTATATTAGTGAACTTGGAAGGATTTAACAATCATTTCAGTTGGCATGCATATATTTGGTATGGGAAAGCATCTGTCCACAGTGAATTTTGGCATTACATTGTTAAAAGAGCTTTATTAAGAGTCTGGGAGAATTTTAAGAAGAAAACTTACAGAAGAAAACCTTTTTGGGTTTCACCACAAGAAGCATTCATTGGAAGATGAAAAAGGTTGATAGATGGCTTATATATAAAGATATGTTGAATAAAGTCCTTCCTAATAAGTAGGAAATGAGAGAAATAAATGAATTGCATCAGCTTGATCCCAAAATGCATTAGTTCTTATATTTGCAGGGCGGGGCAGCAAGGCACAGAGGAGAGGCCCAGCCCACCCAGGCCTACAAAAGGTCCCAACATCCCTCCCTGTCCCAGTGGCATGGCATGGAAGAGAAGCCCAGCTATCCGGGCCTACAAAAGGCACCAGCATCCCTTCCTGTCCCGGTGGTGCAGCAAGGTGTGGTGCGGTGGAGAGGCCCAGCCCATCCGGGCGTACAAAAGGTCCCAGTGTTCCTCTCTGTCCCAGCAGCATGGCGCAGAAGAGAGGCCCAACAATCCAGGCCTACAAAAGGCTGCACCCTTCTAACTGTTGTAGCTTGATTAAAGACAATCCTAACCTATAATAGTGAGGACTTGCATATAAAGCAACAAACAAGATGACCATGAAGAGTAACTTTAAATGAAAGAGGAGGACAATAAAAGGAGAAGGCCACACAAAATTAAAAAGAGCTAGGAAGCCTGGGAAAAATCTGGATGGGAGCCTCGAAAACCTGGAAATTAAAAAGGCTGCATCTACTCTTAAACAACTCAGAATGGAAGGCTTACTATTGTGTAAAGATACAGCAAATATGTCTACACATCATACTTCTAATTTGCTCACCAGCTTCCCTGACTCCCCCACATTTGAAGAGGAAAACTTTATATTAGCCGATGGTAATGTATGTGAATTGAACACTACAAAGAACACAAAGACGGACTTAGACTTGATTGCTAAGAACTGTCTACTAACGGCCAAAACAGTAATTGCAATTTTCGAACAACTGACAAGTATCAATCAGAAAATAGATGGAATAAAAGATTTGCTAGAAAAACCAAAATTAACTCCAAAAAGAGAGAAAATTAAGAAAACAATCAATTATACTAATTCAGAACAAATTCAACCCAAATATCTTAAACATAATATAGTACATAAGGCAAATACTAAAGATAGACTAATCCTTCAGAAAAATAAGATATTATTGCAGATAACAATCAACCCTCTTTATACTGGCAGATGGCACAATAAAAGAGTAGTACTCCACTCACTTTCTATATCCTTGCAATGGAAGATGTACCCCAGTGAGCTTCTTGAGATATTCTGGCTTCCTACACGGAATAGATCGGTAAGAATTGTACTGGTTTTTAAGAATCCTGTCATACCTGCATTGATTTTTGACAACATAAGATTACTAAAAGAATTTGGAATTACATCTATACATGTCTTTCTCAACACTAATGTTCAACCATTGTTGGGAATTATCACCAGAGGCGATGACATAATCCCATTGATGAAATCCAAAGGAAGATACAAGTTTTTAACAATATCCCAGAGGATGAAGAAGAAATTGCTGAAATGTTTGGCACTCTCCCTCCAGAAGAGCTACAGTGTATATTGTGTAAGTTAGAAACTGTTAAATCAGTACTACGATCTGTAACAGTCGCAACAAAGACCATTAATGATTTGCTACCCTCTAGTTGTTCTTTTCCTGATTCTCTGTTACCTTTAGGGAGTGAGTTAAAAAGTTCTGCTGATGACCAAGATGAACCACTATCATCACTAATGTATATGACCTCTAAAGGTTCCTTGGTATGCCCAATCGATCCCATGACCCCATTAATACAATTGTCTCCCAAAATTCTGAGGATTGCTTAGAAAAGCCACTAATACCATCAACTTATACGTCTCCAAGATGTTCATCTCTACATAGGAATAAAAAAAGGAGACGCTCCAGTCCAAACACTTTGATTATTCCATCAACCAAACAACAGGCTGGGGAAACAACTAAGCAGATAGGCATCACAGGAGAATTAAATAAGGTCATACGGGAAATTATAACAGATGGCCCAAAGGACACTGACTCAACAGGTCTTACAGACACATGGACAGCTAATCCTAGTTGTCCCAATATGGGAATTGAGAAGACAGGAGAGAAGGAAATTCATGTGAGCGTCTCCCGGGAAACGACTACTCTAATACCTTTAACAGCTTTAAATGATTTACAGTCAACATCAATAGCATTTACCCCATTGACCCTTATCTCATGGAACATTGTGGGCTGGAAAGCTAGGAGTAGAGACCCTTCCTTTATGTCCTTCATTGCCAGACATGACATTATTTTTCTCCAAGAAACTTGGATAGCTGAAGAATTGTATGTTGAAGGCTATAAATCAATAGTACTAGATGTTGTACCAGGTAAAGGCCAAGGGAGGCTATGTGGAGGATTAAGCGTGTTATTATCTACCTCATTACAAATGCAGATTTCTAGATTATCTACATTAGATCAATATGCTTTGGCAATACTTTTGCAATTTAAAAATAATTTACTGTGTTTGATCAATGTTTATATCCCGCCATTGCAAGGCCATGCAAGGATAAAATATGTTTGGGATAAATTGAACTGTTATGTTAAAAAAATAATGGTTACATTTCCAGCAGCACACTTTATTCTGGCTGGAGATCTTAATGCAAGAATAGGAGTAAATGATATCTCACTCTTCTCTAAATATAAATGCCAACCACCAGCCTTTATATCTCTTCCACCATTATTACTCCACCAGTCTAAGGATACATTTTGTGATTACAGCGGTTTGTGTCTGTTAAAAACTTTTCAGAGTTAAATTTGGTTATCCTGAATGGATCTGTAAGTGATGATTATCCTGCTGAATATACCCACTGGGCTGGTGTTAGACCCTCAGTATTAGACTATGTTGGGATCTCACAGGATCTAGAGCCTTATATACATAAATTGACTATTGTTAGCCAGCCTGAAAGTGATCACTTTCCAACATCGTTACATCTGAAGCCATTTGATAACACCTTTTTGCCCATTTATCAAAATGGAGCCCTGACTGAGGACTATTGTCCCACTCGTGCTAAATGGACACCTCAAACAGCAGAAGCACTTACCAAATCTTTTGGCAATGATGTAATTAAGAGTTATCATACTACAATAATAATTGATAATTCAGACACTGATGTATTGACCAATTTCAATAATCTAATAAGTCTAATTCAACCCCTATTAACTGCCCCTAATAACAATAATAACAGACAAAAACTAAAAAATCAACCATATTGGTTTGATGTTGAATGTAGAGAGGCATGGAACTTACTCAGAGACCTCTTTAAACAATATAAACTGAACCCTAGGCAGCTCTCAGTGATAGATCTTTTGAAGCAAAAGAAACAATATAAGCAACTGATTAGAAAGAAAAAAAGAAGGCCATATATACAACCTGAGAAAACTTAATAACAGCAGCTAGTGCTAACAATCCTACCCTCTTTTGGAGAGAAGTAGCTCTATCCTTCCCAAAAGATATATTTCCCTTATTTCAGATCCCAGCCAATATTTGGGAAAGGCATTACGCTGGTTTATATGATCAAACTGAGAATACTCCAATAGATCTGATGTTGGATGTTACAACTCTCCCTTCTTGGTCTCCAGTCTCACACTCAGAAATTAAGAACCTAATTAACCATCTTAAACCAACTAAAGCTCCTTTAGCAGATCTTATTACTGGTGAAATGATTTGAATTGGTGGATACCGGTGTTATCCACACTTTTCAGTGCAATAGATCGCTCAGAAATTATACCAAAAGACTGGGGTCTTGCCAATATAATTCCAATATATACAAAGGGTAAAAGAGATGATCCGACAAATTTTTGGCCAATTAGTCTTCTAAGCCAGATTAGTAAAATGTACACCAAACATCTACAAGCTAAATTAATGGATTGGCTGGAATCTGAAGAGATACTGAAGGATGAACAGGCAGGCTTCAGGGCAGGTAGATCAACTACATCACTTAGTAGAGAAATATTCTCTTATAGGCCAACCCTTTTATGCAGCATTTATTGATTTCAAATCCACATTTGACACTGTCTCTAGACATAGAATGTGGGGAAAACTCAGGCACAGCTCAATAGACAAATGCCTTCTCTTATTACTGGTCAAAATTCATGAAAACACCAGTCTGAAGGTGAGATGTAGCACACAAGGACATGTTACTAAGAAAACACAAGTTAGAAAAGGAGTCAGACAGGGTGTGTTTTGGTCTCAATTTTGTTTAATTATTATATAAACTCATTGATTGCCACTCTGAGTAACTCTTCTTTTCATCCCCCCAAAATAGTCAATAGGCATATCAACTTGCTATTATATGCAGATGATGCAGTTATTCTATCTCTGTCCCCTATAGGCCTTAAAAGAGCCTTAAAGTCTCTTGTTCAATACTGCATTGAAGAAGAAATAATAATAAATTACTCTAAAACTAAGATTCTTACTTTCTCTAAATGCCCTAAAGTGAGAAATTGGATGTTGGAAAGGCAACCTATAGAACAAGTTAAAATCTTCAAATACTTGGGAATAGTATTTCAATCCACAGGGAGCAGGAATGCTCACCTGGATTATGTTACCCAAAATGCCCAAAGATCAGCAAATGCCATTCAAAAATACTTTTTCACTAGAGGAGCCCAGTTCATTCCCACCGCAATTAAACTTTTCATGGCCAAGGAAAAATCACAATTGTTGTACAGAGCCCAACTGGGAACTTACAGAGATTTAGCAGCCCTCAAAAGAGTACAAACAATTTTTTTGAGGAAGATATTTCAGGTAGCTCGATGTGTACCAAATGCTGTGTTGAGAAGGGAAGCAGGGGTCAGTAGAATTGAGACTAGTCTGTGGATTAACATCTTTAATTACTGGCTCAAACTAAATAAAAAACCTGGAGAATTAACTCAATTAATCCTGGTAGATACTCATAGGTCCTCTTGGGAAACAGCCATAAATAAGAAGCTTGGACTTCTTGGACTAGACAGAGATATCATCTTAAAGCTAAATACGAAGCAAGAAAAATTGGCAATCAAAGGATTTTAGATATTGAAGGTCAGATGGAAGTTGCAGCTTTTCCTAAACATATAGTGATTAATAAACAACTGCTGATCTCATCACCTGCAATATACCTATTCCATATTACAATTCCCAAATTTAGGACAACTTTATCTCTAGCCAGATTTAATGCCCTCCCATCAGCAGTTCTAGAAGGAAGATACAGGAAATCACCTTATGACTTTCAGCTTTGTTATTGTGATGCTGGTGCTATTGAAACAATAGAACATGTTCTTTTGTACTGCCAATTCTACAAGGACATTCGCCATCAATTGATAAGTCCTCTTTTGATTAAATACCCAGGTCATACTGACTCCTTCTATGTATGTCATCTCCTGGATAATCAGGAACCTGATATTATTTACAAGGTAGCAAAATTCTGCTACATTGTATGTAAATTGCACCCCCAATTGGTTAATGGGATCTAATGGAGTCTTAGTTGCCCCTGGGATGTTGATTATGGATTGGAGTGGAGCTTGGAATAGCTAGTGCTTGGCTTCAGATATTAACAAGGAGGGAATCAAAAGTCTTGTTGACTACCAACCTGAACTACTGACACCATTAATGTATATGACCATCCTTTGGTATGTTTGACTGATTCTTTGACCCTATTAACACAATCATTCCCAAAAGCATTGAGGATCGTTTAGAAAAGCTACTAATACCATCAACATATACCCCTCCTAGATGTTCATCTCTACATAGGAATAGAAAAAGGAGACCCTAGTCCAAACTCCTTGATCATCCCATCAATCGAACAACAGGTGGAAAATAATGAAGCAGATAGGCGTTGCAGGAGAATTAAATACAGACATATGGGAAATTACAGTGGAGGGTCCAAAGGACACTGATTTAACTTTTAACATTTCTTACCGACATATGGACAGTTAATGCTAATTGCCCAATATAGAAATTGGGAAGACAGAAGAGAATAATAATAATAATAATAATAATAATAATAAGTTTTTATTTGTAGCTTGCCCCTCTGCAAAGCAATCGGGGCGGGGGACAGCAGCATTTAAAACAGAACAGCCTTAAAACATTCCCTCTCCCTATAATCCCTTCCTCCCCCCGCCCCATCCCCTTAAAGAGAAGGGAATCCATGCGAACGTTTCTCAGGAAATGACTACCTAATACCCTCACAGACTGTAAATGATTGACAGTTAACAACTAACATCACAGTATTCACCTCATTGACCCTTATCCTTGGAACACTGATGGTTGTCTTCCATTATTAGTTAACACCACCTTCCTCCAAGGAACTTGGATAGATGAGTAATTGTATGTAGAAGGTTACAAATTAATAATACTAGATGCAATGCCAGGTATGGGCCATGAGAAGTTATGTGGGGATTAAGTGTGTTACTATCTATTTTGTTACAATGTAGATTTCTAGGTTATCTATATTAGATCATTAAGCCTTGGCAATATTTTTGCAATTTAGAAATGGTTTATTGTGTTTGATCAATTTTATCAATTAAAACATACACTTTGATTATTCCACCAATCAAACAACAGGCTGGGGAAACATCTAACTAGATAGGCGTTACAGAAGAATTAAATACAGACACTCCGAAATTACAATGGTTGGCCTGAGTCATGGACAGTCAATTTTAATTGTTTCAATTTAGAAATCGGGAAGACAGGCACGTCTAGATTCCCTCTTCCCTGAATCTCAGTGTCATTGATTTAAAATTGTATTGGAAGTTGCTGATTTTATTCTATTTTATTGTCACTATAATTGTAATTGTAGTTGTAACTTACTGATTGTTGGTCAATGACCGAATAAACTTTACTATTACTACTACTACTACTACCACTACTACTACTACTATATTTGCAACTGAAAGAAAGTTTCCTGATGGATCAAAATATAGAAGAATTTAAATATGAAACTTTGGAAATAGATAAAATTCTGTTTGATCCAAGGAAAAGAACATCAAATTTATATAAATATTTAAGGAAAAAAGAAGAGGAAGGTGATTTGATTTCAGATGAGATGACAAAAAGGGCATCAGATTGTGACCAGGTCATTCGATTAAAGAGCTGAGTTACACCAGAAATAAAACAAAAAAATTTATGAGAGTACAGGGCTTGAGGGAGAATTATTTCAAAATAGAGCATAGATGGTACTTAACACTAAGGGCCTATACAGACTACCAGAAATAGTGCAACTTGAGGCCACTTTAACTGTCCTGGCTCAGTGCTAAGGAATAATGGGAACTGTAGTTTATTGTGGCACCAGAGCTCTCATGCAAAGAAGGCTCAATGTCCCAGAAAAAAAAAATACAATTTCCATGTTTCCTTAGCACTGAGCCAGGACAGTTAAAGTGGCCTCAAGTTGCACTATTTCTGGTAGTCTGTAAAGGCCCCAAGTAAGATTGTGAAGATATATAAGATAAATTCTAACAAAATTTGGAAATGCAAAGAAAAGGGAGGTACATGGATCCATATGTGGTGGTGATGCCCAAAACTAAAGATCTTTTGGGAAAATATTCACATAATGATTGAAAAGATATTCAAAATAAACTATGAACTGAGACCAGAAATGTATTTACTCAGAATGTTAAATAAAATCCCATATCATGTAGAAAGGAAACACTGGAGAATTTTACTCTATATGATAATGGCAGCAAGACTTTTGGTTGCACAAAAATAGAAAAATAATGAACTTCCTGCATTAGATGATTGGCTGCTAAAATTATGAGAAATGATGGAAATTGATATTTTGATGGCTCGTCTGAATCAGAAGGATATGGATGTAATTGAGAAACAATAGCTTCCGGTAAACAACTTTTGTAAAAACAGATGGAATGAAACTATAGGTAGAGTAATAGGATGACAGGGAAATAAGATGAACTGTGTATCACATGAATATAAAACTTTGTGACTACTATAGATATATGGGTATATATCATAAAAGAACAATAAATTCAAACAAATACGATTGGAAAGAAAGGATGACCCCGCAAGAGACATTAAGGAAGTAGAGTTTAGGATTAGTGTTTTATGTAGTTAAGCAAATTCTAATGTATATTACTGTATATGTTTGAAGAAAAAATAAAGTATATAAAAATAGAAACAATGACCAACTAAAAAGTATTTGTACAAAATAAATAAATAATTAACTAAAACATCAAGCAGTGTTGTTAAAAACACAAGATGAAACAACTGAAAACATAATTAAAACATGTGTCATATACCATGCCCAGTCCTTGCCTCAAAAAAAAAAGTTTCCTTTCTGCTGTGTGTGGATATACTCTTGAATAAGTGTCATGCCTTTTGTTGAGGACACAGAATAAATGTGTCAAAGAGCTACTGGGTGGCAGCAGTAGTAGAGGGTGACACTGGAGGATGGTCTCTCACAAACAATGGCTGTGGCATCA
Source organism: Phrynosoma platyrhinos (assembly GCA_020142125.1). NCBI lineage: Eukaryota > Metazoa > Chordata > Lepidosauria > Squamata > Phrynosomatidae > Phrynosoma > Phrynosoma platyrhinos. The sequence goes on from JAIPUX010001232.1 coordinate 19,124,570, forward strand.
TAGCTAAAACTTGTTAGTACTACACAGAGAGAGAAATGGTAAATTCCCTTTTGAAGATATTTTATTACCATGAAACTACCATGATGATATAATGCAACAATCACTATGGGTGTTTAACTACATAACTGGACTAATGTCAAACAGACATTCAGATGCTGACATGCTCAGAAGTGAAAGGGAAGTCAGAAACTGCACAACACATATTATAAGAATATGGAATGTGAAAAATCTGAAACCAGGGAATCTAGACATAGTAAAGCAAGAAATGGAAACTCTAAACATTGAAATATTTGGACTGAGTGAAACTGAAGTGGACAGGAATAGTACATTTTGAATCAGATAATTACACAGTGTTTTACTTAGAAATGAAAGTTCTAGCTAAAATCTGTGAACAAATATGGAAAACAAAGCAGTGGTCCACAGAGTGGAAGTTATAAATATATATTCCCATCTATAAAAAAGGAGACCAAAAAGAGTGCAATAAATACAGAAATGTTGCACTAAATTCCAACTCAAGGAAAGTAATGCTCAAAATTGTGGAGCTATGGACGTTATCACACTTGCAGCAAGAGAGCGG
>JAIPUX010001232.1:19141045-19154017 GCA_020142125.1 Phrynosoma platyrhinos
AAGTTATGAATTAGCCTAAATTCCCCAGGGGCTTTTTTAGGCACTATGTCCAATGGGGATAAGCGAAGTGTGGGGATGGGCAGCTGATCATGGGGCCCCAAAATTCTCCCTGCTGCTATTTCCTTAGCTAACTTATCCTTTACACACTCAGCAAGTCCCTCACAGAACGAGCATTGGGTGCAAAACGATAGGCCCTAGGGCCTAAATAAGGAATAAGAAAACCCACAGAGAAACCTTGAAATAAATATAAAGCAGCCTCTCTATTAGGGTAAACCTTTAACCATATCACCATAATGTCCAATTTAATTGGTGATGGGGCCTTTTCCCCCAGGCGACACTGGCTGGGGGACAGAACCCCCTCCTGTTCCTTTTCCTCTAACACAGGAATTTCCAGGGTGGCCACCCCCACAGATGTTACACTTGTGATGAAACCTGCAGGATTGTCTTTTACACTTGCTGGCATTAAAGTCCCAGCATAAGCCAAATTGCCTTTTCTCTCCTGTGGCAGGCCTCGCATTCGGCCCTCTCAGCAAGGTAACCATTGGGACAAAGCCGTTATCACACCTGCTTGAGGGGGAGGCCCCCACCATAACATCAGCCCAAAGCTCGGACTGCACATACCTCCAAGATAAGGAGCGATCCTGTGCCTCTCTCATCCTGAACTGCTCATCATATTGGAGCCAAGCTGTACCCCTTGAACTGTGGTGGCAATTGGTATACGCTTTTACAATGATCTCTTGATATTTAGAAAAATCAAGGGATCTGAGTGGCTCTTTTTCCTCTATGACACCTCTGTAAATGGTGAAGCCCATAATCCAATTAACAAAATTGCACTCTAGCTTAATGTGTTTGAGCACCTGAAACTCTTTTGGCAAACTAAAAACAATGCCATTCTTCACCATAATCCTTGGTTCAGGATCCCTAAAAGTCAAAGTAAATAAATCAATATATTCACCCTTCCAAATCCTTTCCTTAGTGGAGAGAGGAAGGTGTGAACCAAGGGGTGTAGACATACCAACATAAGGAGTAGCTTCCACATTCCCCACCGCTCTAGGCAACAAAGGAACACCAGAAATAGATACAACAGGTGTGGTGCTAGCAACAGCTGAAGGCTGACCACCTTGTACCTGCATGTCAGGGACCTTTGAAATTGCAGGTGCCTGCATGGATGCATTCAAAACCACAGGGTTGGGCCATTCTAAAGCCACACCCTGCCCAACATGGCCACCTGGAGCCCATTCCGAGGTAGGCCAATTAGCATGTGCAATATTAGGAGACAAACCTGAACCTAAAGTTTGTTGGAAGCTTCACCAACTGATCGCAGCGGTCCCCCGAAGTATGGCCCCACAAGAGCTCGGGTGTCCAAGGCAGCAGAGGCAGCAGCAACTTGATCACCTCCCTGTTCACCACCGGTCTGCTCCATTGAACCACTTGGAAGAACCACCTCCTGTAAGAGGTTGTATAAATCAGCCATAGTGGGCTGCCCGGACACAGGGGGAACCACACCCTGTGTCCCCAAACCCGGGACTCTTTGTAGGAGATCCCACACATCGGCAATAGTGGGGTGCCTGAAATCTACTGCTGAAACCACCAATGGGCCCAGTGTAGCCATAACCAGCTGAGACTCAGGTGCCACCACCGGAAGAGACACTTCGATGTTACTAACACCCGAAAGGCTGGCACTCGAGGTGGAGGAAGTAGCCTGTAGTTCTTTCTGTGCAAGTTGGTTGCAGAGTGCCACACAAGCCTGAACAGTTTTGCTCAGTTGTGCAACCTGGGCAACAATCTCTTCTTCTCTGCTACTAGACTTTGAAGGCCTTTTTGAAGCAGAGTGACCTGCAGTATGCGCGACAGAAGCCGTGCACCGTTTGCATTGGGCCTTACTGCATAGCATCCTGAACTCAGTGAAAAACAACACAGGCCCAAAATAAAATCACTCAACCGTGGATGAACACCACCAGGCCTTAGCAGGCCACCCTTTCACAAGAGACACCACAGCCAGGAAGAGTTACTGGTGACCATTGCAGGAAAGATGTCCACCGAGGGTCCTACGCAGATCCCTCACCCAAATACAACCATCTTCACACACTCACTGCTGGGGAGAAGTGTAACAAACCCTCCAGGACCAGTGATGGTTCCCGACCTTACCAGTTCGAGTGACTGGGGTGTCTCTGGGCCTGAAAACAGGTACCAGGTCCACACACCTGGTGAGGATGCCTCCCACAGAGCCCTACTCGTGTGTGCACCCCTGAGAATTGGGGATGCGGAGGTGCTACAGGCCCAGAAGGCCTGCCCGAAGGCCTCACTTACTCCCCCCATGGGTTGCTCAAGGAAATACCTGAGCCCCCAGAGCAAGCAAGAGAAAGTAGCAAGATTAAACAGGCAAGAGCTGAAAAGCAAAAGTCCAAAAGAGCACTAGGCCAAAGCCAAGCAAGCCAAAAACAAAGAGTGGAGCGGTTACTCTCTCTGTCTCAACTCTAAAATGGATGCCTCCAAATGGCTGAGCTATAAATAACAAGCTCTCACCCCAATTCTTGCAGAACCATAAACACTGCAAGACTTGGTTCAAACACCAAACCTATTGGTCAAGGCGCACAGGTGTGCTTATTCCCCCGCAAGCCTTGACCAACCAGGCGTCTCTCGTCCTTATTTTGCAAGAACAAAAAGAAACCCCTCTTGACTTGTCGGGGGATGTCTTCCCCATGATTCCCTAAGCTAACCCTAACCCTTAAAGTGGACTCAATTAGAAGTCTGCAAAGGCTCATAGTAGAAGGTACTCCTCACCAAAAAGAAAAAAGGGGGGAGGGGGGAAAGAAACTACCTGTGTATTTGAGACAAACTGTACAGTAACATCAAAATAGTTTTTCCTATCACTGTCCCAAACACTGTGCATCCATATTGTCTAAATTAAATTACAATCTTAAGCAGCCTCTACTGGAGATGTAATTCTTTAGTAATTTTCTTCTCAGAAGAAATAATGAGTAAATTTAGCAATTTCTTCACACTGCCAAAACATCTTTGAAAATTGCACAGTTTGAACTTCAACATTATTCTGTGCAAAATTCACAAGTGATTATTTTATTCAGAAAACAGCACCTTCTGTACAAAAAATACTTCTGTGCTGAGAAATGCTGCTTTCTATCCAAAATAATTACATGTGAATTTTCAAATAGATCATCCTTTATAGCTCAAATAACTCTAAACCCATGGTACAGCTTAACAACTCCACAGATAGCATCACAAAGACGCCTCAAAAATGCTTGCCCTGGGGCAACCACTCTAAGGGTGAAATTCAAATGCCCAATGAGCTATTGAAATTCATGGAGTTTAGCCTTGGACCATAAAAGGAATTGCTGCATCTTGTCCCTCAAATTGACAACCTTGTCATCTAGGAATTTAGATAACTGATTGACAGTGTCAATAGATATTCCTAAAAATTCCAATCTTGGAGCCAAGACAAAACCTTCTGTTTTCTCAGATGTCAGAGGAACACCCAGCTTGTCCACTAAGGCCTGAAATTCTCTTAACAAAAACAAACACACCCCTGAACCAGAAGACCCAATTAACAAGAAATCATCCAAATAATGGACAACTCCCTTGAGATCATTCCTTGTCCTAAGGGTCCATTTGAGAAAGGTGCAGAATGCCTCAATGGCCACAGAGGAAACAGAACAACCAATTGGGAGTGTCTGGTCCATGTAGAACTGTCCATCAAACCTAAAATCTAACAATTCAAAATCTGAAGGATGAACTGGTAACAAGCAAAATGCATTTAGCCAACTCAGCCCCCACACCAAACCTCCACCAGTGAACATCAGTATCAAAAGATGTGTAACAAACCATACATAACTCATGAGGAATGGCATCATTAACTGATTGATCATGAGGATAAGATAAATGGTGGATAATATGGAATTCACCCACTGCCCTCTTAGGAACAATGATCAATGGGGAAATCCTCAAATTAAGGGTGGGGGTACTGGAAAGGGGCCCAACACTTAACCCTCAGCCACCTCTTTATCAATATTTTGTCTCACAATATGTTTCATCCCTTTAAGGGACTTTAAGTTGTTAGCTAAAGATGGACAACAGGTGTCCTGAAAAGGAATTTAAAAACTCTCACTGAAACCATCAAGCAGATAATGTGCCATCCCAGGATCTCGATAAGATGACATGAGACTCCACAATACCTCAAGCTTGATTGGACTGGGGCCTTTTTGAAAGTGGGAGGAGCTCCACCTGGTCTTCTATTGACTTGGCTGTCCTTGTTGGAGCCTGGCTGAACTCTGCCCTTGGTGTAATTCTGAAAGGAATGAGGGCCTTTGTATACCAAACACGCATGACTGTATTTGCATGACTTATGGTTACAAACACGCTGAAAACTAAACTCCTAACATATAAGCTTCTGAGACTGGCCAGAGGAATTCTGTGGCTGAGAAGGAGAAGGGTCACCCAATTTCTGCACCAGATAACCACTGTGGGTGCATTCCCACTGGATCAGACGGGCTGGCATCATCAGTGGGTAGGAGGAAATGCCAACCAATTAAGGCTCCAGATTCAATGAATGGTCATCAGACTTGTAGGACCAAGGAGCCTGGCCAGGAAAGCCCTTTGGAGGGGCCAATTCCACACTACCCCAACCGCAGGATAAAATTTCTTATTTTTTAAGCAGCCTTTTTGCAGAAGGCACAGCAGGGCTCAAACTCTCATCCTCAGGTTCCACCACTGGGTCTCTGGCCACTCAGCACTCTGTGGCACCCTTGCTGCTAATAAGCATTGGGTGGGCAGAAGAGCCCTTGGCCCAACTCTACAGGGATGTCTAGGCTCACCTAGGCCACTCGCTCAGCTGAGAGTGACGCCCCCAGTGTTAGATGAATGGTGTTCCAGGCCTGATGAGGCCGATCACCATGGAGAGAGCAATGAGGACCGGGGAATGGGCCCTAGCTGGGTGGGAGAGCCCTCAGCCCAAACAAAGGGTGATCCAGGTCCATTGGGGCCAATCACCCTGGAGTGAGCAAGGAGGGCCATGGAGTGGGCCCTAGCCAGGCAGAAGAGCCCATGGTCAGTGTGAAGGGGTGGCCCAACCCCATCAGGGCCACTCACTCATGAGAGAAGAGGGCTGGGGAATGGGTCGTGCCAATTAAACGACCCTGAAAAGGGTGAGTCAGTAGATGAGGAGGGGGGGAGGAGGCAAAGGCAACCTTTCTCACCCTAAATTTATCCTCAGCAGTCATCTGCTTATCCTTGATTCAACTTCAAGGCAGCTCTGAAGCCTTGGAGGTGGCTGCTTCTTATAACTACTCTGGCTCTGCCCCCAAGGCCTCATGCCATGGCATAACTGCTGTGGCCTGATTTAAATGAACCTGTCGCCTATCAGGGAGGGCAGCAAAAAGTCCATCTCCACTCCCACTCCTCTTTCCTGGAGGAGGAAATGGAATGGCCAGTGGCATACATACGTGTACTTTCATCCTAGTATCCACCCACCCTCATTCTTCATTCTTGAATGCAAACCAATTCTTTCTCATACATCCACACACACACACTCCAAATCTTTGGATGAAGGTTTTTCTGGGGGCTCCATACCTCTCTACATCATCACTTGATTTTGGCTACTGAAACAAAGCAAACAAACAAAAAACTAATTTGAATGTTTGTCCTTCGGTAGAAATGCAAACAATTTAAAGAAGGTTATCCAAATTTCTGAATGGGTGAGTTAGCTCATCTGATCTGCACACATTAGGAGAATAAGCTGTTGCAGTGGAGCTGAAAATTGCTCAATGGATACATTCTTAGCTGGAATGTATTTCTTCACATACAGTATAGCTTGATTATGGTTTGAGATTGTGTCTCTAGTATTGTATACTGAGCTGAATCTTGGTTGATCATCCAAAAGAACGCCATACTAAAATCTGTTTGACTTAAATGTAAAATAAATAAATAAATAATTAAAAAAAATCAAATAAGGCTTGGATTCCATCTTGCATGATAAACAGATGCCCACTCTGATCAAATAGAGGTTTTATGGGAAGGAAGTTCATATCTTTGAGCTTCAATTGTATCCAATGACCTGTTGGGTTTTCGTTATCATGGAAACTCTAGGAAAAAGCTAGACATATGGTTGAGGTCTATGATATACTGTATCAACATTCTCTGACCCAGCAGCACATCCCTAGCATACCCATCTACAAAGACTTCAAAACCACCACCAACTTCTCTGTGGTATCTGTGAAGGACAAATATTGGGCAGGTCCAGATCTCACTCCCTGAGGCCAGAATTTTATTTAAGACTGTAATGGGGAATTTCTGCTTTTTCTGCATACAACATATTTGACTATATGCAAATGTATTAAAATATCTCCCCAAAATAATGTTTTTAAAAGTATAGGTAGTCACTTCAACATCCCCTTTTGTTTTCCTCCACATGCTTTATGGAAATCATAAACATTCCTAAATAGGTTTATGGGTTTACAGCTACATTTCCTTCTTTCTGGGGATTTCTCTACATAGAACAGTTAAGAGTATTACAAGAAAGATAGGCATTGTAAATGGCCTTGATAAAACAAAACCAAATCTTTAGGTTTTACTATTTTTTGTTCACCTTGCTATATTTTGTCCTAAGCCTACATCCTGGGTTACATCTGCAAAGGTACATCTGCAAAGGTACATATGACTCTTACAAATCTTGGGCAAAGCAATTTAAATGAACACAGTGCTGATTCTTCTTTCAAATTTGTGAAAATTCACCCTTCCACTTCTATGAAAAGTTGGGGGTAATTTCCTTCCACTTTGGATGAAGTAAAGCAAATGTTTGCAAGATATTCAAGCAGGTAGTTGGTCACTTCATCCTTAAGTTACCATCATACTTTTATGAAATGTCAATGTTCTTTTTTCCTTGTTATCTTTCCTTTTAACTTAAACTAAAAAAGCAAAAAACAAACAAACAAACAAACAAACAAAAAACTTATGTCTCTCTCTAATATATCAATGCAGCTTCCTCAAATGTCCATGGCAAGATGTTAAAACATGGCATCCTACCCAGATCTTCCAGGAAGCCTCTTTACTACGGAATAGTGTGAGTGGTTTCATTGCAACTGTACTTATTATTTCATTGAAATATGTTTGGTCTTATACAGAAATCAAATAAATAAATTATAAAAGAATAAAACACACCAGATTAAACACTTACAGAAGTGTAGCTGGGAGAAGGGACACTTTTCTCTGGTATGCTCCAATTGCCATTTAGTCCAATATACCTCCAATAATCCAAAGTTTTCCATGTTGTTTTGCTTCATATATGTGTAGCAACTAAATAGCTGTCATTAGTACTGTTTTATCCCACCTTTCAGAGATCAGCAGAACCCTTTACTTCTAGCATCTGAGGATTATATGTTTATAATCCACTCCCATTTAAACCTTGTTTACAGTAACCAATGAGCTGCACTACTCATCTGCAGTTGTTTCAGAAAGCTGCATTTCTTCTTCCTGCAGAGGTGCCAGAAAGTGGCTTAAAACTGTTCTTTTTAAATTGAAAGGAGGAAGCAGACATTTCATAAAGGTAACTTAAAGGTACCAAGTATCCAACCCCAGTTCTCCCCACACAAGAAGTTCACTAAAATTATCTTCCCTCCCCATTTATCAGGGGCTATTTCTTACTTAATTTGAATCCTGCACTGCCATGAATGGTCAAAGTTAACACAGGGATAGAAATCAGCCCAAGTTTAATTCCATCTAACTTTACAGTGGTCAGAAGAGTAGAACAATATATTTGCAAAATATTATATGGTTCACTGGAAATGCTTTCTTGTTATATTTGCATTGAAATTCTGAAAACATTTTTTATTATTATTCAAGATTTTTTAAAATAAAGAATGCATGTTGAATAGACCATAAAGTAGAAATCCTTTGAATAAATAGCACAGATAAAGTGTAGGTACTGGATGTACATCCTCAGATGTAAACTATCTCACTTGCTTCACCATCTTGGTCTCTAAAATGCTTTTTAAAACAGAATAGTAAGAATTCTATCATTAATATATGAATACTTGACATCCATGTATGCCGTGTTTTGAAAAGGGTAGAATGGGCTACTCCCAAGTTTCATATATATATATATATATATATATATATATTACATAACCGAGCACTAGGGCAATTTTTAATTAGCTCAATAAATTAGGCTGGGTTACAGCAGCCCAGAATACTTCCCACCTTTTATGAATTGAGTGGCGATAGTGAATTGACAGAGGCAAAATTCTCTCAATGAATGTAACTTTCATTGGGGAACACAAACACTAAGACAAACACACACACACACACACACACACACACACACAAGAACTATGGAATATAGGAGTTAGCATTGGAATAGAACAAGGGGCTCAATTAACGGTGACAATTACCAAAGATGAGGTTGCTCCAGATGGTCCAGATGAAGCATGGGACTCGGCCATGTGGATGAAATCAAAGAAACAGCTATGAGTGAGAACTTGGTCAGAATTCAAAGGGACGTGGAGTCAACATGCATTCAGACTAGTTTGCTGAACAAAGAAATTTGTGATCTTTAAAAGGCCAAAAACAGTCTGAGGCAAAGGTTTTGTGCACTACTACATCAAAGAGGCCAAATTTACATGTTAAAGATCACTCAGGATAGAAATTATCTGAGGTGGGAATGGGTTGTAAATGTCTACTTTCCAGACAAACATCTAGCTGTGAATTATTTAGCCTTCCTGCCTCAAAAGGTGTGAATTCCTTCCCTATTGCAGCTCCCAAACTATCTGATTCATCTGGTGCCTATGTGACTGGGCCGCTTTTGTCTTCGTGGCAGCCACAACTACAGGTCCATCCAGGGCCATGTAGGGAACATGCATACACCAAAATTGGAAGATGTCCAGTATTCATAGCAGAAGAGCTTTGATGAATCATACCAAAGAACTCTCTAGTCTCACATTCTCTGGGACAATAATCATCTCCCACTTTTATTTCAAATAATTTTAGATCTTTAGCATCGGTGGCATTTTTGGAGTCCTTTGAAAGATTGCTCAGTTGAGGTCATAAGAATTCTAATGGTCAAGATAGATTTTAAAGTATGAATTATTTATTCAATAGGTCATAACAAATAAATGGACATTAAAAAGTAAGGCATGAATGATCAGACTGCTAATGCTGCATTTATAGAAAGCCAGTACCTACATAGATAAAAACTTAATTCAATATTCATTAAATTCTCATTCTTTTTTTAAAAAAATCTCCAAATTAATTAGAAGGGTTTCTATAAATAAGACAGATTTAATAACTATTCATTATTTACCTTCTTTTGAGGCAAATAATCATAGACAGAAATACCATTTGTACTCAGGGATATAGAACTAAAATATTTGCCAACCTTTCTCATGAATTTCACATGCAATGCAAAGCTGTTAATTATTTAGATGAGCAAATGGCAGACTAGAGGCTTACTTTGGCCCCTAGCATAATTGACTCAGTTATTGTATCTCACGCCTCGTGTTGTTTGTATCTTTGAAATCAAAGATATCAAATATAAGAGGAAGAATATCTTATCATACTGTTTTTCATATGGAGTTTGCTACCAGAACATCAACTAAGGTAAGGTTCTAAACCTGGATTAAAAGAAATACTCTTATAGCATAGGTTCTGTCAACCTCCATTACTCCTCATTTGTGATGACTTCCTTTTCTGAGAAGCCATTAAAAACATTTTCTACAATACAGTCTAAGACAGGTAGTATCTGATCTGTTAGTACTAGCATCTTCTTACCAGTTTAGTGGTGCTGGCAATTATGATAATAATTGTGATGATCACAATCAAAGCATGGGACAGAAAAAGAAGAAGAGTAAGTGAATACAGAAGTGTGTGTGCACAAGAGCAGAAGTCCAGACATGTGATTTTTCTGTCTTTCTCATTTTGTTTTGCAGTAGAGACTTAAAGAAAATTGAAAATATTTGGAAAATTTGAAAAACCTGTTTTGCCAGCCTTGAGAAAACCTAATGTGAAGAATTGTGGACTGACAAGAATCTTTAGAGTTCAGGATTGATTTTAGGTTTCATTAAATAAATTAAATTTGATTTTAAACTTTAAGCAAAAAGTAGATAATTTTAAAAAGTATAATAATAATTTAAAAAGCGGGTTATAGCCATAGACTAGGAACTGAGAAGTTAGTAGTTTTTTAACAAATAGTTTATTCAAGTTTGTTTGTTTTGTTTGTTTGTTTTTGTTATATAGTAAGTTTAGATGTGCATATAAAACATATTTTTGTTTGTGTGTTAGCGTTAATAAAACATTTTAAAAGGATTTATTCTATGCAAAATTTACCCCCAAAAAAGGTTGTGTTGAAAACAGTAATTTTTATGCAAATATTATTTTCTGCAAATAAAACGTTGTTTCCTGCACAGAAAAGGCTGTTTTCTCTGCACATTTGACACAGAATGAGCCCTGAATTGCAAAGAGGCTTTGAAAATTGCATAGATTTTTGACAGAAAGAATAAAATTGATAAAATTGCTCATTGCTTCCTTTAAGAAGAAATGTAGGTGGTAGTGATGGTGGTAAACCTGCCCTGCGTGTATGGAAAATCACATCCTTGAATGTTTCCCAGGTCACATGAAACTAGCTTTTTGCATCAAGGATAGGATTCTGTTACTGTTTGTTTGTTTGTTTGTTTGTTTGTTTTGTCATCAAGGGGGGTTGCAGACTGCCAGAAATAGTGCAAATTGAGTCCACTTTTAGGGTTAGGGTTAAGGTTAGGGAATCATGGGAACTGTAGTTTATTGTGGCACCAGAGCTTTCTGTCAGAGAAGGCCCAATGTCTCAGAGGGGAAAAAAACAATTCCCATGACTCCCTAGCACTAACCCTAACCCTAAAAGTAGACTCAATTTGCACTATTTCTGGCAGTCTGCAACCCCCCTAAGTCAGCTTCAATTTATTGTGACTACAAAAGAGAGAACTTCAAAATAACTTATCAGGCCTGTTATTAGCCCTGTTCAGAGTAGAACAATATGTAATTCATTCTTCTTTTCATACTGTCTTCAATTTTTTCCAGTGTTATTTTCATTTTAATGTATCCACTAGAGTTTGATTCCAGAATGCCACCCCCCCCCCGATACTCAAGTCCCATTAAATACCATGGATAATAAAATAGTGTCCCATATATAAAATGATGAAATCAAGGTTTGCTTTTTAGAATAGAATAGAATAGAATAGAATAGAATAGAATAGAATAGATGAATATTTTCAAACCATGGATGCTTGAATCTGTGGCTAAAGAATCAATGGATAAAGAGACCAATTGTATAATATTTTGTCATGGTATATCCAATGTTTGATAGTTGGAATCTGTAAAAAAAAAATGTCTTCCAGCTCCACATTTTAAATGAGTCTATATTTTCCCCATCAGCTTTTGTCACTATGTAGTTTTCCTATCTTACATAGAAATCAGAAATATAACAGTTTGAACTTCATCAATATATCTTTACCCTTGAGATAAGGAATTTAGTATCAAAGAACTGGAAGGGCTTAATAAAATATGTAAAACTGGTAATGAGAAATGTTGTAAGTGCCAGAAGACATCAGAATCTCTGTATCATATATGGTGGGATTGCAAAGAAGCACAAAAAATTTGGAAAATTATTCAAACAAAGATTTAGGAAATTTTACAAATAAAAATTACATTAGACCCATCCTTCTTTATATTAAACATGATAAAAATACCAGACTCTAAAACAGAACAGGTGGGTGATATTATATATGATTATGTTGGCAAGAATTGTATATGCAAAATACTGGAAACAACCAAAGGTACCGTCAGTTAATGAATAGCAATACAAGATGAGAGAGGCCAGGAAACTATTGTATTAATGGCTCTATTGAAGGATAAAACAAAGGAAGAAGTTGAAGAGGAATGGATACCAGTACAGAGATATTGGAATATGAATATTAGTTGAAGAACTTTTAGAGATAAATAACAGATTAATATAGAATAGGGGGAAAATATGCTTTAGAGATCTTCACTTACTTGATAAGAGATACTATAGAAAATAGATGAACAGGAAAACATGAGGTCCAACAGAAATATTTAGCATAGTATCAGTTAATTATTATATATTATGTATTTAGCTCTTCAGAACTATGTACTATACGATGGCATTATTTAGTTTATGGAAAGAATACAGGGTTTCCTTAAAAACTTGGTTTAATGGTAAATATTAAAAAAGAAAAGGTATACTGAGAATAACTATATTTAAAGCATTCTTGGTGTTGTTTTTTTTAGTTGATTAAGATTATAATTGGAGATGAATGTGTCCTGGTAGTGACTGATCTTCGTGAGTTTGATATTTTATGTTAGTCTTTTATCTATTTGTATGTTGGTCTGTTTGCCTGTTTGTTTGTTTTATACAATAAAAATTATTTAAAAAAAAAAGAACTGGAACAGATTGAGGGGACCATGAAGTCCACTTCCATACCATCCAGGAATACAGAATTAAAGCAGTCATGAGAGTTGACCACCTAGCTTCTGTTCAAAGATCTCCCTAAAACGGAGGGTCCACCATCATATGAGTTATTCTACTCTTGTGCTGAATAGCATTTGCCATTAGGAAGTTCTTCCCAATGTGCAAGTAGAATCTCTTAATTTTTAATTTGAATCCATTGGTTTGTGTACATGTTTCTGAAGCAGCAGGATACAAGTGTATTCCATCCTCTATCACATTATTTCAGAGATTTAAAAATTACTGTCATATCACCTCCTATTCTTCTCTTTGCCAAGCTAAACATATCCAGCACACTAAACTGTTCTGCTTAGGGTTTGCTTTAGAGACCTTCTAACATTTGGTGGCTTTCCTCTGGACATGTTCTAGTTACCATTCACTTGTCTTGATAACCTTCACAATGTGGGACTTTTCTGTGTGAAAAACCCCCATAATTTTCTTTTCTTTTCTTTTCTTTTTTTTTGGGGGGGGGG
>JAIPUX010001232.1:19154174-19169266 GCA_020142125.1 Phrynosoma platyrhinos
AATAATAATAATAATAATAATAATAATAATAATAATAATAAAGTTAGGAATGGAAAATTTAGAATTAACAATTCATGAAAAGTTCATATTCACAATCCTTTTATATTTATTGATTTAGGAAATCTATAGGAACTGTGGAAGTGTTCCAATCCACTTACCAGGCAGCAATCACTGTGAGCAATGATGTCTGTTCCTCTGTCAGTTGGAAAGTAGTCTAACTATAATTAATTTAATATTTTAAAAAAAATCTTTGTGAGTCCCTGCCATGGCCCTAGACTGAAGAAGCCCAACCACCATGGATCCATGATGAACACATCATGTAGGCACCTGAAAGGTCATGTCTACACCTACAGCAATTTTCAGATCAAAGGGGCCAGGTTTAGAAGCTGCATAGCAGGACATTTGCATCTAGATTTATGAGTACCAGCCAGGATGTGTCTGGCTGAAAATGAAATAACATTAACATCCCATATTCTCTCCTTTGTCTACTTCAAATTGTCTTCTTCTGGAATCCTTTGATATACAATAGCAACTCTTTGTCTCAGGTTAGGTTTAAGGGTATAAAAGATCCCCAAAATCTCACACACATTGGGTCTGGTTAGATTTCATGGTGACACTGTGCCACTGTGAGCCCTGACTTGAGTCATGGCTCTTCCTATTGTCCTTTCCTTTTCATAATGGTTGAGTCTATCCATCTTCATTCGTCATTGGAACAGCCTCCTTCAGGAAATTATCACTATTAAAAAGCCTTCTGTTTTCTCTCCAAGCTAACTACTTTATTTATGAGTTCTTGTATGTATGAGTGAATGTTGGAGTGTCTTTGTATGTTTGAATCACCAAATAAATCACAAGTTCATTGGAAAGCTTTGTTTCTGTCAGCCTATTCCCTAGCCACCTCTGTAAACATAGGATAAAAAGATCCCATTGAACACTTGGATTTTTGTAATTCCTCAGGATTAAATTGTTACAGCAGATGACTGATGTTTCTACTCTCCACTGTCCCTAGTGTGAGTAGGAATTGTGACAGAGTCCCTGCTTCTAGTTGTTGCACTGGAGATCACTCATGTGATGGGGTGTTTACATCAGTCAGCTGTTTCTTTATTAACTGGGGACAGATCCCTGTCATTTGCAGTGACTGCTGCCCAGAAAGTGAGAATGGGGGTTGGGCCAGGACATACTATGTAACTACATAACTATGAGCATTATGCATTTATAATTGCCTTAGTGAATCGAAACTACATATTTAGGGAGGAGCATCCGGTGTACTTATGGAAAAACCCAGGTGTGAACATCTCTTTTCATGTGCAGTGTCAGTTGATGGATCAATAAAGCAGCACATATATTCTCACAGAAACTGGATAAAAACTATTTATGGATTTATAGTGTAAAGAAATAGAATGTGGGCTTAAAATCAATAGGATGTATTGCTATTTGCAGTCATAGCTGTGAAGTATAGAGAGGACAGGTTAATTAATCCATGTTTGTCCCCATTCTCTGCATTCATTTGAGGATTTTCATTATTAAGCTGCAAGCTGAGTTGTTTCTAAATCTCAGAGAGGTGCAATATACAGATATCAATATTTCAGAAGTGGAACAGCAACAAAGAGGTCAATTTCTGCTCCCCAGAAATCTTTCTTAAATGACAATTAGGAAACTGTAAAGATGCTATTTGCACAGAATAATATAAATAGTGAGGGACGAAGCACACCATTTTTGTCACTTTAATTTGCTGCTAATCAGACTTAAACTGCAATCCTGTGTAGGGTAAATATCCACAAGCAGTTATGCCAGAACTACACAACACCCATGTAGAATAGCAATTTCTGAAATGCATGTCAATGACTAGGTACCATTGTGAAATATGAAATGCACATTTACAATGTGTCATTCACATGTGCAAATACAAAATGTAGTGTGTAACCATAATGCACAATGTTGCTGTATGTGCAACTCTGCTTCTAACTCTGACAGGCAGTTACAGTACGTTGTTAATAATTCATCCTGCATCAATAGCACAACTTACAAATGTGTATGTGACTAACAGGATTTCAGCCAAAGTCAGATGAATAAGGTCCTCCCCACACACACACACACACAATATACTGCTAAATGTATCAAAACTGAAGAACATATCACTGGTTCAAATGTTACCTGTCCCTCATTCATTTCCTATTGGATAGCATGATTTGCCTCATTTTTTTTTTTGCATTTTATCATTTAAATTATAACTTCATTATAGATTATTATGCTTCTTTCATAGTTCTTTCCAGTTCATTTTGGCTGGGTCCATATTTAGGCTGAAATCTTATTGAACACTGATGGAAAATAAAGCTTTCCAGAAAATTTATGCTGGATGTCTGGGAGAGAGAAAGTTGGTTCCTTTCTTGGGCTTTGCAGTGGCAACCAGATGTCACCTGGGCACACTCTAATAGGAAAATTGTGATTATTTGGGTCAGGGTGGAGCCCATTCTCAGATGTCATGTAGCTGCCATTGCACATCCAGGGGGAAAAGTGTTATGCAAGAAAGTACTTTGAACTATCTTACACAAGATTAACCATATACTTATGCTGATCTAGATAGTGGTTATACTAGCCCAAGTCACCAGGAAGTTTCAAACCATATAGTCCACACTTGCAGAAAACATAGACCAAAATATTGCAATGTCTGTACACCCTTGTTTTCTTCTCATAGCAATTAAAAGAAGTTTGCAGCATCTCAGTCCCAGTGAAATTGTAACAGTGGCTGGCATTCTGTATTGTAGTTATGGAATTACAAATCTATAACTGCTCTGTATTCACAAACTTTACATATTCATGATTGTGGCACTATAACCAACTCATAAATGCCCTCCCAGGCAGCAGCCATACCAAAATATGGAGGTCTGTTCACCTGGCAATCAGACTGCAGAAATGGGAGCTCTGTTACAATTCCTCATTGCAGGCTTACTCGTTGGCAGGAGAAAGGTGGAAATGTCATCCTACTGTACCCTGATCAACAGATGAACACAACTCCATCTCTCCATCTCTTAGAGCAGATGTTGCCAGGTAAAATATGTGTGTATGCTTGGTCAGAGCAGGATATATTTCCTTATTGTATATAAGTAGGAGATGTAGAATACGCCAGTGTTTTTAAGAGCACCAGAAAAAAAATCTAGCACATACCTCAACTATGATAGCCAAAATAACAGAGCAACAAAGAAACAAAAACAAAAACCCAAATGTGAAATACTGACAAAACCCCCAATGACTACTATTTTAAGGGCAATGTATTGAACAACATACCACTTAGTCAATTTGTAGATATGTTTTATGAATTCCAGCAAATAACTGTACTTTACTCATATTAGAAAAGGCAGTATTGCTGTAACTGTACTATACTTATATATAGAATATCATTTGTCATAATGCAGCCCAAAGGACAGAGGGAGGGAGGGAGGGAGGGAGGGAGGGAGGTCTAAGAATTCCTCTAGCATCTGATTACAATATGTGTGTGTGTGTGTGTGTGTATCTCCTACATGTAGTATACATGAAGAACACAGAAATCCAGTGCTGCAAGTTGCTGCTCAATTTCTTCACCAAGTCATCCAAATACAACAAGCAGATATGAAATGCATAGGAGAAACCAGACATAGTCCAAAAGGCACAGGCAGGAAGGGAAGAGACAGTAAATATGGAATTATTCAGCCGTTTCACAATTCTTCAGTCCTTATTAACTGGAGCATTCACAACAAATATTCCTCATTGATGGTTAATTTTAGTGTTTATAAGAGCACTCTTCAATACTTGCAATAAGTTTGCATAATATCATTGTGATCATTTAGAACAACTGCAATATTTGTGTATGTGTTCTATGACATAATTTGAAACTATAAGGATGGTTTATTTTATTATTGAAACATACAAAGTGATGTGAAAGTCCTTTTATATAATCATAAAAATGGAATGACAGCACAGTTGATGGACTGGATTATTTCAAGTTATAATTTGTGTAATGTTTGCTTGTATATGGTGTGTTATAACATTTTAAAATGATTCATTTCTTCATAGTCTAGAAATCTTTTTGTGTCCATCTTGTAACTTTTATTGTACTTAATAGAAAAGTTAATAGAATTGTCTTTAAAAAGAAACATAATCCAAAGGTTCAAATAAAATATCTAATTAGAGTTTCAAGTAAGATATCTAATTAGAAACTCCCATTTAAAAAATAGCTTGCTTTAATAATAACTATAAAAATAATTTTAATTGGCTTTATTGTTGTAGTTATTATTCAAGGATGCTATTGGGACAAAATATAGAGTTACAAGAATGGGAAAATATGTGGACAAAAAAATTAAAGTTTACAATGAGTTATAATTTAATTTTTTTAATAAAATGCAATTCCAGTGGTATCTGACATCTTATAAGATAGCAAAAAAGTTTAAAAATGCAACAATCTCCTGCTGGAAATGTGATTCTGAGATTGGTACATTTTACCATACCTAGTGGCGATGTCCTATAGCTAGAAGCTACTGGGAGAAGATTCATGAACAGTTAAAGAAGATTCTTAAAGTGGAATGTCAGATGGATCCTAAAATGTATCTTTTGAGTATGGTTAGAGATGAAAGCTTAAATAATAAATATGGGAAACTTATATTCTATAAAACAACAGCTGCTGGACTGTTGTTTGCGGGTAAATGGAAAAAGAAGGAAATACCGGAAATTCAAGACTGGCTATGGAAAATGTACGATCTTATGAAATCACATAAATTAACTCAATTACTAAGAAAAAAATTCTATGGACAAATTCAGAAAAGATTGGGAGCCATTGATAAATTATTTAAAATTTGATTGGGGTCCTATATTTGTGTCAGGACTAACATTATTAAAGATTAGAGAAATTAAAAGGAAATAATAGAAAAGAAAAATAAAAATGAATATAATTTAGAACAATCAAATTTAATGGATAGGATAAAGAAAAATAATAGAAAATGATAGATTAGAATAGATGACTATTCTCTGAAGATGCCACCCACAGATGCTGGCAAAACATCAGAAAGAAACTCTTCTAAAACATGGCCACACAGCCCGAAAAACCCACAAAAAACTATGGATGCTGGCCATGAAAGCCTACGACTTCAGAATTGATGATTATTTTATAGATTAAAGTATGTAGAATATAGAATTTTATAGAATAATTTGAAGAATATTATAAGTCACAAATAAACCATAATATATAAATTATAGAATATGGATAAGATATAACTTTAGTGTTGAAATATTAATGTAATGAATGACACTTTTTCAACATATTGTGAATAAGGCTGAACTAACAGTACCTATGAAGAGAAGGGAAGATACGGGGGCAGGAGTGGGGTCGATGTTAAATGTGTTGATGTTGTAATTATCTGTTTATTTGTTTGTGGTATGTATTTTGTTGTGTTCTTGTCATTTGACCTTTTTTTTTTAAAAAAAAAGACATTTCTATAAAAATTATTTTAAAATAAAAATAAAAATGGGCTAATCCATTTAACTCCCTCATTTCCCAGTTATTGTCTTGCTAAGATGGCTCTTGGACATTGTGAAAACAATAATGGAACTTGAACTTTGCAGACTGTGGAGTTTGACAACTGGTGAATGATTGAAAAAGAGAACAGTAATTGAACCTCTGTTCAATCCTGGTTTTATTTAGTTCTGAGAATATCTTTATTAATCAAAGAATAAGGACTGAATCTTGTCATAGGTAAGTAGAAAAGGTAGTAAATCACTTAGCAACAAAATACATTATGTATGAATTTTCTCATGAAGGAAGAGGGGAATTCAGTTGATCTTTTACTTTGTTCCAGACCATCAAGATATAAACTCTAGAAAAAGGTTTCATAGATATCATTGTTGAGAGAAAGTTGTTGAACTAAAGACAAAACATGAGATCTGGGGTGATTCCTGGAAGCTCAATCAATGATGTTATGGGAAAGGCCCAAAGGTTTTCTAGGTAGTGCACAAAGGAATCACTTTGATTTGTCTGTCTCTTTGCACACATTGTGTGGTAAGGAGTTCACAGATTTTTGACCTGTGACAATCTGTTTGCATACCTTTACATATGTACTAAATGTTTGTCATAGGATAAAAGATTGGCAAGGCAACATGGACTCTTGCTAAGCTGACAGATAATTTGAACCTTTAATTAATTATTGCCTTCACTGACTACTAATGGCACTCAAGGCTATCCAAGGATATTTGATGTTGTTCCTGTTTACCATAAAGGCAACTATGACTAGTGGTGACCCTATGAATTTGAGACCTCCAAGATTCCATGAACTGCCCTGCTCAGGTCCTGCAGACTAAGGGTTTCCTTGATTAAAGTCTACCTATCTATAATGTGGTTTCCCTCTTTTCATTCTGCCTTCCACTTTACCAAACAGATGCATTTGGGGGGAGGACACTGACTAAATCTGTAACTTTGTGTGTGTAAAATATGTTCTATACTACTGAATGATAGATTTAATGTAGTCAAGGTGTATACATACACAGAGCTAAACCAGAATTTTTTCATACAGATAAGTATGAGTTCCATGATGTCCAATTAGCATGTTCCGTCATTTCACTATTCTCTTCACATGGAAAACAACATCTGAGTGAGCTTCTTCTATTTGTTCACAAAATTGAAAACCATGTTTGTTTGTTTGTTTTGAGTTCACAGTTGAAAACCAGTTAACAGTAGCTGAGACTTACAGGTAGCTGAGGATAGTAGCATCAGAAAGATAACAGTCATGACTTACAACATTAGACGAACAGACAGCTTGGATAGTTAAAGACTATGATTAGTCAGAAGAGTTTGAAAGAGTTTGTTCTGAAAGAACAAGAGAAAAGATTGCTGAAACCTAGACCCTTTCACAGTACACAAATATAGCACTATGGACGTTATCATATGGGGGCAAATCTGCTGGTTAATCCACACAAATCCCAAACAGAAACTTGATTTGTGCCCCGCGTTTTCACATGACGTTGCACAGAAACTAGACAGAAAGTGGACAGACTGGTGTTAACCGAGATCTTTTGAAATTCAGTTGTTTGGAGGAAATGCAAATGCGAAATTAAGGTAATTTTGCATTTACCGTAATGTGAAAAGAAAATGAGAATTTGGGAGCATTTCCCTGCTTTTCCCGTTGTTCCAGCAAGCATTCCTCTATCTGTGCATGTGCAAGAAGATCATTTCTAGTACATTTACGGGCTTTTCTCGCTTGTGTGTGAACGTTAAATGCACTTACTGTAAATTCGCAATTAAGGTAATTACGTGTGAAAGCCATTTGTGGAATCAAGGTTTATTTTCTGTTTATTTTCAGAATGCCTCATTTCCACTTTATTATCGCTTTCTGGCCCACGTGTGATAACGTTCTATGATACCACTTAAATTGTCATGGCTGCATCCTATGGAATCCTGAGATTTATAGTTTGGTGGTGAAGCATTAAAGTTCTCTAGTCCCTAAACTGCAAATCCATGAATTCCATAGGGTGGGGCCATGATAGTTTAAGTGGACTCATAGCTCTAAATTATAATTATGTTAGGTAATTATGTTACTTTTTAAAATGTAAAGAAATTTGGAATGTAAGAATATGTGTGACTCAAAGTGAGGCAGCCCTGAAGTTTCTCAAGCAGCTTATTTCATAAGGAAGATAGGATGACCTGAGATCTGAACAGTGACACTCAAATAGGGGATGAATAAGGGGGGAAATAAAACTACCCTTTGACCTGACTGTTTAAGTATGGAATATTTATTTCTTAACCTCTTCCCTTTCTTTATGATGCTTGCACACAATTAGACATGCTAAATTATAGAAAGTATTAGGTGAGGCATTCAATGTTGTAGTGAATGGAGGTCACTGATGGAAAGAGATGCCTGCTAACCTACAGTAGATTGGTTCCTCTATATTCTGATGTCCCTTCTGATATGCTCTGGAGGATTGATGGGTAAATTTTATTCAACATTTTTTTGGGGTCTTTTATTACAGAACACATTTTTTTTTGCCCCCCCCCCCAGGAAATAAGAATATTGCTTTTTGAACAGTCATTTCTGTTTTCTGTGTATAATATATATATATATATATATATATATATATATATATATATATATGTGTGTGTGTGTGTGTGTGTGTGTGTGAATTTTGCACACAATAAGTTCCAAACTGTGAAAATTCTCATGAGGATTTTCCTCACCAAGGTTTCCAAACCTTTAATTGTTGTTGTTGAGCATTTTCCAAATATTTGCAAACATGCTTTCAGTTACTAATTTAATTATCACTTTTGAAGCAGTACTGCCATGCTATCATCACCACCACCAAAAATAAGCCAAAACACATAGACTGAATATAACTTTTTAAAAACAGAGTTTACACTAGCCAAATAACAAACTAACTAAAACAAGGGCAGGGCCTTCTACATCCTACAACCATAATGCTTGTCTTGGGACAATATCATGCTATATTGTTATAGAACTGTTATTCCACGTTAATTGCTGTAGCTGTTTCCTGTGAGATTTGAAGTTTAGGGAGGAAGATTTAGAATTCTCAGCCAGAGAGCTCTTAGTCCTCACTAAACTACAAACCCCAGAATTCCACAGGAGGCAACCAAAAGATTAAAAAGTGGGATAATAGTGCTATGACAGTGTAGTGTGTTATTGTTCTCCACATAAATAAAAAGCTGTTGATCTTTAGGGATCATCACACTGTTACCATAAAGACCAAGCCAAGGAGTTCTTGGATGGCTAACCTTGTCTCTATTGGGCATGTTCAATAGTCAAAATTCCCAGAAGCTAAGAGAAGACCCAGGCCCTCATCTACTTCATCTGGCTGGCAATAAGGGGATGTGAGGGTTACACTTGCACTTTCTAAGTTCCTAAGAGCTTACTTCCTTTTCAACCCATAATTGTGACCAAGAAGGTAAAGTGCCAGATATTTAGTCTAAATTAAACAATGTCATAGTAGGAGATGAGGTATATTAACAAAGGAAAGACCCAAGATCAACCAGGAGCTCACTCTAACTCTTGATCCCATGGGGTGGCTAGAAAATTCTATATTAAACCTTGGATGTGAATATAGCTGTAACTTATGCAGGTCTTCATTTTCTCCTCCTGTTGGCCAGAAGTTGCCATATGATGCAGAGTCCTTCATCCTAGTTTCCAGGAAGATAAAGCAAAACTGATACCCCTCTAACATAAAGAAGTAGGATATAAACAAAACATAGGCAGAAATCAGAATTCCTTCAAATCCAAGTTTTATCATGTACTTGGAAACCATACTTTTTCAGTTAATCATTTCAGAATTATGCAAACATCCTTGCTGTCAATTCTGACTGGGAAATGCTGGGAGTTGTAGTCCAAACAAATAAGCAAACAAAACTTTTTCAGAACTCTGGTGTGGTTTGCCTGTGTGTGTCATACACAACTGCTTTGTATGATCAAAAGTAGTGACTGATATTTATTACTTTCTTTGAGAATACAGAAAATATGTACTGTTGCTCTTACCATCATGGCCCTGAGGGCTACAGCTATGAATGTAAAATACAAAAAGGAAGGAAAAGAGCTATGATTTATTGTTGGGTGTTTATGTAAGGGTTTTCTTCATACTTAAGAGATTTGGGTTTTAAGCTACAGCAGATAGTAATTCAATATGAGAGATAAAATCTTCCGTACCCAAGAAGCTATTATGATGTCCAGCTTGCCAAAGGCTGAGGTTTTTAATAACTAAGCAAGTGTCATTATCACTGTAGCAATAGCTTGCATAAAATGTTGCAGGAGGAGAGCCAGGCTACTTGTGTAAATAATAAAAATGACTGACTCGGCTGGAAAAATCTCTCTTCTGGAAAATAAAAATGCTCACCTTTAAATGACAGCATTGATTGCTGATACTGACAATAATTACCTTAGGTTTGATAGCTGTGTTTTAAACAATCATAAAATAGTTATTAGGGTTGCAAATTAACAATATTGTTCATATTGTTATTTGCATACCAGCTTTTTAAAGCATTCATTACTTCTTGAGAGCCTGCTTATATCTTCAAAATTGGAGAAATCACTCACACTTCCAATGTAAAGCAAATCAAAGCAGTTTCATTTATATACCGCTTCATATCGTGCTAAAGCAAAGCAAAGCAGCTTCATTCATATACCGCTTCATGTCGCGCTATGGGATGTCCAAGCGGTTTACAACTGTAAGCTCATTGCCCCCCAACAGTTGGGTACTCATTTTAGTGACCTTGGAAGGATGCAGGCCTGAGTCTATTCTGAGCCCTGGCTAGTATTGAACTCGCAACCTTGTGGTCTATGAGTGAGTGGCTGCAGTACAGGCATTTAACCACTGCACCACCAGGGCTCTTGTATGCAATTTCATTAAGGTAAAAGTAATTAATTTAGCAATATAACTGAATTTTCTTTTCTAAACAGATAGGCACATCTTTGATATATATTAAGTTTACAGTATCATATGGACTCACCACACAATAGGTCCTAATGCTATCAATATGGTTTACCAATAATGTTCTGAGTGAACATGTCTAGAATATTGTAAGTGTGTAAATCCATCAAAAACTTGGGACCTGGTGAGCTGACAGACTATTTTTTACTTATAGACATTGAATTCGTGAGTACACCTGGAATAGCTTATCTGGTGGTGCCACATCCTACTGAAAACTATCCCTACAGGGGCATCAGTACTTCAGGCATTCATTACTTCTTGTGAAGTGTGGGGATGCAGAAAGCATTGGATAACACCTCAAAGGAGTGGGGAGGGTGATACCCAATAAGAAATGTGACCATTGGTGGAAATGGAGCACTGCTGCCACTTGATAGCCCCTTCCAGGTCTGGCAGTGCTTCTGGCCAGCTGGGAAATGAAGGTGTCACCCTCAGTGTCAGGAGAGGTGCCATGGACTCCTCCCTTTCCTGTGACCATCACCTACCTTTCCTACCAGGCTGGGTGGCAGAAGCAGCTCACCACCACCTTATGTTTGTGGTTATCCACTGTCTTAGGATCTCTTGACCTCAGCCAATAGAGCCCAACACTTCAGAGAAGCAGAAATGGGAGGTGGTGCCACAATGAGCCAGTCACATCACCTGCTGCCTCCTGTCCATGCTTCTGCACTGCCTTGGGTTCTCTTGACCTCGGCCATAAGGCATAGTGACTAGGAACTTTATCACATGGGGGAAATTGAACAAAATCAGGAGTTTAAACAGCAATTATCCCAGGCAAAACATGAATTTGCAATTAAGATTTTCAGATGATGTTGCTCTTAAAAGAGGTAATAAAGAGGCAACAAATAATTCACGATTTGTTGCTCTTTGTTGCCTCTTTATTGCCTCTTTAAGAGCAATGTGTGTGAAAATGTTAATTGCAAATTTGCATTTTGTCTGGGATAATCACTGTTTAAATCTCCAAGTCCCCCATGATTTTCTCCATGTAATAAAGTCCCTAGTTGCAGCCAAGGATGGGGAAAATGGAAGGGGTTGCCAAGCAACAGCAATGCTTGACCCCTGCCAGTGGCCACAGTGAGCAGATGGCAGAGACAGATGCAATGGGTGGAAGGTGGTCTCTGAGGCTTGTGACAGGCACTTTCAATGGGATGGGGAAGGCACCATCTGCCACCCCTTCTCCTTCCAAATCTTCCCATTGTCTCCCCTGAAATGGCTGCTTGCCTGGTTGTGGCAACATGAGTTTACTGCACTGGGTTGACAACAACCCTAGTGATGGCACTGCATCCATACTCATGTGGAACAAATAATTTAATGTAAGTATGCAAATTTAATGTTCTGACTCCAAGTCATAACATAATTCATCAGAATTCAAAGATATAGCCATGTTAGTCTGTAGAATCAGGATGTAGAGAGATCTTATAGCACCTTTGAGACTAACTGAAATAATGAAGTTGGTACCAATAGCTTTTGTAGACTTCAGTAGATGACTATATGCATCTGAGGAAGTAGACTAATGTCTATGAAAGTTCATGCTACCAACTTCTTTATTTCAGTTAGTCTTAAAGGTGCTACATGATATCTGTACATATTAATACATCAGAAATATGACACAATTAAAACAGAGACTGTAAAGAAAAAGACACCCCCCAACGAGTCAGGAGGTGTTTCTTGTTGTGCTGGCCATATAAGGACATGAGAGGCCTGATTGGTTAAGTGCACAGGGGTCTTTGAGCATAAGCGTGCTTGGTCCAATCAAGTTGCTTGATT
This sequence comes from Phrynosoma platyrhinos, assembly GCA_020142125.1. Taxonomy (NCBI): domain Eukaryota; kingdom Metazoa; phylum Chordata; class Lepidosauria; order Squamata; family Phrynosomatidae; genus Phrynosoma; species Phrynosoma platyrhinos. The sequence goes on from JAIPUX010001232.1 coordinate 19,166,382, forward strand.
CATATCCCAAAGTCTCGTGGCGCCTGTAATCTCCCAAGACTTGGGATGAGAGTTTGTTATTTATAGCTCTGTGCTGCCACATGGCAGCAGACATTTTAGAGCTTGAACTAAGCAAGTCACATCACTCTGCTCTGGCTAATCACTTGGCGTTGACCTAGCATTTATTCTCAGCTTTTGCTGGATTTGGCTTTTGGCTGATTTTGCTCTTCCTTTTGCAACAGGGGGCGTTCAGTGAGTCCTTCCCTAGCGATTTGGAAGGCTGAGTGAGGCCTTTGGGCTGGTCCCCTAAGGTCTGCAAGGGCTTTTGCATCTCCAACACTCAGAGAGCTGTTTCATCCGAGGCGGGCACTGCGGTAGGCATCCTCACTGGGTGTGCGACCCAGTATTGGACTTCAAGCCCAGTGGCACCCCGGCAACACCGGTGTGGTATGGTCGGGCCCCAATCGCTGGCTTGGGAGGGCTGTTACACCACTCCCCAGTGGTGAGTGTGTTGGAAGACAGCACTGTCTTCAGGTTGGGGTTCTATATAGGACCCTTGGTGGACACCTTCCCCCCCCCCCCGGTGTTGTTGCCAGTGACATCTTCAACTCAATCTTTAAAGGGAAAAAATGTTCAATCTAAAATAACACAGTATTTTTCGAACTGTAGATATGAATTACCTCATAGACAATCTGAACCTAACATGGAGATGAACTTTGCTGAAGTTAAAGAAATAATTTCTCCATCAACAATGCCTGTACTTGAATGGTCCTTAGACAAAATAGCCCCTCTGAAATCCTTAGGTAAGAGTTTTTCTGTACCAAGTCTGGCATATGAGTTAGCTCTTGCCGAGGGTAAGTCATTACTTCAACCTACTGCAAGAAAGGAAACATTTGAAACAAAACCAGCAAAAGATCAAAGAAATGTACCTGTAAGGCCTGATAGAGATCTCAGAACATTTGAATCTAATAAGATAATAACAAAAGTAATAGAAAATCCTGGGTGGTTATCTACCCTCCTAGAGGACTTGGCAACAGTTAAAAAATTCCTTTCCGAATGTAATACTCTTCTTACCACACTAGTAGACTTGCACCTTCAAACTAGTTGCTCCAATCAAAAGGAAGAAAAGATATATCTGGAACCTTAAAAAACTCCCCTACCTCCAATGACATCTCTCATTTCAAAGAAAGGTAGAAATTCTCCACATAAGCATGCAAATAACTTAAAAAAGGGTCTTAAAAGGAAAAATTTAAATGAAGAACTATCCGAGTTTTCAAATAAACCTTGCAAACTAGGAAAGTATATAAATCAAGGAAAATGTAAGAAATCCTTGTCTAGCGACGAACTTAAGACCAATGGATTAAATTTCTCTCAAACACATAAAATTAAACAAACACCATTGAATATTGGAGATCTTAATATTAAAACTAGTAGGCAAAATGGGAATACACTAACTAAGTATTTGGAGGATAAAATTCCCCACAAGCATATCAGTAGTCCCCTGATTCGCTGATTGGATAATTTTGATTTAAGGGTACCAAAACATTCTTTAAACACGGCCCCCTGTATAAACCAAAAAAAGCCAATAAAAAAAGACACAAAGCTGAAGGGAAAAAAGAAATATCAACTTGTTCTAAGCCAACATCAAATTTTATTATCAAATTTTCCAAAACCATCTGGAACACTCCCCCAGGTTAAACGTAAATGCCATCTTCTAACTGTTCTAGAAGGTATATGCCCAAATCAAATCACTGTCAAAGATATCTTACATGTCGCATACCTATACTCTAATACTGGCCGAGCTCGCATTCTAATCACATTCAGAGAAGCTAGGTTTGTTACTTTACTGTGCAGATTCAAACCTTTACTAATGAGGAATAGTATCTATGTATATAGGTTTTTCACAAATGTAGTTCCTCCCTAGCCATTAATACCAGACATCTCTCCTCTATCTATGCTTTGTTCAGGTGAAGTCTGTAAAAACAAAGATCAAATAAATATTGATCATGAGGAACATAATTTAAGTAAAAGCAGTAGTAGACAGGACGTTAGAACGTTAAGTGTTTCTGAATCACTTCATTTTTCTAATTTTTCAATTACTGAGGAGGAGAAAGAGTTAATTGATTCATTTCTAATTCTCCCCCAGATTGCGCAAACGGAAATACTAATTAGGTTGGAAAAATTAAGACAATACCTTTCAAGTATGTGTTTAGTAGGAAAATCTCCTATAAAAGAAGGCTGTGGAAGGAAAGGGAATAAAGTAACGCTTACAGCAGAGATAAATCCATCAACATGGACAGAAATGAGGTATCTAGAGAACTCAGAAAATGGCTTATTATGTATTGATACCACCCAACGAGAAGATATATCGAAAATGCAAGGTCCAGTAGTGTCAAACGTGAGCTGTATTCATCCATCTCTTGAAATTATTAAGGAATTAGTATGTGATAAAAACTTTAGTAATATCAAAGCCCGTTCCATCTCAGAAAATAATGACAATACTAATTTCAACTCGGCCACCTTTGAAACAAATTTAAACCCTCTAGCTGTAAACAAACCATGTAAACTTCCTTTTGTTAGCTTAAATTCATGACAACAAAAGAAAACTGATTGGAGAAGTTTAAAATTACTGTCTTGGAATATCATGGGATGGGCAAGACATACTTGTGATCCTTCTTTTGTTAAATATATTTCCAATTTTGACATATTATTATTTCAAGAAACTTGGTTGAAAGAAAAAATAAACTTTAAATGGTTTTACAGCATATACTGTTGAGGCCTCTATTTCCCAGAAGGGTGGTCACCCTAGTGGCGGCTTAGCCATTCTGACTGCCACAAGCATAAAATATACCTCCCTTTCTATTGCACCTTTGGCAAATTTGGCTTCCTCTCTGTTAGTTAAATTT
>JAIPUX010001232.1:19179334-19189556 GCA_020142125.1 Phrynosoma platyrhinos
CTCTGAGGATTCCTGGCCTAAGAAAACCCTACTAAATTCATGAGGTCAAGATAGACCAATGGCCTAAAAACTCCAAAGATACCAGAGTCCATCTGATCTTGGAAACTAAGCAGGGTCAGCCCTGGATAGTCCTTGGATGAGAGACCACCAAGGAATCCCAGGTGCTGCAGGCTGTATTTCAGAGGAAGGAACTGGCAAAACCACTTCTCGAGTCTTCCTTACCTAAGAAAACCCTAAGAAATTCATGGAGTCGCCATAAGGCGACAGGAGACTTGCAAGAAAGTTGGGCAGGGAATTTGTTCAACACCTGGTCCTGCTGCTGGCTTAAACTTACATTTACAACTTAAAATTGTTCTTAAACTGCTGTTAACTTTATACAGTTGATATAAAATATTTTACTACAGTATTTGGTTAAGAATCTTTTTTTTCTAGATTTTCCTCCTTTAAAATTGGATGCGTTTTATATGCCTGAGCATCTTATATGGCGAAAAATACGGGTATCTCCTGAAGGTTGGGAGATTTATCTTAAGTCACTCTACAAACAAATTATAAAAGCAGTCTGTGGGGGGGGACGGGGAGAAGGAATGCCTAGCTAGGCTGGCCCCCTCTTTTGGTGGGTAATGACCCCCACCTCACAGGAAAATTAATTTGGTTAAGAAAATTAATTGGGGTAAATTGGATAATGTTAAATTAAAAGGAAATGATGGATGCAGTTAAATGCATGATGTCACTAATTGAATGACGTCAAATGATGTAATATGATGTCATTTCCAGAGGGGAGGGCTTTGTAAATTTGTTGTTATTTGTTGACATACTTTGTCACATATGGTGAGGGATCATGACACCTTCACTTACACATGGTGAGGGATATGGTGACACCTTCACTTACACATGTGACAAAAATTGTTGGCAGTTGTTCTTGTAAATAGAAGAACAACTAAATAAAAGTTGTGGCCTCTTTTAACCCAAAAAGAGGCATCTCATGTCCTTTGTGCCAGTGCAAAGACACCCTCCCAAAGAGTCAGGAGGGGTTTCGTGTTGCGCTGGCCATATAAGGACATGAGAGGCCTGACTGGTTAAGCGCGTGGAGGTCTTTGAGCACCTGCGTGCTTGGTCCAATCAAATTGCTTGGTTCATATCCCAAAGTCTCATGGTTCCTGTAATCTCCCAAGACTTGGGAAGAGATTTTGTTATTTATAGCTTTGTGCTGCCACGTGGCGGCAGCCATTTTAGAGCTTGAACTGAGCAACCCAACCCACCCACCCTTACTTAAAGAGCTTTATTTGCTTACTCTCAGGCTTTGGATGGTCGCCTTCGGTTGCCGTGAGGGAATTTTTCCCCCAGAATTCTCTCCTGGGTTTTTCACCCTCCCAGAGACTAATGTGTTATTTAATGTTGGGTATGGGTCTTAGGGTAATAACTGATTTATTGTTTATGTTATTATTAGCTTGTCACAGCTTAAGGGTTTGGGTCTATAAGTTAGAATGTGCTTATTTGTATTTAGTGGTGAATTAACCCCCACTCCACAGGAAAATTAATCTGGTTAAGTATATTAATTGGGGTAAATTGGATAATGTTAAATTAAATAGAAGTGACAGATGTAGTTAAATGCATGACATCACTAATTGAATGATGTCAATTGATGTAATATGATGCCATTTATCAAGGGGAGGGGTTTGTAAAATTGTTGTTGTTATTTGTTTACATACTTTGTCACATGCGGTGAGGGACACCCACCTGGGGAGTCACACCTTCACTTACACATGTGACAAAAATTGTTGGAAGTTGTTCTTGTAAATAGACCCTGTACAGCTAAATAAAAGTTGTGGCCTGTTTTAACCCAAAAAGAGGTGTCTCATGTCCTTTGAGCTAGTGCAATTATATGTGTTGTTTGTTTTTTTTAAAAAAAAAAATACAACACATAATTAAAACAAACAATGCACATATCATATCTAAAATACCTGAAATAATTTGCCCAAAGGTATATCCAGTACAGTTATTTCTAATTTTGAGATATAAGAAGGTAAAAATAGCCATATGTAACATACAGCAATTCATCTGCCAATAAACAGTTGATACATTCCTCTTTGAACCCTGAAAATCTTAGTACATTCTGACTCAGAAATCTCCCTCTTATAAAAAGGACAGTGTAAAACCAATGGCACTAACCTTCTGCACTGTGGTGTCGTGTGCTCCTATGAAGCCAAAGGCTATGCTGATAGCAAAAGTGCTGCTGTAAGGTATCCCATATCAGACAGGCTTGCTGAGGAGTCAAACTTAGGGGCTAAGCAGACAGCCAATTGGGCCGTTTTGGGGGCAGGGAAGGGGAGGGGCAGCCACACGATCGGTGCCCCAACCCTTTCCCCAGGTTGTCCTTGGAGCAGGCGGCCCTCCGCATGGCCGGTGCTCTGAGGAGGAAATCCCGCTGCAGCGTCCATACACACTGCAGCAGAAGAGTCGGCAAAGTTGTGCCGCAAGCTTTTGCAGTGCACCTTCGGCGACTTGTGAAAGGAGCGCCAATTTAGCACTCCTTTCCAGGGGTGGTGAAGGTGTGCTGCGGGGCTGAGGTGTGGGGATACCTTGGCCCAGCACTGCAGCTTCCCGGGGCGGCCCACGGCCACCTGTCTGCTTCCCCCCTTAATGTACCAACCAGCTACTGTCTGTATTAGCATACAGCTAATGTTCAGTATTTAACCTGCCTTACTACTTTCCTCCTAGATGTTCTTCAGTGATTATTCCAGGTCTTTGCTATTTTCTACTAGTAGTATGGCATCATCTGCACATTTGGTGTCTTAAATTTTTGATGTTCCGTCAATTTTCACAACTTTTAATTCTTTGAGTCTACTCCTGCTTCGTATATGACATTTTTGACATACATGTTGAATATATATAGTGATAAAATGCAGTCTCGCTGGACCTCGTTGTCAATTGGGAATAATTCCGTTTCTGTGTATTTGTGTTCAAACAGTAGCCTCTTGTCCTGAGTACAAGTAGCACATCAAGACAATCAAATGTTGTGGCATACCAATTCTTTAAAAATAGACCACAGTTTTTCATGATCTATACAATCAAAGTCTTTGCTATAATATACAAAACTCATGTTGATTTTCTTTTGGTGTGCTCCATTATCCAGTGTATTTTTGCAATGTAGTCCCTAATGTCCCTTTCCTGGACCCAGCTTAAATGTCTCACATTTATCACTGCATATATGGTAGAAACCTTTGCTGTAGACCTTTGAGCGTGACTATACTTGCATGAAAGATAAATTCAATGGTCTGGTGGTTATTGCAATCTTTTGCATTGCATCGGCACAAAGGACATCGAACGCAATTATTTGGGTAAAACATTTGGCCACAATTTTTATTTTGTACAGGGTCTTGAAATTAATCAATTTTTTACAATTAAATAACAGTTTTAGAAAACCAGCATTTGTTCTTGACGCGTGCGCTCGTGTGGTTAAGCACAAGTGCTGTTGTTTAATTTGTCTCTCACATGTCATGGATCAAGTCTATCAGTTTATGTAATTTATAACATCAATAACTAATCCCTCCCCCAACTGGATATGATGTCATAATTGATCTTATGACATCTTAACATATGACATCATCCAAGTTTAAAATGTCATACCAATTTGGTTAACCTAATGACATAAAGCTAATTTAGAATTTTTATTAACCCAATTAGTATTTTTCAATTAACCTAATTATACCCCTGGGGGTGGTCCCTGCCTGGCAACAAATTTTATCAATAACAATACACCCAATAGACCCAGAACCTCAAGTTGTGACAATTAACATTTATCAAACTGAACTTATCATGAACATTTGTAAATATTCATTATGCGGACACACCTGATAACTTCTAACCAGGAAATTAACATACTTTTCTTTTCCACTTGCAATTGGTAATGCTATTATTTTCAGGGAGGGCGAAAAACCCAAATTGCCACTCTGGGAAAATTCCCTCCCGGCCCCAAAGGCAACTAGCCGAAGCCTGAGAGTAAATAACATGTTTACCAATTACTTAAGGGTGGGCGGGATGGGCTGCTCGCCTGCAAATTTTAAAATGGCTGCCGACACGAGGCAGCTTCAGGCTAAATAGCCCCCCGAAATCTCATTCCCAGTAATGCGAGATTTAAACTCTCGTGTTACTAGGAGTGAGACTGTCCTTTGATTGGCCGAGCAGCCCGGCAAGGGTGGGCCTTCCGGACTGCTCAGCCAATCACGCGTTGATGCCCTCTTATGGGGCTGATGCAACAGAAGACCCCTCCCAATGCGTTGGGGGGGTGTCCTTCCCTTTTTGGGGACCGGAATGTAAATTGAGCATGCTATCTCAATAACAGCTCATTACTAGCTCATATTAACCCAATAACAGCATGCCAGACCACTTATTCTCTTCCTTAAAATTTATAAATAAAATATTTTAGCAGTTTCAGATGAACGCTTGCATAGAAGGAAGCCCAACTTCCTATTTCAAATGTGCTACAAGAGTATGCTGGGAAAGGCCCAATATTGTCCTTAATAAATTGGTTTGGAGTGCCTCTAGCTGGCCAAGCACTTTTTCATTCCATCTCCATATTTTAGCCCCATATAAAAGTTGTCAAATGATTTTGCACTGGAATATTTTAAAGGGAGTGGGAAGCTTTAACTGATCATTGTGCACTAGTTAAGACTGCTCTAAGATGTATCTTCCTGGCCAGTGATTCTCGAATAGAATGGCAAAATATGTGAAGGAGGGACATTGTTCTATCTGCTATGTATTCACTAAATGGTTATTTATGCTTACTTCTGCTTCTCCCCCAAACCATAATTTTAGTTTTGTCATAGTCAATTTTCAGTTTTTTGTTTTCACAGTAGTCATCCAGTTTCATCATCTCTTTTCTAAGCCTGACCTCAACATAGGAGAGAAGTACCATGTCATCAACTTATAACAGAATTGAGATTTTACATCCATTTAGAGACAGGGGGAGAAAGGGCTGTGAATCCACAGCTGAATCAATCTCTCTAATAAATTAAATTGTAAACTGTAAATTTTAAATGATGAAATTTAAATGTGGATTGTTTTAATATACACATAGAGATATGTGAGCTATTTAGCCTTCTCTGTCAGAGAGCTCTGGTGTTACAACAAACTAAATTTCCTATAATTCCATAGCATTAAGCCATGGCAGTTAAAGTGTTGTCAAACTGGATTATTTCTGCAGTATGGACACAGCCTTTGAAATCTTTAAACATCAGCAGTTCACAAGTACTTGTAAAAACATTTTAAAAATAATAAGATGTAAAGTTAAAAGAAAAGTAATGACAGAAGACTTTGTCAACAAGCATTTAGAACTAGAAATGGAAATAAAAATACATTTGATTCAAATATCTCATTTAAAGTAATGTTTTCACACTTCCTGAGACTTGTTGCAAGAAAAATGTGCACCTTTCCTCAAGCATTCACTCATTTTCCAAGGTTTTCTGTGTAGAGATTAATTCAAATATTTTTAAAATAGTGAATGGCTGATCATCTTAGTTGAGACATTCATTCCAATGTATGGACCTCTGGCATTTAGGACTTTCAAAGCTTTTCTTTCAAAGTTTGAACTGGTCATAGAAGCAAATTAAAGAAAAGAATCAAATAAGAAGGAAAGCAGGAGGTAATAGATTTGCATATTTGTTTCATCTTAGAAATTAGTAGTCTGAAGCCTTCATGCCAAATTTTTCTATGCCAATCAAAACTCCTTTGCCTTCCCACAAAGTCTCAGGTATTTCTCCTTAGAAAAAAACACCTCAAGTTGCTTTATGCTTTGTGGAAAATCCAGTGTCAAAACCCATCCCTAGGCATAAGGAATGTTTTTTTTTTTTTTGTCATTCATCAGTATTACAGAAGGACTTTATTTATTTATTTATTTATTTTTCTAGCCATTGAATTTTGCCTGGACAACATTTTGTTTAGAACCTGTTTAGAATATTTTGGCTGTGAAGGCTATTGATTAAACTGAGACTAATCACTAACATCTAAGAGAAGGGAATGATGTCCTGAAATGTTTTAAAAATATAAATGTTTTAAAAAAGAAAAATAAAAAGAAAAGAAAAAGATAACAAGCAATATGAAATATTTAGACCTTCTGGTTAATAAAGACTTAATGAAAGACAATATTTACCTCCCTGAATAATTGCTTTACAGTGATATAATAAATCAGAGCAAGACACAGTTCACTAGGTGGGACCAGAAAGGAAATCATGAGATTGATTGCACTTACTCCCAGGTATAATTATTTCTTCAGTAGGTTACCCTTGTAGAGGCAAAACTAGTACAAGCCATAATTAAAACATGTTTTGCATAGTAAGGTAAATCATCAGTATTAAAGCAAACTTGACTTTAAAGAAAAACATCTGAAAGCTACTCATGGTTATTTTGTTTGTTTTAAAAAGAATTTTATCCTATCTCATGGTGGCTTACGGTGACTAATTTAGAACAAAAATCACAGAAATTAAAAGAGAAATTCTTTATGAATCCTTATTATTAAATAGTGTGAAGAGTCAGAAAAAAATAAAACAAATAAAACAAGTTTGCAACTGGCATCTTACTTGAAATAGGATGTAAGTTGCCTGGATGGTGGTACCTGATGATCCAATGGCACACTTTAAAAGGTCCTGTAATGGTAATCTCTCATCCCACTTTTGAAGATGGGTGCTCTTGAAACAGGTGTTTGGTATAATGTTCTAATAAATAGACAATCCAGCATGGTGTAGTGGCTTGAGCATTGAACTATGACTCTGGAAATCAGGGTTCAATATCTTGGCCAAATATGCAATCCACTGAGTGACCTTGGGCAAGTTATTCTCTTAGCCTCAAAGGATGCAATGGCAACCCCTCCCTCTGAAGAAACATGAGAAGAAAGCCCTATGATAGGTTTGCCTTAGGGTCTCCATAAGTTAAAAAAAAGACTTGGAGGCAAAAAAACAACAACATTAACAAACAAGTGTAATGGTTATTTGTGAATACCACATTGAGTGTGAAGCAACACAAGTTAAGAACGAAGAGAAGGCAAAGCTGTTTCAAAAATGCACAATGTGCAAAAGAGAGAAGCACAGTGGGAGGATGAGGTGAAGCAAGGGGAAGGTGTGGCAAAGTAGAGGGAATGTAAGGAGCTGAGGCAGCGCTGCCAGCTGCTTTTCAAGAGGGGTAGTGGCAAAATTCATAGAACCTGGCACTCCAAACCTGAGACAACTGCCTCTGTCTGCGTAATGGATAGACCATATCAGTTATCATTCATTCATACCATCTTGTTATTTACCACCAACACCTTGTTTGGTCAAAGCTATTCTCTGTAGAAAGGACTGACATAAGGTTGATGTCTAGATCTATTGGGCCTCATCACACATTGCTCACATGTCCAATTGTGAATTTTTATAGAATGTTAAGTCTGAGATCCCAAGATCTACTGTTTGATCAGACTGCTCAATAGAACATATCTCATGGTACCACTTCAATATATGGTTCAGTCAAGTTGCATTCTGTTTTGCGTGTTCTATGAGAAATATCTTTTTTATATTTGAGGGATAGTCTCTTTTAAATGGTAAGTGTATTGTGTAAATTGTGCTTAAGTACATTGTAGTTAATGTTCTGTTGCAGAGCACTTGATTTGAATGCACAGCATCAGAGGTCTAACATTTGGCATTTCTAGCTGAAGAATGTCAGGAGCAAGAAGAACTTCTCCCTCTAAGAAACTGAAGTGTTGCTACCTGTCAAGAGTAGAATACTGGACAAGTAAGACCAATAGCCTTATTCAGTATGACAAAGCTTCATAAATAAGGCTATACAATTTAAAACCAAGTGTCTATTTATTTAAACCATCTTCTCTTCTCAAAATCCTTCTTAATGATATCAGATGTTCAGAGAACATCAAATGAGGGCCACTTGGGCTATATTCTGTAATGTTGGTTTGTTTTTTTTAAAAAAAAATCAATGCTGCACAGCATGAGATAAGGTTCAGAGGTTTCTAATTATAAAATACTAATTAACACTCATATGGCCCTAACACCTGCATTATTATTATATATTTTGCATAGGTGTTAAACACTTGAACCATTTCCTATCCAATCTTAATCCCAAATGCCCTATTTGAAGGTGAGTGTTCTCTATCATTAAGCTGGTGTTGAAGAATGCAAAAAAGGAAAGGAAATGGTTTCACCAGGTACCCACCATAAACTGTATGGGTGTTACAGTTTGTAAGTGTGTGTGTGAGAGAGAGAGGTTATTTTGAAATTTTACTTAAATTGAGTGGTTTTTCAGCAATATCATATCCCAGCAATAATGTTTTAAAATAAAACATTGTAGTTTATTGAATACCACCTAAACCTAGGAAATTATTCAACTCTGAACCAAGTACACAAGGTTGTGGGTTATATAGAGATGTCTTCCCCTCTCCATTGCAGTACAAAGAGCTCCTAACATATCACAGGAATAACAGGACTTAAATGACTTTGAAATGGTCAAGAAAGTGGGATGGGTAGAAGTGTGGAACGTGTTCATAGGCTTTCTCTTTGTAGTAATGACAAAATATGTTGTGGTGTACACATCTTCATATGTGCAAAAGAGTTTGGAAAGTATAGCGACTTGCTACTGAGCCCCATGCTGATCTTGCCAGATAGGATAGATTCACTATGGTGGAATGGACTATGTCTTAAATGCAATTTTAGATGGTGTTTATCTTTGTTTGAACTAGACTGCTCTAATTTTTCTGTCTCTTCAAAATGCAATTGTTAATTTGGGGGAAATTAATAATTTTTGAGAAAAGCCTTTAGCTTCTTATAATAATAAAATTTATTTATACCCCGCCCATTGGTAATCCTTGATTCATGTGGCCTGACTTGTATTTATTCAAGCTTTAATGCATGCTTTCTTTTCATTACTTCCCCTAGTTCAGCCTAAATAGATAATCTGAAACCATGTAGGGAGTTGACACAGGCTCACATACTAAAACCACAAATCTCTGTTGCGTTGCCTCCTAAGGAAATACAGTTGCCCCTCTGTTTTCATAGAATCATAAAGTTAGAACAGACCACAAGAGCCATCTAGTCCAACCCTCTGCCATGCAAAAACTCAAAATCAAACCATCCCTGAGAGATGGCCATCCAGCCTCTGTTTAAAGACTTCCAAAGAAGGAGACTTCTTTTCTTTTCATGGACTTCAAGTCCATGTCCCTCACCTGTTCGGGGGGGTGGGGGTGGTGGCAAAAAGAATATTAAAATGAAGCGTGTGCCCATGGTGCACACCTACAGGTGTCTGTGGAAGCCCATGGGCGCATGCTGCCATTAAGCCAATATTGAACATTGACAGAATGGATCCCCTGTGAAAACAGAGAGGCAACTGTATAGCTGCAAGTATCTTGGTTGTTTTTGCAGTTGAAGTAAGGCAAATAACACAAAGAGATCAAATCCCATGAGTTGTAAAGACACTGAGAAACAAAAAGCTGAACTCACCAACACTGTGACCCACTAGTTTTGTGTGTATGATGTGCCTGCATGAAATATCCTCAAATGAGAAACTCATTTGGAAGTTCCCCAGCCTCCTTACTCTGCATTTTGTCTGAACAGTCTCTTTAATATCCCACTCTTGATAAAACACAGAGAAAGGTTTGTTTCTCATCCTCAATTTCCCTTCTTTTTTTTCTGTGTTTTATATCAGCCTGCAATCTGTTATATGGAAATTAATGGGATTAGATGGCTATTGAAGTTTCTCTCACTGGGTTAAATGAGCTGAGCCTGGAATGAAAGCCTCTTTGCTTTTCAATATAGCACCGCCCTGGAAGCTTTGACTATTTTTTACTGGCTGTACAGTTAGATGTCCTCATTGTGTTTTATAATGTCATTGTCTAAGATTCTGCTTTACCTGTACTCAAAAAATCCTAATATCATCAGTAGCAGGTTAACATTATACACAGAAAGAGAGCTGGTATGAACCAATTTGCTATTTGAGATTGTACAGGACTTAGCTATTTTATTCAGTCCAGTGTGTGCAACTAGAAGTCTCTGATATTCCACCTTTTCTTTGCATTAGTCTGTGTATGATCTGAGCAAAGTTTTATGTCTTCATTTCATGAGCTGTTTTTTTATCCCTCTGATAGGTGGGTGGTATAGGTAGTCACTGTCCAACAGCAGTGTTACATAATTCATCCAGACTCCTAGAGGTCTTTTGAATGCAGGAAAGGATTAATTAATACAATTTTACA
>JAIPUX010001232.1:19204108-19231025 GCA_020142125.1 Phrynosoma platyrhinos
AAAAAAAATTAAGGCACTACAAAGATAAAAAAACATTTTAGAACACAATAAAATATTGATTAAAAATGAAAATGAAAACAGTCTAAAAACAATCCTAGAATCCAGTATTGAAACAGTTTAAACAGCAGTTTCAAAGACTGAATACCATGTGAAACAACACAATTTGGTTGCCTACTGGAAGCTTAAAAGAGATAGGGCCAGTCTAACTTCCACAGTCGAGACATTGCTACAGAAAAAGCTTCATTACCTCTACCCACCCTAAATTCAGAATGTTTTGGGAGACACAACATGGGCTCTTCTGATTATCTTAAATTTTGTCAGGCTCATATGTGAGAAAGTGGTATTTCAGATATCCTGGCCCCAAGTTATTTAGGGCTTTTTACATACACACTTGTACCTTGAACACACTAGTACCTTGAACTGAGCTTGGAAGATGCTAGCCATAGATGCTGGCAAAACGTCAGAAAGAAACTCTTCTAGAATATGGCCACACAGCCCGAAAAAACCCACAAAAAAACTACAGTGCAGTTCTTGCAGCAGTGGTGTTATATGTTCTCTAAAATGCACACTTGGCTGCTGCATTTTGCACTAACTACAGGTTCCACAGACTTTCCCAGGGCAGCCCTATGTGGAGTGCATTACAATAGTCTAACTGAGAAGTAGCTAAGGCATAAACCATTGTGGCCAGATCTTCCTCCCCCAAGAAAAGGTGCAGTTGATGGACAAAAGCAATGCTAGCCACTGCAACAACTTGGCTCTCCAGGTGCAGGACTGGGTCGAAGAGGACCCCTAAGTTATGAACCTGATATTTCAGGGGGAGATCTACCCCAGCCATAACAGTCTGTGATCCCAAACCCAGGGTGATTTTCCTACCAGCCAGCAGCAATTCCATATTTTCTGTATTGCACCTCAATTTATTTACCCTCATCAAGTACTATACTGCATGCAGACAACTATTCAATGCTACATTAGCCTCCTTGGCATTAATTCTAAAGGAGAGATAGATACTGATGACATCCAACCACAAAGCTGTGGATGACCTCTCTCAGAGGATTTATGCAGTTGTTGAAAAGGGTCAATAATGACCACTGTGGAACCAACTGGCTAGTGTGCAAAAGGCTGAACAGTCCCTCAGCACCACCATTTGTGAATGCTCTGCCAAGAAATGCTGACACCAGTGTAAAGCAATGCTGCCAAGCCCCATATCAGCTAGATGACCTAGAAGGATACCCTGGTCAATGGAATCAAATGTCAGTGAAGATCCAGGAAGACTAATAGGTGCTTACTCTCCCTATCCAACTCCCAGTGAAGGGCATACACTAAGGCTCTTTCTGTCTCATAACCAGGCCTGAACTGAGGTTGACATGGATCCAGCTAATTCATTTAGCTAAGAAAGTCTGGAGGTATGTTGTCAGTATTGTCACTATTCACTTTAAGACCTTACTTAGAAAAGGGAGATTATAAACTAGACAACAATTATCTAGGGAGATGGTGTCTAGTGAAGCTTTTTTTTTCCCAACAAAAGTTTTGCAATTGCTTCTTTTAGACAATCTGAAATATAGCCCTTCATCAAAGAAGCATTTACAACCTTCACTACCCAGCTGGCCAGTTCAATTGACAGCTTTAATTATCCAAGACAGATATGGGTCTAACAGACAAGTGACCTTACCACTCCAAACAACTTGCCCACTTCATCATGTTAAACAACCTGAAACTCATCCATCAAAACTGGACAAGTACATGCTCAGGTACCTCCCCATACAGTACTTTCTACATGGAATCCATGTTGGACCATTTTTCCCCCTCTGTGAAGTATTTAGCAAATTCATCGGAATGCTTTCCTAAGTGCTCCTCCTCAGCAGTCTAGGATGTACTAATTGTTTAACTATCTGAAGCAGTATGGTGATGTAATACAGACAGCAAATAATTGTTTCCTTGCTGCCTTCACTGCTGGAAATGGGCCTTAACTTTTGTTCTAAACCCCATGCTTGATTAGATTCATCCTGAGTCTTTCTTCACCATTAGTTTAGTTGTCTACCCAAGTGCTTCATTGCCCTGAGCATCTCAGAAAACCAAAGAGTCTATGCTCTTCACCCACATTGTTTTGTGAAAAACATGAGTTTTAAAAGATAAAGTACTGAACTGCAAACATTTAGGATTATCCCCATCAGGGTTTGGAAAACTCTGAGATTTTTTTTTTCTTTTGTGATTTGTATATTTACAACCCCTCCCCCTTATTTAGTGTGAAATAACACTGTCATCAAAAATGGCATTCTCACACACATTATAACATATACCTCCAAGATATATAGAAGATGCACACAGTTACTATGGATCAAAGAAATTATTTTCTATGCCAGAACTTTCAGGACCTATGCAGATTGACAAAATTGCCCCAAACCAGAAGAGAGAATAGGAAATGGTGAAATTCTGGGTTTTGTTTCTGTTTTTAAATGTTAAACAGTACAAGAGGCTCCTGTAGCCTGTTTAAAATGTATATTGCTTGTTTGAAGGCTTCCAGGAGCAGAAATTCACACACACACACACACACACACACACTCACATACACACTTACTTTGGAGGGGAGACAATTCTGGCCTGGAGTGATGGGAAGGGTCTACAGCTGCAAACTCAGCCTTGTGAGTGGCACATTTTGAACCAATGACAGTTTAGCCATTTATGGCATAGACTGTCAGTCTTAACCTGTGCTGTGTCTTCTTTCATGTCACTACAGCCAGGGGCATGTGGAGGTGTGGGAAATCAAGTACACAATTTCCTCAGTTGACATGGTGATATGCGATCTTGTCCAACCTGTTATTGGGAAAAACACATAATGTTACAGGTAGCATGAGACTGCTGTATATTATTCCACTGCTAGAAACAAGTGTTTGAGAACATTTTTATTACATACGTACATTGTACACTTGATCAAGGATTCTTCTTGTCTGTAATACATTTGGCTGTAAAGCCTTATTTGTTTCAATGGAATATATATATATATATATATATATATATATATATATATATATATATATATATATATATATATATATATATATATATATATATATATATATATATATCCAGTGATAGCCGTGTTGACCATACAGCAAATTACAATAATATCCTAAATCCACAAAACTGTGATACTTTTATTAGGGAAACAAAAAATGCACAAATATATCATGCAAGCTTCTGAAGCTTCATTGGTCTCTTCATCAGGCCTATGGTTCTAATATTGCCATTTCTTTCTCTTCTTTTTATGATTTTAACATTTTTGTTAAGCCAGTCAAACTATGAAAGCTTGAATCATGTATTTTGTGCAAAAAAGTATTGCATTTTGTGGATTTTGGATGACTTTTTAGTTTTTTTTTTCTTTTACATACACAGACAATGTGAAATTTATCGTTTTATTGGAGAAAGATCCATTAGGTTTTGTCACTGTTCTAGCTGTAGTGATTTCTTTATTCTAACTATCATGTCTTCTTTATTAATTTGGAATTACAATTTTGCACTTATACATTTGTTGGCTACTGAGAGGAGAAAATACCAGCTATCAATTACAGGCCTCCCATAGATCTATAGCAGCATTTATTAAGTAACATCTGCTCCAAATGTTTAAAACAATTTTGTATTAAGACATTTTCAATATCTTTACCAGCTTTCAGTCTTTGCAGAATATATCCATCTTAATTTTCCCTTTTCTGTGTATAAAATCATCTGGCATTTACACTTTATTTTATTCAATACTCTAACAGATATTAAAAAATAAATTATTCAGGGTTTAGATAACCAATATTATGAGATTTTCTTTTTAAATTTACACCCACCAATTTCTTACTCCATGTTGTGGGGAAGGCAAGATGCATATACTTGGGTAAGCATGTAGAATAAATTTTTAAAAAAACCAAATAACTATATACAGTCAGGCCTCCATATCCACAGATTCTGCATCCATGGATTTCATTATCCATGAATGAAAAAAAAATCCCAAAAACAAACTTTGATTTTGCCATTTTATATAAGGGACACCATTTTATTACACCATTGTATACATTAGGACTTGAGCATTTGCACTTCCAAATCCACCCTATCATAATTTTAAAACAATGTAAAAATAGCATGCACAATACTGTTTTTTTCAAATAAATACATCCCAGCCATTTATTTTTATTTTATTTTTTATTTTTTTAAAAATATATACAATACACATACAATATACAAAAAATATAAAAAAGAAACACGAAAACAAAAGTAGAAAATTAAATAAAGAAAAAACCACTATAGAAAGAAAAAGAACAAAACAACAAAAACAACAAAACAGACTTCCTCATTTTTTGTGTCTTTTGTTATCTCCTGTCTTTTATATTCAACTTAATTTTTTAAAATACTTTACTCTTTTCCATCATACTTATATTTCTCCAGGTAATTATATCGATATAGAATTTTTTTTCTCTTCATATTTTATATCTTGCCCAACAATTAAAAGATTCTCTAAATTACTCTAGAACTAGAACAAATTTTGGATCCCATTCTTTTTGCCAGTATTCAATCAATGGTTTCCAATCTTTTTTGAAAACATCCATTCCTTTTTTCTATATGAAACACATAAGTTTATCAATCTCCATGTAAACATATAATTTTATTTGCCATGTTTTTATTGTCAGCATTTCTTTAAATTTCCACTTCAATGCATAGTTTATTCCATACTTGTCCTCCAATTTTTCTTCTTCTATTATTCCCAATAAGTACATTTTAAGATTTTGTGGAATTTCTATATGTAGCATTTTAGTTACTTCCTTGTGAATATTTCTCCAATATTTTTTAGCCTCTTTACACTTCCATCACAAGTACAAAATACAGCATATCAGAATACAAACAATAATAAAATAGTTCAATCCTAAAACAAATATAAGATTGACTGGGGTTAAAACATATTCGATTAAATAAATTAATAAAATGTCATCCATATATATTATCATAACCTTCTAATTTAAAATTTCTTTCATTCTCTAATTTAATCCAGTCCAATAACCAATTTAGGCCACAGGCATAATAATACATTTTCAAATCTGGTAAACCTAATCCTCCTCTAGTTACCTCATCCTGTATTAGTTTCATTTTTACTCTGTTTTTATATATAGATAAATTTAGATAAATTTTTATGCAATTTTTGGCATAATAATAGGAATAATAGGAATATATTTATATTTATACATTTATAATAATAGGAATATTTTGAAATAGAAAAAGCATCTTTGGCAATACATTAATTTTTATCATTGAAATTTTCCCACCCATGAAGTTAATTGAGAAATCAAAATTTCAGGAGAAAAAATAGTTAAATATTTGGGGATAAATTTTACAAGAAAGGACTTAGATTTATATAAAAATAACTATGAAAAAATTTGGAACAAAATTAAAAAGGATATGGATAGTGGGGTAAGTTGAAAAGTTTCCCTTTTATCTTCTTCTTCTTCTTCCTATTATTTCTTATTTCTTTGTCTCTTTTAATCTCACACTCAATCACAAAGTCCTGTTATGGATCAGTGATATGGTATTCTGGGAATTGTAGTTTTATGAAATATTTAGCCTTCTCCATCAGAGAACTCTTCTGCTACAATAAAATTCAAATCCCAGAATTCCATAGCATTGAGCCATGATAGTTAAAGCAGTGTCAAACAGCATTATTTCTGCAGTGTAGATGCAGCCTTAGAGAAAAAGGGAGTGGTGGAGGAGAGACAAGGAAGAAGTTATAATGTTGCCAAGAGAAGAATGAAATGAGAAAGGAAAAGACACTCCTTTTAACAGTGGCATAAACAATGATACAATTGGAAAAGCAATAGATAAAATAATAATCCTTAAAGCTTTAACAAGGAGGCTCAAGTATGTTAAAAAGAAGAGAGTTGCTTATGTTGCTTATGTTAGGTGCAGCAATGTAGAAAGAAACATATGACATGGGGAGTGGTAAGCTGTGGGACAGATGAATTATCCATGTAGGGAAAAACAGAACTAAGACAAAAGGAACAAGATGAGAATCAAAAAGACTAAAAAATAATATGGTATTGATAATCAATTAATAATGATAAGGGTTTAAATTAGAGTTTTCTGCAGACACAATAGAAAGGAAAGGTAAGAAGGACTGGAATGGAATCTTGGTAGTATAAAGATAAAGTGATAGAATGGAGCTAATGAGTTCCTGAACAACAGTATCTTTTGCACTCAGAAGTAAGTCCATTTGCAATCAAGTGGATCTCATTTCCAGGTCAGTGGGTACAGCTTTATAATCTTAAAAGAAAAAGAAAAAAAGCAAGGGAAGAATCAAGGACAACACTTAAAGAACAGCTAGGCAACTGTGGGGTGCCATTTCCCTTCCCACACAAGAATCCAGTTAGGAAATTGATAAATTCTCATTCCATCCCTACACTTGATCCAATTTTGCACCCTGTAGATGCAGTGCAAAGCTTTGCCTGGCTTCTTCAGGGCCCAATATGAAGTTTGGCCTATGTTATCTGATTGATGTGTTCAATTAAATGGGACTAAGAATATTTTTCCTATAGTGCACTGTGTGCTTATGGTAGCTTTGGATCATTGGCCAGTGTGATGTCTATAAAACTATGGCCATGTTAGTGGATAAGTGCTGAAGAGGAAATGAACATCCAGTGGATACCCCATTGGTGGAAAGAAAACCAAAGTTTGGGTAGGTGTCAGATACTAGGAGTGGGAAAACTTTAAGGACTAGCTCAGAAACAAATCTACTTGGAGCTTGTAGGGACTGCCCTGGGAGGGTCTTCTGGTTCATATGGAATCTGTTGGCCAATAAGAAGCTGCAAGCACACAGCCTAGTGTTTAGGGTCAGGTTGTGCCCTGTGGAGAAGATCAGAAAAACAATTTTCTTAACTTTGGCCCAAAACAGATGGGCCAAAAGTGCTGCCTTTGGGCCTGTCTGGTGGTGTGGCATTCAGATGACACATCCCCCTGAATTGGGTTAAAGGGGTGCAAAAAAAAGTGGTCCTTGCCAGCAATCTATTGCAGACCATGGCTGCGGGTAGCCTTAGGACATTGGCCTCTGGTAGCTGTAGTCCTGCACTGAATGGAGAATAACTGAGGTGAGAGTGGACTCTGGCCATTCTTTTTGCCCCATATACTTGAAGCCTTAGTTCTGCACTTGGGAAGCCCAATTGAAGATTTTGGGTTTAATTATAATAAGAAATCAACATGGCCCTAGTTTACTCCTTTTGTAATGTCTTGCTTATGGTTTTACTGACAGTGTTCAATCATAGATTAGCTTGTTATAATGGAGTGTAGAGAATATGTAAGATATTTACACAATCATTCCTAAGCTCCCTTTACTTGGGTGCAGAGCATAAGCATCTTGGTTTTCTGAGGATCACAGAACAATGAAGTGCTTTGGTGGATGACTAAAGAAATTCTATAATTTCAATGTAAATCAGACTGAACACAAGTTAAGACCCATTTTAGAGATTACTCTGAAACAATGGAGGAAGCAAAGAAATAGTTCTTTTCTTCCTCTATTACATTGGCACAATCTCAGCAAGCATAGTTGTTTCACATCCTCTAAATATTAGACTTAGGGGCTATGCAGACCAGCCTAAAGGGCCGGCGTGGGGATGGAGTTGGAGTGGGGCAGCCACATGCCAGCTGCCCCAATGCAACCTCAGTGCCATCCTGATGCTGTACATCTGTCCAAAAGGGCATGGAAGAGCCATGGTGCCAGCTCTTAGGGCAGCCTTTTGCTGCCCCTAAAAGGAGCAGCAAAAGGGAGGATTGGGGCCATGGTGTGCAGTTGCTGCAGCCCCGATCCACCACAGCCATGTTCTGTAAAGGCCCTTAGACTTCTGAGGAGAAGCCTTCTGAAATGTGCTGTGATGAGTTAGTCTTGACATAAGGTATTGGCCTTGATATATAAAGCTCTAAATGGCTTAGGGCTTGGATTTGGGAAAGTCTGCCTCCTCTGATATGACCCTGCCCCAAATATAAGATCATAACAGAGATCCTGTTATTGTCACACCACTCTGTGAGGCTAAGCTGATGATTACATATGACAAGGCTTTCTCAGCAGCAGCACTCAAACTGGAAACTCCTCACAAGGTATGTCAGGCTGGCTCCAAGCCTTTTTAATTTCAAATGAGCGGTGAAGACTGTGCTGTTTTGTTTGGCCTTTGATCTTAAAATTAAAGTCCCTGTTCTAATCCATAGGAATTTAGGGAAAAAAAGACAATCAGCTGTAAGTAGGAACAATATAAAAATTCTAAGACATATATCCAATGGTTGTATGATTGTTATGGGAAATGCTTGCACACATTGCTATTCACCTCTCCTACTCTGTCCACATCTTAGTTCTTTATAAAAGATTCCATGGTGTTTAAGAAGCTGGAAAGAACTACAGTGGTCATGGTAAGGAGGAGGAAGAGGAAGTCACTGAAATGTAGTTCATGGTTGTACTGTTTTGAATATAATCCCAAAAGGCTAAGGACAGGAAAGCCTTGATAATTAGCACCTAAAAATAATCTGAAACAATACAAAATGTAATATAT
Organism: Phrynosoma platyrhinos; assembly: GCA_020142125.1. NCBI lineage: Eukaryota > Metazoa > Chordata > Lepidosauria > Squamata > Phrynosomatidae > Phrynosoma > Phrynosoma platyrhinos. The sequence continues at coordinate 19,212,667 of JAIPUX010001232.1, forward strand.
TAATATGAAGAACTTCAGAATAGATAGAACATGATAAAAGGTTTGGAAGAAAAAGGGAACCATTACATTCTTATCTTATCATCTTCAGAATTCAGAGGGGTATACAAGATTTTCCCCACCATAGACACAGGTTATTCTTTCAACAACCCTATGAGGTGGATTAAGCTGAGAGACAGTGACTGATATAAGGTCACCCAGTGAGTTTCATCATTAGTAGAGAAAGCTTGGTTCAGTTCTACAATCATTATTTCATATTGTTTCTATTTTTTCTGTGAGGCAAAGCAAAAGATTATATTAATAGAAAAGTTGGGAAGGAGTTGGTTGAAGAAGAAAATAAGAAGGTTAACAGAAGGAAGGATAGAAAGGCATACAAATAATAGAGTGAGAGGACAATGGACCAGAAGGCAAAAGTGGAAAATAATGTAATGATGCAGAAGTAAAGTCAAAGAAGAAAATGGGGAGTTACAAAAGAACAGACAAAGGAGCGCTAAAAGAAGAATGAATAAGACAGAAGAATAGAACAGGAATTAAATTTTGGGAAGGAAAAGTGAGAAAAGCTAGAACATAAATGAATGTACTGAGTTTAAAAACCACTTAGGAATATAAAACCTCAGATACATATTGAAGTAAGTTCAGATTAGTTTGAGATTTGTATCAAAAGAAAATTAGATAAGGTATAATGTAACACTAAAACAAAAAATAATCAGGATAATAGCAGCAACACATATAGTGCATTTTCACACCATACAATTATTACACTATGATTTCATTTTATAATAATAATAATAAAATAATAAATTTTTATTTATAGCCTGTCCCTCTGCACAGCAATCGAGGTGGGTTACAACATTGTAAAACATACAGCTTAAAAACATTCCTATCCCATATCCAACCCTCCCACCCCTTAAAACAGGATTAAACTATTGGGAATTAAAACATCATACACTATGATAAAATACAACAAAGCAATAACACAGTAATAGAGCGGGCACAGGAAAGGGGCAGGTGAAGCTATCCCCTCAAACCGGAGGGTTATTCTGGGAAGGCCTGCCAGAAGAGATACGTCTTTACTGCTTTCTTAAAAGCAGCAAGAGTAGTAATATGACAGATCTCATCTGGCAGGCCATTCCAAAGTCTGGGAACAGTTGGAAAGAAGGCCCTCTGGGAGGTCTGAGACAGCCTAGTTTTTATTGGCTGTAACAGATTCCTCTCAGAGGACCGAAGGGCGCGGGGGGGGGATCATACGGGGAGAAGTGGTCTCTAAGATAAGATGGACCCAAGCCATGTAGGGCTTTAAAGGTTAACACCAACACTTTGTACTGTGCCCGGAAACTAATTGGCAGCCAGTGGAGGGATTTAAGCACCGGTGTTATGTGCTCCCTCCTAGATGTTCCCGTAATTAATCTGGCTGCTATGTTCTGTACCAGTTGCAGTTTCTGGGTTAGGCACAAGGGTAGCCCCATGTAGAGTGTGTTGCAGTAGTCCAGACATAAGGTTACCAGAGCATGTACCATTGGTATTTACAGAAACATCAACCAATCATTTATCAACTGATCCATGGGATATACTCTACTTGGGTCTACAACAAGATTCATGCTACTGGTTGATCCACCACTGCTCCATGTTCAGCAATGTGTCATATTCATGATGATGGCATTATTGCCACCATCTCAAGGGCCCCTTAACAACCAGCACCCACATGGAGGAAGAGAAATCTGTTTTGGTAGTTATTGGGTGTGGAAGGATAACATTTCTACCTCCTCTCCTCCCAGAAATTTGTTGTACAACAATCTAAATCAAGACTCCCCTGCACTGCAGATTACTAGAAGAAAGCTTGGAAATATCATCCTGCTGCTCCTCGATCACCAACTGTCCTGACTTTTCAGGGAAGGGAGATAAGATATGGTTACACATTCATAACTACTAGGGGTTGCAGACTGCCAGAAATAGTGTGAATTCAGTCCACTTTTAGGGTTAGGGTTAGAGTTAGGGAACCATGGGATATGTATTTTATTGTGGCACCAGAGCTCTCTGACAGAGAAGGCTCAATGTCTCAGAAAAATAACAGTTCCCATGATTCCCTAGCACTAACCCTAACCCTAAAAGTGGACTGAATTCACACTATTTCTGGCAGTCTGCAACCCCCCTACATCTTTAATGTGGGATTTCAGTGGCTGTCTTTATATAGGATAAAATAAAATTTCCTGGATTTCTATAATAGAATGAAAAGGAAACCCAGAGCTGCTCTTTGTCCAAATGTCCAAGGAAAATGGCAAAAAATACATTTTCTAATAGAAAAAAAAATCAATGGGATATATGGCAGTGAAGTAAAGCTATCTAAGGTGCATTGCAGACCAGTCTAAAGGTCCAGCCTGGGGTGGAGTTGGGGCAGGGCAACCACATGCCAGCCACCTAACCACCCTGACACCATCCTAATGCTATGTGCCCATTTGCATGGCACGCAGCATCAGGACACCCTCTTGATGCAGTGTGTAGACATGCTGCACCAAAAGGGCACAGAAAAGCCACGGCTCCAGCTCTTAGGGCGGCCTTTTGCTGCCCCTAAAAGGAGTGGCATTTTGCTGCTCTTTCAGAGGCTGCAAAAAGAAGGATTGGGGCCACAGCTTGGGGTTGCCACGGCCCCGATCCACCGCTAGCAGGGGCAGCCCAGAGCCACCTGTCTGCATAGCCCCTAAGTCTGTCTCACTTTGGCCAATTAAATATTCAGTGAGATAAAGGTGATAAATAAAAACAGATTTACTAACAACAAACACAACTTAACAGACTAAATGTTGCAAATATCAAAGAACAAAATCAAGTTATCACTGTATAAAGGAACAGCAGGAGAGTTCAGATTTAGAGGGATACCTATGTGAGGTGAGGCTTCAAGTACCCTGGAAAGGATATGGTCAGAGGTTTCCTTATGGTACCTGGGATGGAGTGTCCAGAGGAAATGGTTACCCAGGTGGGGTGCTTTGCATTTCTGACACCGCTGTCCCAAGGGGAGGCCCTGGGTTCTTGCCTGGGAGAATTTCCATCATGGCAAGTCCCCACTGCTCCACTTCCATTCTTTGGTAGAGGCTGGAAGTTGGTCTCATCAGACAGCAGGTGAGCTGGCCAATGCCCAGATCTGATCCAATGCATGTGCCAACTAATTGAAGTTGTAACAAATAAATAGTTGTGGCCATATTCATCCCAAATTCTTGTGTATGTGTTTTAATTTATGGAGTGGACTCATCCCTGGACACACAATCATGTTGAATGAGTCTCTTGGAAGTTGTTTCCCAATATTTCTAGTGAGCACCATGCTAGAAGAGGCTGCAGTAATCCCTGCCATCATCATCATTATCATCATCATCATCATCATCATCATCATCATCATCTATTAAAAACCTTCCATAACTCAAACATTAATGTGAGGGAACAAAGTTAAGTACCTGCATTCTTCCCATGAGTTGTAAAAGGCCAAGTATGTAGAGACTGGGGATGGATATAACATATGAAAACATTTGAAATTTAATTGGAAAACATTTTTCTCAAGTATTGAAAAATGCTACCAAGAAGGATTCTGCCTTAATTAACATATTTGCAGTTTGTGACTTCTTCTGTGTTCTGTATTTTATTGTAAATTTATATTGTTCTATTGTTTCATTGTTGTATGCAGAAAACAGCACTTTTTAGTACTGATTTGACAATTACTTGTCATGGTTTTGCTAAACACACGGATTGTAGGTTTCTCGGTGCCTTTAACTGTTTTCTGTACGAGTTGAGAAATGTGTGATCACCTAGGTGTAAGAATTTACAGATGTTTCACTTGCAAATGAAGTAAAAGGATGGGAAATTCCTTTTGAAGCTCATTCATTTCCTTTATGGCATCACTGCAATAAAACCACAGGGGTACAAACATTTTCACACCCTAGTGAAGGTAAAGCTGTTTTGTCAATAAGTTTTTGAGATTTCCAAGCTCTAATTTTCATTCTCTTCCCTGCTCTCTTCAGCACATACACTGCACTGAGCTATGGAATCCAGCAAGTTCCAGCAGCCCCTAGCTTGTGTAGCCAATGCTGAGAAATGCTGGGAACTGCAGTCCAACAATATCTGAAACTCAGAAGCCATACAGGGTCAGTCAGTCCTGGTTAGTACTTGGATGGGAGACTGCCAGAGAATACTGGGTGTTGTAGGCTAGCTTTCAGAGGAAGGAATTGGGAAGATCACCTTTCAGGATTCCTTACCTAAGAAAACTCTAGAAAATTCACAGGCTCCCATAGGTTGATGGGCTTCTTGAAGGTGCATACAGGAACACACAGAATCCTAGAATTGAAAGGGTACCCCAAGGGCCATCCATTCCAACTCCTGCCATGTATGAATATTAGTGTTGGAAGGGTTCCCAAGTGCCAACAAATAAAGATACATTAGCTTAACAAAAGACTCCCCCCTGGAAATGTTAATAAAAGGGGGTAAGAAATATTAAATCTCCAATGATTACCTGCCTCTGATTTATGGTGACTTTATCTTGAGGTTGTCTTGGCAAGGCTAGTTCAAAGGGAGGGGGCTTACCATTGCCTTCTTTTGAGGCTCATGGCCATCTCCCTCCCTTTCTCCTTCTGCCCTTCCATTCAAATTCTCACAAAAGAGAATGGGGGGGGGCAGGGGGGCTGAAGTGGCAATTATTTTCTGCCGAGTAGGAATTCTGCCATGGAGAAATTCTAGCATTGGAAGGGATCCCAGGGATCAACCCCCTTCTGCCGTGAAGGAATACCTAGGATTCTAGAGTTGGAAGGGAACCATTGCCTTCCGCTGAGGCTGAGAGCATGTCGGTTTCTATGGAGTGAGTTTCTTGGAAATTGCCACACTATATTGACAAGATAGCATTTCCTTCACTACTGTGTGAAAATTCACACCCTCTTTGACCCCTGTGGTTTTATTGCAATGATGCCATAAAGCAAATAAATGAGTTTCAAAAGGAATTTCCCATTGCTTATTGGAATGGGTGATTAATGGTCAATGTGAAAGATGAGAGATTGTTCTCTCACACATTTCATATGAGGAGAAAAGTAATTTTATTGCCCACCATTCTTCGGGCACGAGAAGTATTATTCTGTCATTTCACGACACTACTTTTTAGTGTAGGAAGCATAATTTTCTTTGTGAATTTTGCACAGAATACATCCTCAACTGCAGCACTGCAAAATAATAATAATAATAATAATAATAATAATAATAATAATAATAATAATAATAATAATTTTGCTGTTTCCTGTGCACAAAATCTACCATATGTAATAACCAAGTCCAAAATAAAATAAATAAGGTCCATAAAACTTACTTGGAGCAGGAAGAAAATTGTTAAAATCACTTTGTTGTTTCTTTCAAAGAGATAATTAGCAAATAATTTCATCTCTTGTGAAGACTCTGGTAATCTGCACTCCAGTATCTGCATTTCTTTTGGCTTCTTTTCTAGTTAGATATTCTGGTATTGCCAGAACAAGCGTAAACAGAAATAGAGTAATCAATTGCATGAATTATTTGCTCATAGATTGTCTTCCAAATTGAATTCTGTATATACTGAAGGATTTACAGAACAAACTAGCATAATAACAGATTATCAATGTTCTATAGGTATTATTTTTCTACTACACATTAGGATCATTTTATGTACCCTATTAGATATCTCAGCTATTTTTAACTGTATTTTGAAATATTCAGAAATTTTATAAATGAAAAATCTCCCTGAGTGTCAAGTCCAGCAGGACAAGGTTAGAAGCTCAGGCTCCAGTAGCTGACACTCAGAAAACCTTTATTCAGTAACTATAAATCCAATCTAGGCAAGTATTAACATTGCCAAAATAAACTGTGCACAATCTCAAATTCATGGTAAGCTCAATTCCCATTCATTATGATGGCATCATTTGCAGTTTGATATCACTTTTCTGATCATGTCCTATATCCTCTTCTTTGGCTACTTGTTCTTGTTTAGTTAAGCTCTTTCAGTTAATAGATTCTCCTTATTTGCTTCTCTAAAATTAAACTTTTACAACATATTCTTTGAATTTTCTTCACATTACTTAATATAGAAGATCCATTGTGTATTGCTTTACAAATACTTCTGAAGAAAGTATGCAAGCAGGGGAAAAATAGTTTTGCTAGAACTAATCAGGTTTTATAAGTATCCTCACCATACCAAAGTATTATCTGTTTGTCTTTTAAAAAAATCTACACAGATATGCATTTGATTAATTAAAGAATAAAATATTCAGAGAAAGGTATACTAAAATGTATTTCATTTTTATAAAAATAAACAATTGAAACAATGTGTATCCTGGGTGATAGGCTTTTTAAACAGATTGTTCTATTTTATTTGGAAGATCAGATGTATGATTGATCTGCAGCACTTAATTAGGTATGTCACTGGAAATAATCTTCACCCAAAGGGAATATATGAAATTTTGTCATTAAGAAATGGTATGCGCACACACACACACACACACACTATTTGCAGAGTTTATTCTCTCTTTGAAGAGTTTCTGTGCTAAACAATAAGAATCACCTTATGTTATGGATTAAATTAGTGAATTAAACTACTCTTTTTAATCCCCTCCTTTTAAAATTTCTGCTGTAATCAGAAACATTAATGAATTGAGCACTGGTTGAGAGAAACTCAGATATTATATTATCCATGTTTTGCTACCTGATGCTGATATCCCACTTCAAGCAACCTGAAACAGTTTTTCTGCCTGAAATTAGGGTGACTTCAGTTCCCTATCACATTGAGTGTTTGGACAATGCAGATCATGTGGAAGCCTTCTGGAACCAGGGAGAAAGTAATCAATTTAAAATTGGGCTAGATTCTGAAAGACTAAAATATCTGATGCCTGTAAAATCTGGTGTCTTTGTCCAAGAAAATATTTTTATAGGTTACAGTATTTATTATTCTAAAGATTTAATCAATGACCATGCTTTCCCCTTTCTTTTATTCCAGTGTAATCATGATAGAACCAGATCAGGACTGGTACCTAGAATGAAGAATGAAAAGGAGTTTTAGTCCATTAATCTCTGTTGAGGTCTCACTATACATCAGAGACTTCTCCTCTGTAATTTTTGTTGCCTAAACATTTTCTGCTATTTTCTATTTTAGTCTGGGTGGACATATGACCATAATAAATACTGACTGATTGATGGGTATTCTAGTTTAAAAATGGAATGATACAGCACCCATTTACATCTTTAAAGTAATGTTTACTACTAATTCCTGTATGAGCTGCCTCATTTTTTTTGAATTTTTAATGTCATCAAGTACAACATAGAAACTACAATATTTGACATATGAGATCAATGGGATGGGTTTTAGGTGTAACATTATCTTCCTGTCATTATTTCTCTTTAGAAGATTTTTTTTCCTTAGTAATTTGCTGTGTACATGAAGGTGAAATCTGCATAATTCATCTGAAATACAATTTGTGCTTTTTCTTCTTTTGGTATGACAGGATAGGTCTTTGTACAAAAAATAGTCCTGTCAGAAGGAAAGATGCTATTTTAAAGCTTTCATCTTTGGAGAGTGTGCTCCTCAGAAGAGGAAAATGCATTGTTTATTATTTGAGAGATGAAGATAACATGGGCAGCCTCAACTATTATTCCTCCCTTCAGTTTCTACTATCTTTGGTTCTTCAATTAATAGCTTTTTAGCAGCAGGCAAAAATGCTTTCTCACATGTGGTAGAGAGACTTGTTGAATGGTATGCAAATGATATTGAATATATTTTTCCCCATTTCTAATTTCTTTCTTACACATTGCTATTTAAATAAACTATTACATATAATTCACATCCATTAAGAGTTTCATTGTCACCTTTCTCTCTGCTAGTATATTGTTATTACTTTTGTTGTTGTTGTCATCTAAGAACAACATATTTTGCATCTTTATATCCCAGCCTTCATCAAGTTCAAGGTGGCTTAGGGCCTCTACAGACTGGTGAAAAGTGTCAGCATTGGGGTGGAGTGGGAGCATGGTGACCTCACACCATACACTCTGACTCTGCCCTGATGTCGGCATCATGGCACCCACCTGACCAGATGGTGGGTGGTGAAAGGGTAATTCTTTGGCATAGTATTTAGATGCACTGTGCAGAAGAAACACCAAAAAGCCACTGTCACCATGGCAAGGGCAGCTTTTTGCCATTCTAAAAAGGAGTGGCATTTTTGCTGCTTCTTTTTGGGTAGGGAAAGCTCTGGATTGGGGCCATGGTTTGTGGTTGATGCTGACTCAGCAGGCAAAGATGTGGTGGCAAGCTGCCCTATTGGGACTGTCTGTTTAGCTTGTTAGATTGTATCTCCAGGTCCCCCACCCAGATACTGAACCAGTTGAGACCAATGTAACTGCTATGACTGCATACTATGGAATCCTGGGTTCATAGTTTAGTAAAATACCAAAGAGATCTATGTCTGAGAATTCTAAATAGCCCTCCCTAAATTGAAAATCTCAAGATATCATAAGATACTACCTTTGAAAATTAAGTGGAATCTTAATTCTCCAATGAAAGGTTTAATCTGATGATTAAGACAAAGGAGTAGCTGAAATGAGAAAGAGGATGCCAAAAACTAGCAGAGAAGGGGAAAATAAAAACACCCTGCATATTATCTCAAAAAAAAAAACTTGAAAAAAATATTGAAATAAAGTTGTCCCTGGGGAAATAAAGCCACTAAACGGCTATTTTCACACTAATATTGAAGCTTTGCAGAAAGTTTTGGGCATTACAACTTCTAAAAAAGTTGAAAGGCTGATGTGCGTCATACACATATATACACATATACACACAATAAAGAGTTTAGAGATAGGAACAGTGGAGAATAATACAGCACACGGTAATCTTGGGTCTTTAATGTTTGTATCTTTATTCCAGTAAGTATGTATGTGAAATATTGACACAATAGTTGAACGGTAGGAGAACCTCAGAGGGGATGATTTTATGGGTTGTCAATGAATCATATCAAAGAAAATTTCAACACTTTGAAAGGATAAAGAAGGAAAAAAACAAGATATCAACATGTAGGATACCCAATGTGAACACTGCATACCTTGAAATGTACATTGTTTCCATCAGGCTTTTGTCTAATTCAACAGCTCTGTTTGTAAAGCTTTTTGAGTTCTAGTAAGGAGAAGCTGAACAGATTAACAATCTATTAAATGAAACATAGGGCCTTTGCAGACTGCCAGAAACGGTGCAAACTGAGTCCACTTTAACTGCTCTAACTCAGTACTAGGTAATCATGGGAACTGTAGTTTATTGTGGCACCAGAGCTCTCTGACAGAGAAGGTTCAATGTCTCAGAAAAAAACTACAATTTCCATGACTCCCTAGCACTGAGCCAGGGCAGTTAAAGTGGACTCAAGTTGCATTATTTCTAGCAGTTTGTAAAGGCGCATAGTTATCCAATTAATAGTAACAAGAATTGTCTGCATTTGTGTGTGTTGGGGGGGAGTTGACACAACCATCTTTTTGATTCTAAAAATTGTTTGTGGGAATGTTTCAGTTTCAGTTTCCCATTCTTTAAGCAGATAGTTTTTTCAAAGGGATGCTTAGCCCTTTTCAGCTATCCAAGCCAGCAAGCACAGGAACTCCAGACAGTTGTGAGTCTATAGCATCAAATATTTATTAAAATCTCTGAACCACACATATCGTTCTTAATATTATACTTCTAATGCTATTGTGAATCCAGTGGCATCAGTACAGCATTTCTCAAAAAGTAACTAGGAGCTTCAGAAAAGAGTTATTCATTTGAATATGAATGAAACAGCTACATTTTCTCTTTACATTAATTATCCTTTCCTCACCTGATTTGTTTTATTTTTTCAACTAGCAGTTCATTAGATAAAGATGAATTTAACATCAAGTTTAGCTTGACCTTTGTTCCAAAGGTATTTGCACAGAATATCCACCATTCTGCCAAATGCAAAATTGGGCTATCTAGAGAATTTTAGATATATATTTTCCCACTCAAAAATGTTTTACTTGTGGGGTTCCCAGATTTCAAGGTCTGGAAGCTGATGTTGGGTAGTGATTTGAGTGCTGGACTAGGACTCTGGGAGACTAGTGTTCAAACCCATTTTCAGCCATGGAAACTGGCTGGTTGATCTTGGACAAATCACCTTATCTTTGTATTATCAGAAGGCAATGCAAATTTTCTCTCTATCTTGCTAAGACTCTAAGATGAAATTGCCATAAGTTGTAATAAACTAAAAGGCATATAACAATTGCAACCTTTAGCCTGCAGGAAATAGAGATTTAAAGTGGAAGCTGCATTGTACTGGTTCAGATAAGTGGTCCATTCACTGTCAGTAGGGACTACACTGGCTGACAACAATTCCTTTAGTGAACCAATTTCTTCACTATGTTTTTTTTTTCCTCAAAGGAAGCAATGAACAACAATTTTCTTTCTGCTGGAAGAAAGTCTTCAAAAACCACATCATTTTTGAAGCCTATTCACAATTTGGGCTTTCTTCTGCATAAAATTTGTTTCTGGTTGTTTTGAACAGAAAAAAGCATTTTCTGTGCTGGAAATGTAATTAATGTGCTGAAAATATTTCAATTGATAATTAGCATTGCCTGAACATAACATGTTGCTTTGGACACAGAAAATGTTGTTTTCTGTAATTCAGTCACAATCCACAATTAAAGTATTTCTGCTTGGTGAAAACTGTTTTCAGTAGACTGTTTTGTGGTAATTCTTTGTGAAGATTCCTGCCAGTCTAGGTTTCTTTCTGTCAGTTTCATTTTTAACTCCTTTCCTACTATTTTTAAACTATTATTTCCATACTTAAATTATTTGCATTTTTAGACAAGACTCATATCCAGTCCTATGCAGAGATACTAGGCCATGAACTGGGACAAAATATATGCTCTTCTACTCACTCATAGTCCTTTCGCTTCAGAGAGAGAGAGAGAAAGTATTTCCCTCATTCTGTTTTTTTTTAAATGTTATCCTTTCCTATTGATTAAGGAAAAATTGAGGATATAATATATATGAAATGTCATATGAAATGATATGTGATATGTAACTGTTTTTTCAGAGAGGTTACCCAAAAGGTGCTGCTTTTGGGAACTAATGAGTATTTTCCAGAAACTGTTTTTCAATTTTTTTTGAAAAGGTATCAGTCTAAATTCATTGTAGTAGCACTACAAAAATCAATTTGGGTTCATTTCCACTTACGTTTAACCCAGTTTGCAATCCATTTTCGCTTCAAGTCGATGAATCGATTCCAGCTGATATGTCATTCCCACTATGGAAGTGGATCTTTTCTTTATTTGCTTCTTTTTTGACATGATTGGTATTTCCACTAGTTTGTGCCCTTTTAAAATGCCTGTCAATCATCTATGCATCATTGTTGACACAATTGACAACACATTCAAGAAAACACAGGAGGGAGTCATGGATGCCATGGTCAGAATTCTCTCCTTTGATGCATGCATCCATGGGTGTCATGGAGGACTCTCCCCTGGGATGCTTGAATCCATGGGTTTCATGGAGGATGCTCCCCTGGGATGCATGAATCCATGGGTATCATGGAGTACTCTCCCCTGGGATGCATGCAGCCTTGGGTGTCATGGAGGACTCTCCCCTGGGATGCATGCATTTTTTAAAAAAAAAATTCCAGTATAAGCACGCCATTGTTTTTGCAATTACTTGTCTCACTGAGCCACAGTTGGTCTACTCGCGTGGCTCACCACCCACAAGTAATTGCAAGTAATTACAAAGGCAATGGAGTGCATATACTGTCAAATATATATATAGTACCCATAGGCAATGCTGAGAGGGGGGAAATGGTGGATTTCCCCAAAAATTGGTGAGGGATGTGCCAACCCTCTGCCACAGGTCTGTCATTCCAACTTGCTGAACATGTTTGCTAACCACTTCTTTTCAAAAGAACCAGCAAAAAAAAAAAAAAAAAAGTGCCTGAAAAGAGCAATATTTTTGCATTTGTCTTGCTTCAAAGTGAGTCCAAATGATCGTAGTCACATCTGATGACATTTCAAATGGGGAAGAGGCACATTTAAAGTGATCAGCAAATCGATGTAAATCATAGTGGGAATGAGACCTCTCTCATACTGTTTTCTTTCTTACTGTTTCTTTCAGCAGGCATTGTTTCTTAAAATGCATGCACGCACACACAACCATGTATGCATTGGTAAATTGGTGTTTCAAATTCCAGGACAGGTCCTGAAGTGCAAAACAGCAGTTTGGAGTAGCTGGATAAGTAGTACATATCCCATGTGGATGTTTTGTTTTTGGTAGTGGGCTAGCTAGCAATATTCATAAAAAATTATTTCATTTATATCCCACCATTCCCCCAGTATGGGATTCAAAGCAGCATATACTTTAAATAACACAAGCCAGTTAAAGGTCTTAGTACAAAAGTGAAAACACAATTAAACTAAACTTTATTTTTTTTAAAAAAAATGACAAATTAAAAACAAGGTAAAACACAATTAAAAAGATGTTTAAAGCATAATAAAATAGGCAGTCCTAATGAGGAATCTGTACTTCTGGACTTCCGGTCACAACAGGGAGCCGACCAGCAGTGCAAAACTTTAGCTCCATGCTAAAACTTTTCACGCCACCCCAAACATGGCATTTCCAGGGCTTTTGCCTTGGGCTTCCTAACCGGGGAAGTTAGGGAAAGTTGGGGCTCAGCAGGGGCTTTTCCCAAAACTCGGAAGCAACCACACCTCAACTCTTGAAAGAAAAAGTAAAGCAAAAGTAAGAAGAACAGAGGAGGCAAGCCAGTTAAGGGCTGGGAGCGGGAGTTACAGCTTGAACTGAAGAGCAGCCACCGCTGAAATTTTTCTTCTTTTGGGGAGCCTTTTAGGCTTTAATCCCCCCTGTAACCCTTACTGACTGTTTTGCAAGCAGAGCGGATTTGATTAAAATCTAGCTCTACCAATCTGGACTTATTGGTTGTGGGGAGACAAACAACCCTAGCAGATAGCAACTTTCCAACAAAGCTTATCATTTTGACAATTTTCTGTTTCCGCAACTCACTGAGTAAATGGAGATCTCTGCTACATCAAAATGGAGAAGGAGAAACCATGAATCTGGGAACATATTTGTATTCTCTTGTACTTTTTTGTTTTAGCAACAAAACTGTGAGTAAAGTGAATTTGCAAGAGTACCTTCAGATCTTGACTTTAGGCTTTGCATTTTTCCATACTTGTTGGATACATATATACAGGATATATATACATATATATATATATATATATATATAATATATATACATAAAGTCAGATTGGATAAATCATAAAATTTCAGTTTAAGTTAAATCATAAGGCTACAACAAGAAAAGAAAACAAGAGTGGAACTTGAAGATAGAAATACAACAATTACTATTGAAAGACAGAAATAGAAACAGCTGACCTGCAAGCTTGTGATTACAGAGATCAGAGAAGGAAAAAGAAGACTATGGCTGTTATAATTTAATACACTCTGGACTCACTAAACGAAATAAAGGATCATTTGTGGAAAGAAATCACTCAACTAAATGGAAGATAGGAGTGCTTGTGAATAACAACTAAAGAGGCTAAGAAAATGAAAGGTGGGGAAAACCAACAAGGACAGTAACAAAGTAATTAGCTCGTACCATCAGTATTGTTAAACTCAGATAGAGGACTATGTTGGTATCCTAACTGATGGGGCAGTTAAATTTTTAAAATTGCTCCTTCCCGGTGTGTTTTGTTATTGTATTTTGTTATCTAATTGTATAAAAAAATCAGACTTTAAATTTTCCCTTTTGTTGATTGTAAAGACAATTTAAATATAGGCTATGAAGACAAAACCCTCTTAAATTAAAATTGATTGAAGGGTTATCTCAAGATAAGACAATTGATATTTACTCTCTTGTGGAAAAGAAGATTTGATTAAAATTAAAAAGAAGATTTGATTAAAACCAAATACCTGTTGTATTAAACCTGTTGACTAATAGGATAGACTTAACACTTTGAAACACAGGACATAAGACAAGATTTGGATATTTAAATGATAAAGTGTTTCTGGGTTTTGGTTTAAAAATAAAGAAGTAACTACAGTGTTGCTGAACTGATAACTACAACACTATAAGATATATAGAGAATTTTATGTGATATTGAGTTAATGAGATATATTACATTTGTGAAACAATAAGCTTCAAGAGTAGGTAAAGTAGGTAAAGACTATTGTGTGTATTTGTATATTTAATACTCATAGAAAGAGGGGAAGGAAAAAACATATTAGAGAAGACTTCTAGGTCATCAAAAAAGAAGAAGCATGAATACAAACAAAGCTAAAAGACAAAAAAATGGCATCAGGAATTAAATCCAGAGAAATGCCGCAAACTCAAATAATAACTACACAAAGAAAAGGCTCAATTGAACTTACATTGAAACAACCAGATGTGAGTGCTATTATTCTTCAAGAACTTAGGTAATTTAAGAATTAAAAAAAAATAAGAGAAAAATTTAAGACAACTAGGAAAGAGATTAAGGAAGACCTTCAAAAAGAAATAGGAGACTTATCCTCCAAAATAGATGACTTAAAAAAGAAATGAAAGAAATAAAGAAGGAAATCAATTTGATTAAGAAACAAACACAAGATTTAGAAGAAAAAACAAAAGAGATGGATAAAGATAAAAAAAAAAACCAACACCAGATTTTGGTACAGGAAGTTAGATACAGGCAGAAATGCATTAAGATTAGAGGCCTAGTGGAGCATGTTAATGAATGCCTTTTGGAAAGACTAACAGTGATCTTCATGAAATATATCAGAATAACTGAAGAATCTATGGACAGATATATAGAACAAGCTTTTTGAATCAACTCCTCTTATGCTAAGGAAAGGAAGATGCCAAGATATGTGATTATGAACTTAACTAATGTTAGAGTTAGAGATAAAATCATTCAACAAAGCTTTAATGAAAGACTAATCATCGACAGGAATGAAATTGAGATTTTCAAAGACATACTGCAATAAATTTTAAAGCAAAGACAAAAGTATAAATTCCTTATGCAAGCATTGAGGAGAATGAACATAAATTACAAGTTGGAAAACATCCAGACTTAGAGAGGAAGATAGTAATATAATTAACCAACCTGACAAAAATTTGCTAGACAACAAAGGTAGAATTGATACAAAGAATTGGAAGAGTTAGAAGAAGAAGTTGTGAATGATAGTGATGAACAAGAGGAAGAAACTTCAAAGGAACGGACAGAAGAGGAATCAAATTAGATAAATACAAATTTAAGAAAAATAAATTAAAAGCAAAATTCAAAAATGACAATCACAATAGAAGCTTGGGATGTTAAAGGAATGAATACAATGCACAAGAGAAAACAAATATTTCCTATTATAGAAAAACTAAATTATTACATTACAATATTAGAAGAAACAAGAATTAGAAAGAAAGTTTTTATTTAAGAAACCCTAAATTAGGACAACTCTTCTACTCTTCATCAGACAAAAAGAAAAAAGGCATGGCCATAAGACTGGCAGCCAAAGAAATATGTAATGATAATAATGGCCACTATGTAATAATAGAAGTTTATGGAACAACACAAGAAATAATTGAGGCAATAAAAAAAATTAAAGAAAAACAAGACACCCGGGCCAGATGGTTTCTAAGCCAAATATTACAAACTTTTTGCAAATGAATTTGTGCAGACATTTCAAAAGATGCTTAACCAGATCACAAGCGAAAGTATACCAGACTCATGGAAAGTCCAGTATAGCACTAATACTTAAGGAAGGGAAAGATTTGGAAAACATTGCCAACTACAGACCCATCACATTACTTAATGTCGACTGCAAGATTTATGCAGATATCCTAGTCACAAGATTAAAAAATATTCTAAAATACAAAATACAAACAGATCAGAATGGATTTCTTCCAGGAAGATACATCAGAAACAATACAAGAACTATACTGAATCTAATAGAATATTATCACATACATAACGAAAAACAAGTGGCTATGGTTTTTATGGATGCTGAGAAACCTTTCGACAATTTGAGGTGGGATTTTCTGTTTTAGTGCATTAAAGCAAGAGACATGAAGGGATATTTCATCAAAAGCTTACAGTAGATATATAAGGAACAATCCACTCGTTTAATCATAAACAGGAAATTATCTCAAGAATACAAACAGGAAAAAGGAATGACGCAGGGCTGCCCTATATCACCCTTATTGTTTATTATCTCCTTAGAAATCCTAATCAATAGGATAAAGGAATATAGTAAGATCAAGGGGACAAGAATTAAAGGCAATGAATTCAAGGCGAAACCTTTCGCAGATGACCTAGTGATGATATTAGAAAATCTGGTCAGCAATATCAAAGACCTCTTAGTAGAAATCAATAGCTTTGGTAAACATTCAGGTTTCAAACTAAATAAAGACAATACTCAAATTTTAACAAAGAGCCTAAGAAAAGAGGATGAAGAAAAGCTAAAGGAAATATCAGGGTGTAAGGTCACTAATAAAGTGAGATATCTTGGATTAATATTAACAAACAAAAATGGAGATTTGTTTGAAAATAACTAGAAAAAATCTGGGATAGTATTCAGTCTGATATGCAGTGTTGGGATAAAAAGAACATATCCTTCCTAGGTCGAATTGCAGTCATGAAAATGATGGTATTACCCAAAATGCTTTTCTTGTTCATGAATTTACCTACAATTGCCAGAATAAAGTGTTTGCAAATTGGAATAAAGACCTGAGAAAATTCATATGTCAAGGGCAAATCCAAGAATAAAATGGCAGACATTACAGGACGACTTGAGAAGAGGTGGATGTGCTCTACCCAACCTAAAAATGTATTACTAAGCAGCATCCATTCTGTGGATACAGGATTGGTTAAAAATAGAAGATCATAAATTGTTAGCTTTGGAGGGTGCTCAACTAAGATATGGTTGGCATGCCTATTTATGATATAACAAAAGGGCCACTAAGAAAGATTTTAACAACCACTTTGTTAGAGACACCCTAACAAAGTATGGAAAGACATCAAAATGAGATTCTGTAGTAAAATCCCAGCATGGATATCCACACAGGAATTATTTTACTGCAGGTGGAGAAATAAAAAATGGATGAAATATAGAGACCTCATAACAAAAGGAAATCTGAAATTAAAAACAAGGAAATATGAAATTAAAAAAATCAAGACGACTTGAACATCAGAAAAGATTGGAAAATAGATTGGTTCAATTATTTCCAGATAGAGAGAAGGTTTAAAGAAGATGCAAGGAAGGAAGGTATCAAGATGAATGCAAATCAAATAGACAAAATAATATGGAGTGAAGATAAAGGGAAAATGTCTAAATTTTATGCCTTGTTGTTAGAAAGAGAAAACAAACAAGATCTGGTAAAAAAAAAATCAATGATAAAATGGGCAAGAGACATAGGGCATAATATACCCCTAGAAAGTTGGGAGTCAGCACGGAGGAAATCATAACACTTCACTACAGTGCAAGACCTTAAGGAAAACTATATAAAAATAGCTAACAGATGGTATTTGACACCCGTAAAAATAAAGAAAATTCAAAGATCCAGTAAAGAAAGATGCTGGAAATGCCGTAAAGAAGCTGGGACATTATTCCACATGTGTCTTGCCCTTATATCAAGAAGTTATGGTCTAAAATTCACACGATAATTTATGAAAAATTAAATATACAATTTTAATTAACTCTTTTTCTTCATCATTTCTTCACTGTACTTTTGTTGTATTATCCTTATTTGTTTCTTCTTTTTTTTCTTATATTGATCTTTTTATAGAAATCTTTGGCTTTTTTGATTGTATTGATTTTGTATCTTTTCTGTTTGTATGTGAATAATATTCCCTCTATTTTTTCTGACCTGTAATTTATGTTCATTCTCCTCAATGCTTGCATAAGAGAATATCATTCACATACAAACAGAAATGATACAAAATCAACACAATCTATTGAAATTGAGATTTTCAAAGACACACCGCAATAAATTTTAAAGCAAAGACAAAAAGTATAAATTCCTTTGAAGTTCTTCCTCTTATTTGTCACTATCATTCACAACTTCTTCCTCTAACTCTTCCAATTCTTTTGTATCAGTTCTGCCTTCTTCGTCCAGCAAGAAGTTCCACTACTTGGGAGCGACCACCAAGAAAGCTGTATCTTGTTTCCTCATCAAACATACCTGGGATTGTGTTGGGACTGAGAGAAAGCCTTTTCCCTGCAGATCTTAGAGCGTGTATAGGCTAATATAAGGAGATACAATTTTTCAAGGAATAATGAGAAAACATTGGATTTTGACATGCTTTATGACAGGGGTAGGCAACCTAAGGCCCAGGGGCCAGATGCGGCCCCCTGA
>JAIPUX010001232.1:19239786-19262831 GCA_020142125.1 Phrynosoma platyrhinos
TTAACAGACTGGTCTCGAGTGGGATGTTGAAGTTGCCCAGAACTAAAACTCTGGGCAACCCCAACAGCAACTCTGACCAGTTGTGTCAGCTCGGTTAGGAAGTCTGCTAGGCAACGGGGTGGTTGGTATACTTTTGTTTTATTTTGTAATAATCTTATTATTTTTTTCCATTTCTATTGCCTGTAATAATTTATGTAACCATTCTTCTATTTCTGGGATCTTTGTTTCCATTCTTTGGCATAGTGGATCCTAGCTGTTGTTAAAAAATAAAAGATCAGTCTACCATATTTCTCTTCTATCTTTTCTTTAACTATATTCAACAAAAATAATTCTGGGCAAAAGCTCAGAGTAACTTGCAACATTACTCATAATTTTATATAACTTCCTCCAGTATTTTCTTGCCTTAGTACAAGACCACCAGAGATGAAACAATGTACCTTTTTTCTTTCCACATTTCCAGTATCTGTCTGATTGGGTTATTTTAGATCTTACTTACCACCTAAAATAGACCTTGTAATAGTTTTCCTTCAAAGTTTGACAGGCTGTATTTTTTTTCAGCTTTCCCCCCCCATTGTTCCATCTTTATTGGGTATCCAAAATCCATCACCCATACCATACTTTCTTTTACTGTCTTTGGTTCCATTTTGTATTTTAACAATGTTTTATATAGAATTGAAACTAAAGATTTTTTCTCTCTGAAATTAATAGATTTCCTATTTCTGAGTCTGATGTCTCAATCTCTACAGCTTTAATGTCTGTCAGATATCTATTTCTCAATTGCCAAAATAGGAACCAGTTACAAGATTTCCCCTCATTTCTTAAATCTTCTAATGTTTTCAAACTTATCTCTTTCCTTTTCTGTATTAGAAGATTCTTATACACAAACCATTTATCATTTAGTCATGGCTCTGGTCTAAATAAAGCCTCATGGGGGAATGACCAGATTTTTATTTTTGCACATATATGTGCTCTATATTATTTCCCCAAACTATTAAGTCTTTCTTGTGAAATTGTTATTGAAGTCTTTATTAGCTTTTTCGTTTTCATAAAACAAAAATGCATGAAAACCAAAGTGTAAGTCTGTTCCTTCTGTTCTGAGTAGGTCTTTTTTCAGCAATTGTATCCATTCTTTAATCCAACTCAAACAAGATGCCTAATAATATAATTTTAGATCTGGAACAGATCGTCCTCCCCTATCCTGGCTATCCTGTAGATGTTTTAATTTAATCTTTGGTCTTCTCCCATTCCATATGAAAATAGTTAATTCTTTGGACCACTGTTTAAAAGAAATATCTCTAACACTTATTGGCAGTTTTTGAAATAGAACTAATATCTTTGGTAGAATGTTCATTTTGAAAGCAGCTATCCTCCCAAGAAACGATAGTTCAAATTCCTCCATTTCCTCAATTGGTCTTCAATTTTATCCCAAAGTTGTTTTTTTTATAATATTTTCAAATAAGTCTGTTTTTATTTGTCACTATAATACCTAAGTATTTTATCTTTTTCACTATCTTAAAATTCAATTGTTTTCCAGTATAACTTTCTCTTTATTTTTTGTAATTATTGTTTGTCTATATTTATCTTTAGACTTGAGATTTTTTTCAAATTCCTCATATATATATATATATATATATATATATATATATATATATATATATATACTGTTTTATGTCCTCTGTTCATTCACGTAAAGATATTACTATATTGTCAGCAAACGCCTTCAATTTAAATTCTGCGCCCTTGATTCTTATCCCTCTTATATTTTTGTCATTTCTAATATTAATTAACAAGCTTTCCAATGCCAAGATAAATAATAGGGGCAAAAGTGGGCAACCCTGTCTCATCCCTTTTTTCATTTCCACATATTTTGTTTTTTCACCTTATATTATGATTTGTTCATGTTGTCTTTTATAAATTGCTTTTATCCATTTTATATAATTTCCCCCTATATCTAAGTGTTCCAGTACCCCAAAAATCTGCTTCCAATTTACACTATCAAACACTTTCTCTAGGTCCATGAATATCAAGACCAGTTTCTTCTCATTATATTTTTGGTGGTAGTCTATTAAGGTTATCTTATATTGTCTCCAGCATATCTCTTCTGCAAAATCCCACTCTGATCTATGTGTATCTTCTCCATCAAGACCTTCTTTAACCTCTCTAATATCAATGCAAAAAATTTGTTGTATGTGTTTAACAGTGAGATCGAATTAACAATTTTGGGGTCTGTATGATCTTTCTCATCTTTAGGGATAAGTGTGATATTTGCTTGCTCCCATGATTTAGGGAAGTAGCCTAAATAGATTAGCTCTTAATATTCCATTCATGACATTTTTCATTGGGTTTGTAAATTCTTCCTGAATAAATTTATAATAATTTGCTGGGAGATCGTCTTTTTCCTGATCTCTTATGTCTTCTTCCTTTTCTAGGTCTCTTTGCCCTTTATATCTTGGTGTGTGTTTTTTTTTTTTTTTTCATGCAATAGTTTTCAATTTCCTTTGAATTTTTTTTCCCGGAATTCTTTTGCTTTCTGTGTGGTATTTAATTTGATCCATCTTTGGTTTAAATAAACTGAAAGACCATTCAGTTTTTCTCATCTAAACATTATTCTGTGTTTTCTTAATTGTACAGTTATAATTTGTAGTCTGTTTTTTTTTTCCTTAGAATTCTTTTGGGGATGTCTTTGTATATTTTAATTCATTTTCTCTCTATCAATAATTCTTTCTCATAACTTCTGTTTATTATTTCACCTCGCGTTCTTTTCCTTATAAAATAATTAACAATGTCTCTTAGTAGACTCCTCTCTCTTGCAATTCCTGAATTTATTTGGTATAATTTATTAATTTCCTTTGATAAATTCACATCTCAATTTTCTAAATAGTCTGCCAATTTTGGAATTAGATAGTCAAATAAATTTCTCTCTTTCTTTCAGGCACTCCTCTTAAATTTACACAATTTTTCTGGCTTTTTGATCTTCCAAAGCTTTCCAGTCTCATTCCTTCTCCATTTCTGTCTTTAACTTCCTTGTTGTGTTTTCTAGTGTCTTAGTTTTCTGTTTCACCTCTGTATAATTCTGTTTTATTTCCTTGGTTTTCTTCTTTATTACCTGCTTGCATGAAAAATAAAGTATATAAGGTAAGGATTCCTTTCTATTTCTGGTGTCAGAGATAAGAGATAAAAAACAGTTTCTTTAATACATGCCCCCCCCATGTTTTTCTCTCTTTATTATGGTTCTTCTCTCATCTCTTGTTCTTCTACTGTTACTAACTTTCACTTTGACAAACTTCAGCTGTTGCAGCCAGATCTCCTGTTACATAGGTTCTTCCCTGGGTATCTTCTATGTTTTCCAAAAGAACACACAAAAAGACTCCTTAATTTAATTACAATAGATCACTAGGTCTGGCTAGTGGCCAAGAGAAGAAAACAACAACAACAATTCTTTAAAAAGTTGGCATTGGTAATTGGGCTTAAATTAAAGTGCAACTTTGGGACTATGGATTCCCTGTTGAGCTTTGCCTTCTTCTCCCAGCAGCTGCTACCACCACTTACCACTCACTTCAAACTCCCTTGGGCTGCTTGGCTTCTGCCACACCTGTAATAACTGTAAAAGTTTTTATCTTGTTAAGTTGTTATCTAGGGTGGCTTGCAGTGCAGCCAGGACTACTGCTGTTTTAGGGAGCTTTCTTTCTCCCATCCGAGGGAGAAAGTAAATGCTGGAACTGCTCTATTTTCTCCTCCTTTCTTCCTTCAATACAGTGGGATAAACTGGCGAAAGCTCTAAACTTGCAAACTGGCACAAGCTCTAAAATTGCAGAGGCTTAAAAGAAGCCTTTCACAAACACTCCCTTGCACTTCTGTTTGCCAACCGGAAGTTCAAACAAGTTTTTTTTAAAAAAATTATTTATTTATTTAAACAGAAATTGCTTGTTTTGTCACTGAATGAACTGTAATATTTATGGAACTTTAATGGGGGAATCAATGACATCTCTATCTGGAAATCAGTGGCTGTTTTTGAAATAGCTTCTGCAGTATCCACTGAGATCAAAACTCATTCCAGTATTATACAAAGAGGCCCCATGACACATAATTGTCAAGAACAGGCAAGCTGTTAACAACAGGCACAAACTGGTAGTAGATATACATCAACTGTCTCTTGAAAATCAATTTTTTAGCACAGGTGCAATGGGAAGCTTCTTTTATTAAATTACATTTAAAAATAGATTGTGATCACAAATAATATTTCTTGGTATAATAATCAAATGACATTTAAGAACCTGAGCCAGAAAGCTGTACTGCAGTAAATTCATTATTTGCACATTTACCCATTCTTTTCTATTACAAATCTAAATAAATTGTTCTCTCTCTCTCTCTCTCTCTCTCTCTCACACACACACACACACACACACACACATACAGAGAGAGAGAAAGAGAGAGAGAGAAATGTCATCATAGGGCCTTTGGAGACTGCCAGAAATAGTTCAAATTGAGTCCACTTTAACTGCCATGATTCAGTGCTAGGGAATCATGGGAACTGTAGTTTATTGTGGCACCAGAGCTCTCTGAGAGAGAAGGCTCAATGTCTCAGAAAAAATACACTTCCCATGATTCCCTAGCACTGAGACAGGGCAGTTAAAGTGGACTCAATTTGCACTATTTCTAGCAGAGTGCAAAGACACATAATCACCGAAATCAGTTGCAGTTTTAAAGGATCTCTATTGTTGGTTTGATTGGCTTAGTATTGTTGCTAACTACTTCTCCATCTCAACAACCTATCTTATAAAAAACACAGTTTACAGATATCATGTGGACTTAGAAAAAAACTCTCAGCATATCAAGTTCTTGATGTTTGATTTTCAGAAAGACAACAAATATTCAGAAACTGTCATCACTAAAACATTTTTGAGTTATTGAGAACCTCCACCATACAAGATGACATGTGATTTGTGATCATCTCTTAATTTGTACTAGAGATGAATTTGGGCTACTTGGGGATGATAATATGACTTTTGTAGTAGATTAATTTTAGAATAAACAGCTCATCAAAGTTCTGTGTTAGACTGAGAACGTAGTCCCTTTTCCATTTATTGAAGATAAAATTGATAGACAGTTCATAGTAACTAAAGTTGTCACTCTGGAAGTTCTTACTTAGAATTCTATTTTCGACCAAATATTCATTGTAAGAAAAATGGCTTCCCCCTTTTACCTCAGCTCTCCATCTATCTTATGGGAATAATAATACTGACCTTATTTATAAGGCACTTATAACAATTGTAGGTGAAGTAGGGATGGAAAGAATACTAAAAAGTATCCAGAAAGATAGTCAAATATATGATTCTTGAGTATCAAAAAAAAAAAAAAATGACAGGGAGAACTGTAGACTGACAAGAATCAACATGCATCAAGACTTATTTTGTTTGAAATTTCCACCCAGTTTTTTTTACATAGAAAACAGAGCTTACCTGCATAGAAAATATAATTTTCTGTGCATAACTACCACAAGTGAATTTTGGTAAACCATGTCTTGAATTGCAAATAGTCTTTGACGATTTTTTGAATGCTTTCTTACAGTGGGATGAAAATTAGAAAATAATTCATTGCTTCTTTTTAAAAAATGAAATTAGTGTAATGTGATGTTCCTAATGTGATGTTCTTTAAATATTTTGAATTTTATGTCTGTATATGCACCTTAAAATCACCTATTGACTTATTGTGATCCATTGGATTTCATAGGGTTTTCTTAAGCAAGGAATACTCAGAGGTGGTTTGCCAGTTCCTTTCTCCGAAATATAGCATAAAGCACCTGGTATTTGTTGGCAGTCTCTTATCCAAGTACTAATCAGGCATGGCCCTGCTAGCTTCCAAGATAAGACAGGATCTGGTGCCTTTGAAGTATTTAGGCATACAATATTCCAAAACACTGTCCTAAAGTGCTGTATACATGCTGCTGCTGCTGCTGCTGCTGCTGTTGCTGACACAAAGGAGAACAAAGTGTTTCCCTTCTTTGTTCTAAACTAGTCTTTTCTCTAGCTTGCTATATATATTTACATTAGCCCTTAATAAGACCTGTGCTGAATAAGACCAAAAGCATACCTCTCACAGCAAACTTTTCACATAGTGAGCATCTTGATATATTGATATATTGCTCCAATCAGTAAAAAGGAGAATGAATGATCATTGAAACAGCAGCATATCCAAAAGTAAAGCAAATCTGAAGTTTAATGAAAAGATGGCAAAAAAAAAATGGTGGAAAGCAACACATGATTATGAAAACAGTAAATAACATAAAATATGAGGTAGCAGTAAAAATTATAGTGTATGGTTATAGCATAATAACGAATTAGAATGTGGCTAGCAGATAATAATGATAATGATACAATGCTTAAAGCACAGCTACAGAAGAGAAAATTAAGGTAGAACCTGGAATAATTTAAGTATGAAACTAGCATAAAAATCCATACATTACTACATGAAATAGTAAAAATCAGAACAAATGTTAAACAACAAATTGTAGCTTGATCAAACTTTCATTCTAGAGTAATAAACCTAAGCATGTTAAATTCCTAGCTATTCCTGGAGATTGTTCAGAACTCTCAGATGGTTCCAAAAATAAATTCTTTTTAAAAAGTTTTTTTTTAAAAAAAAAAAAAACTGTCTTAAAGATGCTGTAGGAAAAAGCTTTCAAAATATTAAAACATGAAAAAGTAGCAAAATTTGAAACAAATTTTTTATGAAAATGCATGCATATTTCAGACTTTAGGAAAATATGAAGTAGACCAAAAGAATATAAGAGAGACAAAAATATTTAGAGAACAAGCAAACTCTCTTTTCATTTTGAAAGAGAGAAGTCTTTATGCCTCCAATTAAATATCACCAACACCTCCCAGTCCCTGCTATCATTTTTTTTCAAGCACAGATATACAAGATTGTTTGGTCCATATAACCCCAAAAAACATTTGGACATCCTGATAGATGCCATGTCACTTGTATTAAAAGAACCTCTACACTGCTTAATTATTACACCATGGCTTACAAGATTGTTTGGTTGATGCTCATTATTTAATTGTAAAGTACAGTGGGCTGTTCCCATCTGTGGAGATCAGTTCAGAAAAAGTGCAGGAGCTTAAGCCCATATTAATTAATAGGAGGTGATGTGCATGTGCTTACATCAGTGTGCCTGCAGGCACATGCCATCATTGGTTAATATGGACCAGGTAATCCATGGGAGCTTAAATCCATGGATGGCTAGCCCATCGATACAATGGACTATTGTCCCACTATATTGAATTTCCACTACCAAAACTCAAAAGATATAAATCCTTGTGGCCAAAGACTCTCATGAGTATTCTGCCATGGTGTCATAAACCTTCCATCCACCTTTTAATATAAAAAATGCATATGACAAGACCAAACTGATTTTAAAATAAAATGTGAAATTAATTCAGCATAAACTTTATTTCCAGACTGTGGAGGTTATAGCATTGTGGAATCACAGAATAAACAAACTATAAATTTACATGTATTTTAACACAATGCATTTCTTGATTGCTATATTTGTTCTACATAATATATCTGAGGAATATTCTGTTGTACATAATATGTCCGATAGTTTAGAGATAAAGCTCTTAGTTTTCAAGTTCAGTGGGCCCACAGATCACCAAACCCTATATTGCTCAGTGGTGATGGGAATACAAGGACATTGATGATTGAATAATATGGGGTGCAATCATCTTCCCCCCCCCATGATAGGTTACCTGCCCATCATTCATTGTCTTCTAACCTTGTGTTCATTAATTCAGTTTCAAAGGTAAAATCCAGCCTTTGTGTTCAGCATAACTCTGAAGATTCATAATGATGTTTGTGAACCAAAGTTTTAATAAGACAGAATCTTTGTTCACTGAAGATAGTCCACTTTTAAACATCGGTCAGCTTTTTCTTGCTAATAGGATATCAAGGCATAAGATGGATATAGTCATAGTCATATTCTTTTGATAGGGTTATCAAGACAACTGACTGACCACTGTGCAAACCTTTAGTCTGATGTAGCATTGTTTTTCATAAGTTGTTGTAAAAGAAATTAGTTCTGATTCAATATTCCCCTGACATTAGTACAAACAGACCAATGATCTCCATAAGTGGAATTCATAGTTCTTCCCCATATAGACTAGCAATCAGGACCACCCTCTATTTTAAGTGTTTTCTAAATATTCATTGAACATATTATGTATGTTCAGCTGCATTCCTCATTAAATGATTAATTAACTTGTCCTAAGTAATAGTTGTCAGTTTGACCTCTTTATTATACAAATAAAAATGTTCACAAATAAAATCTTTCAGTTTCCCTGCCTTTCACAACCTGCAACATTAATCGTTAACAATCAGAAGTGTTCAAAGTATCATATTTCTCAATTTCCAAATGAATGTCAAATGACAAATTATCACCTTTCACATCACACACCAATTTTGTATGCTATTACTGTTCCCTGCAGAACATAAAAATTTACTCTCAAGGAATGCTCACATTTGATACTTTGTGGATTTCCCCCAGCATTTTTAAAAATACAAATTACTTCTTTGTACTGCATGGAGCATAAAGAAATAGTCACATAGCAGTCAAAGTTGTAATGTGATTTCCCACTCACCCCAGGCTAGTGTTAATTATTTCACTGTAGTGTCCATTTACATTGTGTGTGGAATAAGAAGTTTTCACACTGCAGTATTAACTTTATAAAATAATGTGGAAACAGTTCTCTCTCTTCAGCACATAACTCTAGGTAGGAAAATAAAGTCACAAAATAGCAAACCTACTAATATATTAAATATCGTATTTCTTCATGGGAGATGCTTGATAAAATTAATTAGAATATGCTTGAGATTTGCACAAGAGATTTTTTTCCATAACAGAGTGCCTTTGGGCCTTTACAGACTGCCAGAAATAATGCAACTTGAGTCCACTTTAACTGTCCTGGCTCAGTGCTAGAGAATCATGAGAACTGTAGTTTATTGTGGCACCAGGCTCAATGCCTCAGAAAAAACTACAGTTCCCATTATTCCTTAGCACTAAGCCAGGGCAGTTAAAGTGGACTCAAGTTGCATTATTTCTGGCAGTTTGTAAAGGTCCTTACAGAAACATGAGCATGAAATTCGCTTACCAATAATTCCAAGAAGACATCCAGCAAGCTTTGCAATTCTTAAATGCTACTTAGGGATGCCACAAATATTTGTTACATTTTGGGTTATTATGTGGCAATGGCCCTAATCAGACATGTAGGAGAATGTTACATGAACTCTAGAAAAGAAGGAGCATGCTAGACCCACACCTCCATCAGCACTCTCTCAATGTGGAGTCTGAAAAAGACATCCAGCATCCTCTACAAATCAGAAACTCTGATTATTTAGGGTTCTAATGCAGTGGTTAAATGCCTGTACTGCAGCTATTCACAGCCACAAGGTTGTGAGTTTAATCCCAGGACTCCATGGTTGACTCAGACTGTTATCTTTCTGTAGGTCACTAAAATGAGTATCCAGCTTGTTAGAGGCACACATTGTAAACTGCTTAGAGAGTGCTTAAGTGCACTGATAAGTGGTATAGAAATGTACTTGCTATTGCTGTTCTAGATGATATGGAAAGCCTCCATACATAGAAAACACAGTCTTTGGACTCTTTGGATTCTGTCTCTCTACATGAAAAGAACATTAACTGAAAGTGGTGTGTCTAGTTTGCTCACTTTCCTCTTACATTCATATAACCATGTCTTGAACACTGGAACAAGGCTATTGGCTATTAATTTTATATGGGAATATGGAAAATCTGAAGACTTTGTTTTTTGTAAAGAAGAAAAGGAAAAGGAAAACAGAAATGCTAGAGAACATAATCTCTTTTGAGTCATACATTAGGTGAGAACATCACATGAATAGTGACACATTTATTTACTTACTAATTACCAGCTGAAGTGTACTAGGTGCTGCCTGATCCATACCTGAAACATCAAATAGATGTCAAGGAGCTTTCTCTTTTCCCATTTCCTTTTTTTAGTCAGGAATCTTAACAGCAGTATCTCAGAGAACACTCTCACATCTTCCTGTCCCTTTTTAAACCTCAAAAATGTTAGCAGCAATGCCTTAGTCCTTTTCTGTTTTCCATTTTTTTCTTACTTAGGGAATCTTAAGCAGCAATGCCTTAGTAGACTTGTACCTAATATCCAAATGATGACCATGGTGGTGCTCAGGTTGTTCCACCACCTAATTGGGACATTCAATTATGGTAATTATTGGTGAGCAAAGCTATGAATGTATATGAAGATTGATCTGAGAAGTATGGAGAGTGAATTTGAATATGGAACTCTTCCAGAACTTGTGTGTCTGTATACAAAGGGCCACAGTTAGGAAAGAAGTGGGAGACTGCAAATGTGAGGTTGTTCTAGGGACTGATAGTTCAACAAAGGCAGCTGTCCATTGTGGACAAAGGGAAACACAATTGTACAAAGAAACCCAAGACAAGGAACAAAATAATTTGACAACTGGTCTCCCACATGGGGAAACAGATGCCAGGAACTCCATAAAGGAAAGAGAGTCCATCCCACAGAATAATGGTGCTGACAGTAAAGAAGAAAGCACAGCACTCTGAACAACAAAACTAACAAGAGGCTCATTCACACTGCAAAATAACTTGGTGTGGAACCTGGGTTGTTTCAGTAGAATTCATACTGGCCTCAACTACATTCAGTGCAGTTTTTTTGGGGGGACACAAAAACACCCACTTAACCTGGCACATTTGAGAGCAGGTCCCTTACCATTTCTTTTTTTAGGTCTTACCATGATCTGGATCTTTGGTAGCGAGAACGCGCTGCTGGATTGATCTGGATCATGTAGACTGTTTCCTCCTTCCTCTTCCTCACCCCCTTTGCTGCTGTTGCCACTGCCACCATGTCCTCCTCTTCCTCCTCCCTCCTCCTTCTCCAATGTGAACAGTAATGCAAATGGAGAGATTCGATCATGGTAAACATAATGGGAGCTATGAGCCTGATCAATTTGGTATGGCATTACCGTGGAGACCTGGATCTCCTTGGTACAAAAATGTAAGTGTGAATGAGCACAAGGAGAGGGTACAAAAAACCAGCACACCTGGATAATTATGACTTCTAAAGTAACACAACAGACCAGCAGTAAAGGGTAGATCTCTACAATAATCTATGTGCTAGTAACCTATACTCACATCCAGTAAACACACACACACACACACACACACACACAATGATTAAAAAACAGATCTGAAAAATATAACATGAGCAGAACTTTTCATTTTCTATTTTTCCAGTTACTAAAGATGAAACTGACTAGCATAAAAGTTTTAGAAAAGTGTTGCCAGCATTCTTCAGTAGATGGTCATATTACCCTTGAAGATGTTGTGGTGTTTGGGCCCTAATATGGTGTTTGGGTCCTAATATATAAATACTAAAATTCTCTCTTTTGTCCATACTGTCTGAAGAAGAAGACACTTTGGTACCAAACAGGACAAATCGTAGAGGCTATGATATTCAAAGTTGGAATGCCTGGATACTAGTTGTTCTAGCCTCCTAGTCAATATTGCAGACTTATTATTTCTAAAGTGTGTGCCCTGGACAATGGTATCTTTGTCTACATATTGCAGATGATTTCCTCTATAGTGGCATTCAATTACATAAATAAGATTACAGGATCACTACGTTATGTGTTGTTTAATATAGTAGGTCCTGCCTGTCACCGTGCTCCTAAAAGTGACGGTCTGCTTAGTGTATTTATAGATGATGCAATGTTTTGAAACAAAAGGACCTTTTTGGACCTTTTGGACATCCTGGACTGCTAACTGATGTTTTCAGGACAGCATTTATCAGCAATATTTTTATATATGTTAGCAATAAATGGTGTGATAATATGTATAGGTTTCAGTACTAAAACCAGTTACTACATCAAAGAGTCCCAAAGTCCCAAAGATTCAATGTTTGTATACACACAGTCACTAGGAATATGATTCTTTGTTTGTTCCCATGGGGATAAAAATGATTTATTCAATTTTCTCCCTACAGAGAGAACAGTTTGAAAAATTGTGTGCTTTTAAAGTTCTTTTCTCCCTCTCACCCTTAAGATGTACTGCATTTCTACTCCCTGGACCCCTGATACAGCTATGCAGTGTTGGGGGGGGGGGAAGCTGAGGGTTGCCTAGGTATGTTCTAATCTCTGGATGTGCAATGAAAACATCATCCTCTGTGACCACCAATGGACCTCATTAAGTCCTACATTGTCACATGCTATTTTTTGCTGGTGAAAACATGTGCACTTTTTTGAACAAATTAAGCCCCAAAATAGTAATAGCCTTCAAAAATTGCAAATCTTTGGAAGATTTTCAAGAAATGAAGAGAAAAATAATGGTAAAATTATTTATTCTTGCCCATGAGAATGAAATTCACTAAGGGATGAAACAGACAAACCAAATGAGGCAGCTGCTGGCTACTTTGGGAGTGGGAGGATTAGATGATGCATGCCTCCCAAGTGGCCAGAAGCTATGACAAAGTCATGCTCCAGTCCTTAGGGCTGGAGTAAAAAGGAGCTGGGATAAGCTGATTCCTGGTGACACCAGTCAGCCCCTGCATCTACAGCATGCTTTAGGAGTGGGCTGTATAGAATTCTGACCCACTTCCATCTAGAGTGAACTGAGGCCACTCTTTTGTGTCTGTCTGCTCAGGCTCCAAGAGTAACATCCCTCATGGGCAGTTTTTCCAAGCCTTGTGTTTCTACTGAGGCTTGTAAAACATTCATTGCTAGCCTAATAGTACATTCCTTACACCATGGTGATAACCTTTTGCAGTGGTGGTATTGCATAGGGGGCAAGAGACAATGCCAACATCAGCTGTGCTGTCAGGAGGCTCTCCCTTGTCAGACAGGCTTTTACTGAGGCGCCAGACTAAATATGCCAAACAGCTACTGGGCAGCAACAATAGTTTAGGGTGACACTGGTGGAGGATCTCTCACAGATATCAGCAGTGGTAACATAGCTAATGCTTCTTAGTACTATGCACAAGGAGTCATGGTGAACCCCATGAAAACAATATGATGACACTCCAAAATGAAAGAACAGATAGTGCTAGAAGATGAAACTCCCAGACTGGGTGGCACTCAATAAGCTACTATGAAACAGCAAAAAACAAACAAACATGTATTAGTAGCATGGTAGCTAATGACACAACTGGAATCAAGCCAAAAGGATGTTCATCTGTTGATGTGCTCAGAGGTGAAAGGAAAGTCTGAAGCTGCACAACACATTATATAGACAAGGCATGTGAGGGGCATGAATCAGGGGAAGCTAGACAAGAAATGGAATGTATAAATGTTGCAATACTTGAAGTGAGTGAAGTAATTACACTTTTTTGTTTGTTTTACTCAGGAAATTAAAATGTAAGAAGAAATGGGGTGGCATTAGTCAAGCAGTTGAACAATACAATGCAAAATCTGACCAAATCATATCATTAAGAATTTGGAGAAAAACCATCATTATAACCATAGTCCGCATTTATGCTCCAACTATGGATGCAGAAGTAGTAGAAATTGAAAGATTCTGTTCTGGAGTCCAGGAAGAAATTGACTACATACCAAAACAGGACTTCTTGTTATCCAAAGCTGATTGGAATGCAAAAATAGGAAACAATGTAGAATCAATAAATTGTAGGAAAATTTGGTTTAGGATCAAGAAACAAAAGAGGAAAGCAATTGCTTGATTTTTGCAAGGCCAACAGCTTGTTCATCACAAACACATTCTTCAAGCAACCAAAGAGATGACTGTATACACACATATCACCTGCTAGACAATATAGAGATAAAATAAACTACATAATTGGAAGCAGAAGATGAAGAAGTTCCATTCTCTCTAAAAAAACAAGTCCAAAAATTTGGAGATATATTTTCCTATGTAAATCAGAGGAAAATTCAATCAATATCACATACATACATGACCTCTATTGGGCCTGATAGTGAAATGCTTCCCATTGCAAAATGTGGTAAGACTGTAGGCAAATAGGTATTTGCACTGGCACAAAGGATACATGACACCTCTTTTTGGGTTTAAACAGGCCACAACTTTTATTTAGCTGTACAGGGTCTATTAATAACCAATAAACATTAACAAATTGGTCATGCGTGTAAGTGAATGTGTAACCCCCCAAGTGGGTGGTCCTTCACCGCACATGACAAAACAAGTAAACAATAATAACAACAAATTTAAAAATCCCTACCCCCAGAAATGACGTCATATTTTATGACATCATGCCTTAAATGCATACGTCATTTCCTTTAAATTTGTTTTAGCCAATTTTTCCCCAATTTTTAATTAGCCAGATTAAATTATTCTGTGGGGTGGGGGGTCATTACCCACCCTACAGTACAACTCCAATTTCAACTCATAGACCCTATTCCCAAGTTGTGACAAAGCAATTAAAAAACAAATGAATTGGCACACCATGACACATTCCCAAATTAATTTACTTAAACATAATCATAATTAATAATAATAAATCTCAGAGAGGGCAAAAAACCCAGGAAAGAACCCTGGGAAAAAATTCCCTCCCGGCCCTCGAAGGCAACCAGCCTAAGCCTGAGAGTAACAATTAAAGACTCTTAATAAAGAGTGGGTGGGATGGGTTGCTCCGTCTCAGCTCTAAAACGGCTGCCTCCACATGGCAGCGCAGAGCTATAAATGACAAACTCTCACCCCAAGTCTCGCAAGACCATTAACACCGTGAGACTTGGAGCTACATTCAATAATCCTATTGGACAAGGCTCACAGGTGTGCTTATTCCCCCACGCATCTTGACCAACCAGGCATCTCCTGTCCTTATTTGGCCAGCACAACAAGAACCCCCTCCCGACTTGTTGGGGGGTGTCTTTGTTTCTATCTAGTACTTGACAAAGGTTGGCAGAAACAAGCATGCTTTCTTTTGACATACATATGCGTACTGATTATTGAAGTCCATGTACATATCTTTGAATGAATACCACTATTACTTGAGACTCTCCATAGTCTGTTTAAGGTTTCTTCTATTCCCATTTCCAAACAGTTTTGACTTTAATTCTTATTAGTATGCTTTTCTTCACTACATTTTAGATCTAGCCAAACCTATGAAAGACCAACAAACAATTCACTGAGAGAATGTATCACACTTCTTCACAACTGAACATCAAAACCTCTTGAGTGGTAGCTTTCAAAGCCCAAGTGATGCAAGATAAATAATTATGTGGTTGGGTGGCTTTGAATTCAAGGATTATGCAGCCTAACAGTCTGCAGCAAACCTCCCACTCTAGAGTTGCTCAGCTCCCAATGCATATAAGACTGGGCATCTGCAAGCAGATATAATAAGGATATAGCAGTTTTGGAGGGTGCTCCTAACATTAGGTGACATACCTTCAGGACCTCCTCTTTCTAAGCATCAAGCCTGCAATGAGACGGACAGTCATCTCTGTTGTTATTGATCATACCATCAAATCAACATATCTACCCCATCCTAAATTCCCTGTTTTGGAAATTCATGACAATTTGAAATAATGGGCCATATAAATTTTCAGCCCAGAGCAATCCTTTTTTAAAAAATAAATAAATAGATAGATAGTCTTTAATTTAGAGGTTCAATGAAGCCAGTGATGGCAGCACTGGAGCTTCTAAGAGGAAGACATTCCATAACTGGGATGCCATGACAAAGAAGACTTTAATCCAGGAATGGAAAATGGCATGGGGGGTCAATATCAATCCACTCAAGTGTTTTGTGGGGCTTTCCCCCCCACAGGAGTGAGTTATTTTAAAATGTTTTCACATGTTTGGGGGACTTTCACTGTGGCTTGGGGTGAACATGGACTGAAAGATGCACAAAGCTTTTTAAAAACTGGTGGTTATTAGTCTTTGGAAGACTGGTGAAGGTCTTAAAAGGACACAGAAGGAGCTGCATATAGCTTGTAGGGTTCAGTATGTGTCCTTTTTCTTTTCTGTATTTATGAGCAGAACTCAAAAGGATACTTTAATATGGAGAATTTATCCCATGCTAAGCCCATCCATAACTGAGCAATGGAAAGATGATATTCTGGGCCCTGGGGAATCATCCCAGTACTTGCTCCATTATAACCATTTTTTTCTGGCTGCAGGCTATGTTTCTATCATTTTTTAAAGTTTCTTTCCAAGCTCTTATTTTGAGACATGCAAAAGTTTTTTAAAAAAACCTAACTAACTAACTAACTAACTTGTTTTGGTTTCTTCAGGAACATTGAGAGGAAAATGGTCTACTCTCAAAACTTGTAGCAAAGATGGTCAGTCAAAAATGAATAGCTTGCTATGGCTGCATGACCCTGACTGGCATGCCCATCAACAAGATCTCAAGCCACATTGCTGTCCAACTTTACTCATTTGAGGGAAGAAGAGGAACCACTAATTGACACAACCAGATCTATGGCAGGGGGAAAAACACAAAGCAAAGCATGTCCAGTGGTATACCTAAAGATGCAAGTGGAGAATGTGGACATGCCCTAGCCTTTTTCATCTTTTCACATTAATTTCCAAGAGAAGTTTTGCAATCAGACCTATATACTGAATTTATTTCCATTTATGTTTCTTCTTTCCCCACCCTACTACTTTTGGGTTATCATCATTCAATTTGCTGCTTGTGCTCAACTTTATGACCTATTTCTGTCAATGAAAGGACAGAGTTTAAATTCATGATGAGCATAACTGTGTGTGTAAACCTAGACTCTAGAAAAAAGTTTCTCAACAAGTGCAACCCATTCCAGAGTTTTAATTCCTGTGCTTCTAATAACTATTTCATTATCACATTATAACAGGAGTTTGTCTGACAATTTAAAAAAAAAAGGTTCAAAGGTAATTGTTTGTACTTATTCTTGTTTATAGTGCACAATGCTATTTTCTTTCAGGTGCTTAATAACTGTCAAATTTCAGCCATTTGCACATTTTTAGAAAGTAGGTTAGAATCAATATAGAAAAGAACAATACATCAGCATCTATTTTTACATAATGATACAGTTGTTCCATCAGAATTAAGAGAGCACACATATATTTATGGTACAGTTGACCATGGCAACATTTTTTTTCAGGAGACAACAGTGCCATTATTAAGAAAAATGTGGAAAGAGAGTATAAAAAGAATTTTAAAAAACACGCATAAACACCTACTCTGTTTCTCACTTTCTCTGCATGTACCTGTGGTGAGTCACTAGGCACAGTTGATTTCCTTGTTCTGTTAATGAGAAAGCAGTTTAAAAGTATAAGAGAAGAAGTTTAAAGGAAACAAGAAACAGTTTACTTTTGAAAGAGTTCAGTGAGGAAAGTGAATAAAAATAATTTGCAACTGTTAAAGCGCTGTGACTACTCTAATCATACAATCTATCAAACATTCTTTCAAAGATACATCTGAACACATGCTTGTAAATAAAGTTAAAGTTTGTTTTGTTTCCATAAGAGTAGTGGCCTGAGTGAATTTATAACCATAATTTCACAGACAACATGCTACCAAAGATAAAACATATATAGGAGGAGGACATTGGGAACACCAAATCTAATCCATTTAAAGGAAAGTGTATTAAGGGTAGAAGTGGGGCAAGTGTCAAGGACCAAGGGGTCTTTGGATGTTTATGAAGTGAAAAGACAGCCTTGGATGGGAAGACTGCCTTGGTCACAGTACCTTCAAGTTGCCTGTTGACTTTTGGAGGTCCCATGAATTTCATAGGCTTTTCTTAGGCAAGGAATAATCAGAAGTGTTTTTGCCAGTTCCTTCATCCAAAATATTCCCTACAGCATCTGTTATTTGTTGGCAGTCTCCCATCCAAGTACTAACCAGAGCTGAACCTGCTTAGCTTCCAAAATCAGACAGGATCTGGTGCTTTTACGGTATTAGGCCAGTTTAAACATTCATGGCATGGAAAGCCTAGCTGTAACTTGTTTCAATATTTGCACCCTCTTCTTCATTGGAACAACTATTTGTATTGTAACCAGATCAGAAATAACATAATGAGTTAAATGCTATTGAGATAATTAGGACAGCAAGTGTGGGCCCTTGCAGACTGGCCTAAAGGGCCGGCCTGGGGGTGGAGTTGGGGCTAGTCAGCTGCACACCAGCCGCCCTGACTCCAACCCTGTCCTGATGCTGCGTGCCCGTTCAAATGGTGCATGGCATCAGGATGCCCTTTTGGCACATCATGTGCACATACTGCACCAAAAGGGCACAAAAAAATATGCTGCTGCAATTGAAAGGGTGATCTTTTGTCATCCCCAAAAGGAACAGCATTTTGCTGCTCTTTTGGGGGTGGAAAAAAGGAGGATGTGATCGCTGTGGCAGTGATACTCTGCTCCCGGGGCGGCTCTGTGCCACCCCTTTAGACTGGTCTGCATCCCCCCCTGTATTTATCTCTACATCAATCATATCACTTTGTAGGATGCTCACTGATGCAGGATCGTAATACATGAAATCTCATGACAAAATAAGTTTGTTAGCCTTAAAGGTACCATAGTACTCATTGTAATTAATGCAAGGACTTCCATGAAGTTTATCCTGCCTTGAATTATGATACACTATTTTGTTGTTGTAAACTGCCCATGAGTTGACCTCGATATATGGCAACACTGTGATGGAGACATCTCAAAGATCCCTTGTTATCAACGCTCTGCTCAGATCTTGCAGGTTCAAGCCTGTAACCTCCCTAACTGAATCTAGTTATGTGGCATGCAGTCTTTCTCTCTTTCTACTGCCTTCTGTTTTTCCTAACATTATCCTATTTTCTAATAACCCATGGCTTCCCATGATGTGACCAATCATATTGGATTCCAGGGAGAGATCAGTCTTGATCTGTTCTACGGTCCATTTGTTTGTCTTTTTTGGCTGTCTATAGTATCTTCAGTACTCTTCTCCAGCCTCACATCTCAACAGTTGATTTTCATTCAGCTTTCTTCACTATCTAGGGGCCTTTGCAGACTGCCAGAAATAGTGCAAATTGAGTCCATTTTAAGGGTTAGGGTTAAGGAATCATGGGAACTGTATTTTATTGTGGCACCAGAGCTCTCT
This sequence comes from Phrynosoma platyrhinos, assembly GCA_020142125.1. Lineage (NCBI taxonomy): Eukaryota > Metazoa > Chordata > Lepidosauria > Squamata > Phrynosomatidae > Phrynosoma > Phrynosoma platyrhinos. The sequence continues at coordinate 19,258,869 of JAIPUX010001232.1, forward strand.
GACAGAGAAGGCTCAATGTCTCAGAAAAAAACAAACCAATTCCCATGATTCCCTAGCACTAACCCTAACCCTTAAAGTGGACTCAATTTGCACTATTTCTGGCAGTCTGCAGAGGCTCTAGCTCTCACATCTGTACATGGTAATGGTGATTACAGTGGCTTGGACAATTCTGACTATTGTGTTCAGTTGTATATCTTTACATTTTAGGATCTTTCTAGCTCTTTCATGGTTGCCCTTCATTCCTAGTCTTCTGATTTCTTGACTGCAGTCAAGTTCTGGTCAATGCTTTGAGCCAAGGTATGGGAAATCTTTAACTATTTCAGTTCTCTCCTTATCTAGGATGAATTTATGCAAATCCTCCATGATAATTATTTTTGTTTTCTTTATGTTCAGCTTGCCTTTTGGCATTCTCTTTTTACTTTCCATACTGTTCCAAGTCTATGATGTTTTACACTAGTAGTATGGTGTCATCTGCATATCTTAGAATATTGATGTTTCTTCATCCTATCTTCATTATTCTTTCCTTAAAGTTAACACTTGCTCTTTGTATGATATTTTCTGCCTACAAGTTAAACAAATATAGTGACAGAATGCAGCCTTGTCTGACATCTTTGGCAATGTGGAACCATTCTGTTTTCCCATATTCTGTTTTTTCCTAAGTACAGATTTCTCACCAGGACTATTAAATTTAGTCCCGAAACAGATGGACCAAATGATGTAGTTTCCCATTGCATTTTGGGCATAGTGTTTAGATAACGCAGGCCCTGACGTGATAGGAAACCACGCCGGAGTTGCATCATCTGAAAAGAACAAGGCCCAAAAGGGGTGGTAAAATACCACTTCTTTTGCTGACCTGGTTCAAATTTGCAGCAAGAGCCTGGATCTGGGCCAAGCATGTGTGGTTGCCATGACTTCACCATGGATTGTGCTGGTGCAGCTCCACCACAGTTATTTTGGCCCTTCTGTTTGAGTCCTAAGTAGCACTTCAATTTCTTTAAAAGCATTCCACTGCTCTTCATGGTCTATGCAGTCAAAGGCTTTGCTATAAACTGTAAAGCACATGCTTATTTTTTTTTTTAATTCCTTGCTTCAATCTATTATCTACCATGTTTGTAATGTGGCTTCTAGTACTTCTTCCCAACCCAACCAGACCCAACCATAACAACTACTTCTTCACACTGACCACATCTCTTCAGATTTTTGGTGAATCTTCCCTGAGTTACTCTTTTCCAATGTACACAATTTGTATGTGGCGAAAACAGATTGCCTCCAAATTTTTTTGTTTAATCCTGGTTCCTACAATCCTAGTTTGGAAGCCTATCAGAAATCCCCTATGACCTTGGAGGTGCCTTAGGATGCCTATCAATGTCCTTACCTATCTGTTACTTTTTCCAAATACTCCTACCATTATGTTAAGTAGCATGCTTAAGATGTAGATTCTCTCTGATCCCCATTTTGGTGAGATGAGTGTGTTGTTTTTAATCCCCACCAAGTGTAAAGTAGATGGGGCAAAATCAGCCATCATGGGCATGGGTCAGGGGTTCAGAGAAATCCAAAATATTCTGATGGACCTCAAGTTGAGAGCCATAGCTTTAAACTATGAGTCTGGTATGAGAAATGAGTGTGGGGTATGTATTTTTTTCTTCTTTCCAGATCTCTCATCCTTCCTAATATCTACAGCAGGGATGAAAATGCCAATGGAATTTCTATGTCTCTTTTGTGTTTCTCAGATATAGCTGCATATACTGTATTTCCAAATTTATGAGCAAATTTTACTGAAATCAAAGTTTAACACATTGCCAAGTGCTGTCAAGCTTTGATTGAAACCAGTTCTGAGCCTTTACAGAGAGAACAAAGGTTCCCAGCAGTCTATGCCATGATCCTAAACTATTTTGAAATCAGACATCAAACTGAAAATCCATTGAAAGGATAATCCAAGGATGATTTCCTGTGGCTCAAGTTCCAATCAGGATGGCTAGGATAATAATGTATTTAATATTTAATAACGATTTAATAATGTAGACATTGTTCTTTTAATATATGATGGTCCTATGGTTTGGACAGCATTCACAACTCCAGCGATTTCTGCTAAAGAGTCTATATGTTTGTAATATGAAAAATATTATATTCTTATTTGGTTTTATGAGATAGTTTACTGTTGTCTTGTCTTTTTAATACCTATAATATATTTGTGTTTAGTTTTAGCCCCTGAAGAAGGGCTTTTCTCATACTAGACAAAACATATTTGTCTATTTTGAAAGGAATAAACAGTTTACCATCTTAGAGCACCTGGAGATTGTGTCCTTACTGTTTTTGGTTTCTACTAAAGACAGGTCACCAGTGTGAAGTGGAAAGAGCTTCCCTACTAGTCCAATATATGATAACACCATAGTAGGCTACTTGTAAGGTTGCCAGTGGGACCAGATGTCTGGGATTGCTAGTTAGGTTTGCTGTTTCCAAGTTCTGAAACACCTCATTAGTGACCATCGAACATAATATCCACTTTATTAAGTTATATCTCTGTTTAAGCCTAGTATGCCAGGACAACAGCTGGTTAGCATCCCATTGCCTCTGACCAGACAATATGTGGATATTTCATAACTTCATTTAACTACCTTTTGTGGTCTAGTTAAGTGCCAGATCAATGAAAGCACACCAGTGCTCATGCATCCACTTATGTCCTTGGAAAACACAGCTTTCTTTTTGTAGCACAGTACAAAAAAAAATCTTAATGGAGCTATATATATTATAAGATCAAGATATGCATATCTGCCAAAAAAAGTGAAGGAAAGGTCCAAATCAACTAAAGGAAGTGGAATTGAAACAAAGGGGGGAAACAGACTGGCATGAAGGGGTGTCTTGAAGCCATCCCACACATGATGCCTCAGGATCACAGCAATCACATGCCGCAGCTTCGAGGGTGCCCTTTGCCATGGCCCACATTGGAACAGAAAAAATTCTCCACCCCTTCAGCTGATCAGGAGGATAAAAATGACCAACAGAGAGGCAAGGGGACAGGGAAAAGCATCACCTGGACCCAGACTTTGTTCCCTCAGCTGAGCAGGAAGGCAAAAATGTCCACCAGAGAGGCAAGGGGACTGGGAAAAGCACCACCAAGACCCAGATTCCACCCCCTCAGCTGTGCCAGATAAGAACGGAGGACCAGGCAGGCAAGTGGAGGAAAGAAGAAGGTGACTAGCCATGACTGCCTTCCCTCAACCACAGAGAAAGAAGTGAATGAACTAAAGGAGGGAGGACACAAGGAAAGAGAAGGAGGGAGACCCAGGGAGGAATAAGGGGATGAGTAGGAAAGCAAACAAAGAACAACAGGAGGAATAATATAGGGAGACAAACAGCTACTGAGTAGCAGCAGTAGTGGTGGCTGTCACTGACAGGAGTGAATTGTGACACCATAGATAACATTAGTTGGCACTGCACACAAGGAGGTGTAGGTCGTCTTCCTTATGTAACCCTATCACCTAGTAGACACTATGATGAAATAACCCAAGTAAGCCACAGGCAGGATCAGAGCATTAACAGAAAGAGAAGGAGGGAGAGATAAAGGGCTATCACATTTGCAAGATTAGCCAAGATAATAAGGAAGATGACAAGACAAATAGCAGACACCCTTAGAAAAGGAAATAGCATCCAAAGAAGCATTAGACATTAGACATTAGATATTAGACATAAGACAGAGACATGCCATATGAGGAGCATGAGCCAAGGGAAGATAGACATAGTAAAAATGGAAAAGGAAAGCATGAACATAGCAGTACTGGGGGTGAGTGATGGACAGAAATGGGGCACTTTGAATCAGACAACTACACAGTTTTCTACTAAGGGAATGAAAAGACAGTAAGAAATGGGGTGGCTTTCGTACTAAGAAAAGATGTGGCAAAAGCAGCCAGTGGATAAAATGCAAAATCAGACTGAATCATTTCAGTAAGGCTGCATGGTAAACCT
>JAIPUX010001232.1:19273515-19284372 GCA_020142125.1 Phrynosoma platyrhinos
TTTTGTTGTTGGGTTTGTGTTGTATTATGTTATTTTATAAATAAAATTAAAAAAAAAAAAAAGAAATATGGAGTACAGCAGGGGTAGGCAGCTTAAGGCCCGGGGGTTGCCCCCCCCCCGCTGCCACCGCCACCGCTGCTGCCATGATGATATAGATTATTGTTGTTATTACTTGTCTTGGGTTTTTCTTGGCAAAATCTCCACAGGGGGTTTGCCATGGCTTTTCTGGGGCTGAGAAAGTGTGCATACATTTTTTTAATTTTTATTTTTTTTAAAAAAATTATATTATTTATTTATTTATTTATTTATTTTTGTTGCTTCCCCCCCCCAATTGTCTGAGGGACAGCAACCCAGCCCCCAGCTCAAAAAGGTTGCCTACCCCTGGAGTACAGTTTATAGCTAGTTGTGTACAGGCATACATAAATAAATTAACTACTGTTGTCATATGAGAAATACTGTATCATAAGTTTTTCAGTACAAAGTAAAACTCTGTATTTAAACTTATTCAGTGTGGTGCTTTCTCTGGCATGGTACTTTGTCCAGCTTTTCTGATATGCCCCATTACAAGTTCTATGCTAATTCAGTCATACATTTTATCCACTAGGCTACATAGCAAGTACATTCAGTCATTAATCTGCATTTTTAATTTCTTCTGCTTATACCAACATGTACAACATGCATTCACTCTTTAAACAATTTGTTGGTTAAAGGTTAATAAGGAGAAATTAGAAAGTTTTATAAGGAAAGGGGGAAGCAGACGTTGCTTTCGCTGTCTTTGAGGCAAGGAATGGGAGGGGCAGCCTCATGATGGGTGCCCCAACCCCTTCCCAAACATGTCATTGGAATGCCCGTTGGTCCGCACAACTGGCACTCCGATGATGTACTTCCGCCGCAGCATCCACACACGTGTGGCCAACGCCTCTTGCAGCGCACCTCCAGCGTCTTGCGGAAGGAGTGCTATTTTAGCACTCCTTCCAGGGCCTAAGAAGCTGCGGGTTGGGGCCGAGGAATGTGACTACCTCAGCCCCAATCCACAGCTTCCTGGGGCGGCCCACAGCCGCCCTTCTGCTTAGGCCCAAAGGACACTGATTCACTGCAAGTGCTGCAGTATGTTTATGGCTACAAAGATCAATCAGTGAAACAAAGGTGAAGAATTCTTAATCAGAAATGTTTTGAGAGCTTTGGAGCATATGCAGAACATTTTTCTGCACAGCAGAATCACTTCATCTCATTCAGGTGTGATTTTGCCTGTAGAAGCCAGAGATACAAATTCCATGTGCAATATCTCCATTTTAAAAGATCAGTTATTTGCAAACCCAGAATTCTCTGCAAACAGGTTACTGCAATCTTTTTTCATTTTTTTTAAAAAAGTTTTAATTGTTATACTGTAAGTCTAAGGAAATTAATGTTTGCTTCCATTTTTTTTGTTGTTTGTATTCCACACAAAGGGTAGGATGTGTGGGAACCACAAACCTTTTAGGCCACTCATTTTGAAAGGCCTTTTGCTGCTTGAACAACTTTTGCTGAGCTGAAAAATCACTCCTCACCACACACACACACTATGCCTGGTAGTTTCTCCTCTCTGGTGGTGCAATGGTTAAATGACTATACTGCAGCCACTCACTCATAGACCACGAGGTTGCTAGTTCAATACTAGCCAGGGCTCAGGCTAGACTCAGGCCTGCATCCTTCTGAGGTCACAAAGGGGCTAAGCAGATAGGCAGCCGTGGGCTGCCCTGGGAAGCTGCGGATTGGGGCTGAGGTAACCGCACTCCTCGGCCCCAATCAGCAGCTTCTCAGGCCCTGGAAGGAGTGCTAAAATAGTGCTCCTTCCTCAAGATGCTGAAGGTGCACCACAAGAGGCATCTTCAGCATCTCTTCCACTGCAGAGTGTGATGACGCTGCGGTGGAAGTATGTGGTCGGAGTGCCGGTCATGCGGAGCGATGGGCACTCCGATGACGTGTTCGGGAAGGGGTTGGGGTGCCCAACGTGAGGCTGCCCCTCCCCTTCCTTGCCTCAAAGACGGCCCAAAGCGCCATCTGCTTAGGCCCCAAAATGAGTACCCAACTGTTGGGGGGCAATGAGATTACAGTTTTAAACCACTTAGACATCCCATAGCACAATATGAAGCAGTATATAAATGAAGCTGCTTTGCTCTCTTTTCTTCAGTTACTGCTTATTTCTCAACTCTGCATTTGCTTCTCTATTTTTCTTAGGCTTCTGGAGACCAAATATTTTCTGTCTGCAGCCCACCTAGCAACAGAGGCATATGATGCACTTTCTTCCATCCTAATCCTTCTCCTCCTAGGGACTTTCTCTTTTTTTTAGTGAATGTAAAGATGGACAGGCACACCATCCTAATGAATTTAATGACCTAAAAGGCATTAAACTATTAGAGCAGAGGATTGATCTAATCCACATTGGGGGAAATGTAACAAATTAATAGCTTTGTATGTTAATGGTAATAATTTCACCAGTAAATTGAGTAGGCATTACCTAGCATTCAGTTTAAACACCATGCACTTGTATTTTTCCTTCATCTTTCTGCACCCTACACAGTAAATAGTAAATAAGGCTTTCCAGGGTACTTTGGGGATAGTTTTATTTTTGGCTCAATAAAAACATATCTTCAGTTCCCTATCCAGTTCATTTAGTCTTTGTCAAAAAACAATAACAAAGCAAAACAGAAAACAAAGGCTATTTTTTCATGGGGAGTCTAAATAGACAGAAAAGGGAATTGAACATAAATTTTGGTTGAGCCAAAACTGGATCCAACCCTCACAGTACCCTGCCCATTTCTTCAATCTCATGGGCTGTTCACATACACCCTTTGCTCCCTTCCATGTCCCCACAAAAGGGCTGAAAAGTTTACTTAAGTGGATTTAACCCAGGTGAACACTTCTTGAGATTGAGAGCAGCACTTCACAAAAACAGAAGAGTTTTTATTTATTTTCCTCAATGCTCACCTTTGCTACAAAGAATACAAATCTAGCACAGCAGTTAAAGAAATAAGACTTGTCAGTCTTGGAATAAATGGGTTGGAAATAGCTGTCTCCTTGTACAATGTCCAGATACTCTTGTTCTGTTCATCAGAAGCCCTGTTCATCAGATATGGCAAAGTGAGATTCCAGTCTCAGGGGAAAAGAAATGAGATAAAGAATTGGAGCATACTGATTGCAGACTGTCAGAAATAGTGCAGATTGAATCCACTTTAAGGGTTAGGGTTAGAGCTAGGGAATCATGGGAACTGGGTTTTTTTTCTGAGACATTGATCCTTCTCTGTCAGAGAGCTCTGGTGCCACGATAAAATACAGTTCCCATGATTCCCTAACTCTAACCCTAACCCTAACCCTAACCCTTAAAGTGGACTCAATTTGCACTATTTCTAGCAGTCTGCAAAGGCCTGCTGAAACCTAGTCTTTTAGGAGCATAGAAGATGTTTTATACCAAGTCAGGGCATTTTATCTAGCCCAGTCATGTAAACTGAGGGAAGTAATATTACCATTCTATTCTGCTTTGGTCAGGCCTTGCCTAAAATACTGCATCCAGTTCTGGAAACCACAGTTCAAAAAGGATATTGAGAAGCTAGAGTGTGTCCACAGAAGGGTGGTCAAAATGGTGAAGGGTATGCAAACCATGCCTTATGAGGAGTGACTTAGGGCCCCAATTGTCCCTTTTGCCACCCCGAAGAGTGGCAATATACTGCTCATTTTAGGGGTGGCAAAAGGCCACCCTAAGAGCTGGCACTGCAGCTCTTCAATGCCTTTTCAGCACAGAGTGTTAAACACTGTGCTGGGAGGGTGTCCTGATGCCATGCACCATGCGTAACAGTGTGCAGTGTCAGGATGGCATTAGCATGGGGTAGGGGAAGAGTCCTGCCCCAACTCTATCCCCAGGCCAGCCCTTTGGGTTGGTCTGCAGAGGTCCTTAGGGAGCTGGGTATATTTAGCCTGGGGAAAAGGTTAAGAGGTGAGATGATAGCCCTATTTAAATATTACATATTGAGGATTGAACAAGTTTGTTTTCTGCTGTTCGAGAGAATAGGTCCTAGAGCAACGGATGCAAACTAGAGAAAAAGATATTCTACCTCAACATTAGGAAGAACTTCCTGACAGTAATTGCTGTTCAACCATGGAACACACTCCTTTGGAGTGTGGTGGATTCTCCTTTTTTGGACATTTTCAAACAGAGACTGAATGGCCATCTGTTGGGGTTGCTTTGATACTGTATTCCTGTAGGGGAAGGGGTTGGACAGGATGTTCCCTGTCGTCTCTTCCAACTCTATGATTTTATGAGATTAAGGTGACATGGTGTCAAGAGTGTACTCTTCCAAATGTTTTCACAAACGTTTCACTTTCTTTCCCCCCATTCCCACCATGTGCTAGAGTACTGATCTGGACCCCATTGCCCATTGTCGTTGTTGCCATTAATTGTGATCAAATCCGCTTTAACATAGGCAGTGGTGATGACAGCTATGGATGATACACTTTCAAGACACTCTGTTATCTTGCATACCTCCAGCCATGGTTTCCAGCTGTGATGTGGCTTTCTTCTTTTCCTACCACACCCCTTTTTTGCTGTTTCTCTTTTCAAAAGACCATTTAAACAGCTGATGGTTTCATGAATAGCAATTAGTTTCTCTCCAAAGGCATTTATTTTAGCATTCTGAAGTAACACTGGATGATGAAGGTCTTTCTGGGGACACTGATTCACAATGGCTCACCCAGTCATGCAAATTAGCACTTAATGGTTGATTCATGTAGGGGCTCTGCAGATGGCGCAAAGTGCCATCTTGGAGCCAGGGAAGGAGAGGGGCAGCTGAATGCCCCAACTCCTTCCCGAGGACATCATCAGAGTGCCCATCATTGCACATGGCAAGCACTCTGATGATGTCCTTCTGGCGCAACATCTGGACACGCTGGGCTGGAAGAGACACGGAAGATACGTGCACCATCTCTTCGGATGCCCCTTCTGCCCGTTCTGGAAGGAGCGCTATTTTAGTGCTCCTGCCAGGGCTGGCAGAAGGGTAGATTGGGGCCGAGGCATAGGGCAGCCTCAGCCCCAATCCTCTGCTTCTCAGGGTGGCTCACGGCCACCTGTCTGCAAAGCCCCAAAATAATGAAAATGGGGAAATAAACAAGCCCCAAGTTTTGTTTTATTTAAATGTGGAAAGTCATGCAGCTTTGTTATCCCACTTATATGGATAGTAAAAAGAGCTTTGGATATTTGAATGATATTTGGTAATTTGCAGAGACATTTACAATTCACTAGTTAAATTTCTCATTCAGTACAACTCCACAAACATCTTTCATGAGCACTGATAAATGCCAATACATATCAATTTTGCATGCACACATAAACTGAACACTATCTTTTCCAGCATTGCTATAATAATTAGGCAAATATGCTGATCAAAGCAGTACTTTGTAAACCCCAGAGGGGAAAGGAAATGTAAATGGTGAGCAAAGGTATGCTTTAATGTTTAAGGAGATCCACTTTTACATATTTTAGTCAGCTACAAGGTTCCCCCCACCACCCGCTTTTAATCTATGTTTCCCTTGTGTGAATAAAACTAAGCTTGCAATCCTGTGGATGCAACACTTTGGATTACTGCTTGAGAGTAAATCCTATAAAATTCAATGAATATATTGCCAAGCAAACCAACACAAAGACAGCTTAAATTCTATCTTTGGGGTTATGCAGATGGGCAGGGAAAAGCTGCCTGAAGCTGCCTTTTCTGTAAGCTGCAGCAACCATACCACCTGCCCCAAGGATGCCCTAAATGGGGATGGAGCAAATGCACTGAGGGGAGTCAATGCAGCTTTTCTGAGGCTGTATTAAAGCCCCAGCAACTTCACCACCAGCCCCAAGGACACCACAAAGGGAGACGGAGCAACCGCATGCGTGGGCAGTGGCTGCTTTAATATTTTTTCTTTCTCAAACACATTTGCATGTGTGCAGGGATGCATCCTGTGCAGGATCTGTCATAGACTAGTATACAGTCTGCCACTCTCTATGTAAAAAGGTGATTGAACTTCAGCATCCCTGAGAATCTGCGCAGGACCTGTTATAGTATGGCATACAATCTGTCATTTTGTCTGTACAATGGTGACTGAAGTTTGGCATCCCTGTTCACTTGCACAGGACCTGTCACACACCCACATATCATACAAGGATTCACTGACCTTTGCTTCCCCCAAGTAGTGGATGCCGTAGACAGGTGCCACTGTCTGATTGTGCCATCCTTGGGATGAAGGAATGAGTTTGTCAATTGAAAAGACACCTACTCCATCGTCCTCCACAAAAATATCCCATACAGATCAGGGGGAGGGGAGAGGTACATGCAAGGGGGGGTGGTTCTGTGGATAGATGTAGCTGGTGGTCATGCAAGCGACATGGTCAACAGGACAAATGTTACTCTAGGAGCCTCCACCCATCATGCAAGAAAGTGGTGTGCAAGTCTTATGCATACCTGCACACCTGTACAGAAGAGGTCACGAAAGCCTCTTTCATACAAACTGCTGTGCATACTGACAGCAAGTGTACATGTAACAGAATGCATCTATTGTCATAACAGAGGACAGTTGCTAGGATGCATGCATTAGGGTTAGGGTTCTAATATTGAAGCGAATCAGTGCCAGTGCATCCACACCTGGAAGCATAGGATGCTTTCAATTAAAGCCTGCATTGTAGGGCGCATGCTCTGGATCGCTGACTCTATTTCTGCCACACGTGTGGTGGTGCACTTATACAGCCATTTTCTGGTGCACCGGTGTCTCTGCATACATACGCACATGCAAAAGTGTGCATCTTTGCCAAAGGAATGGAATAAAAGTGGCTCCTTTTTGGAGTGGCTTTTCTCAGCATATGACAGCTTGAAAAGCTTTGCACCATGTAAGTGGAATACGTGTGTGTGTGTGTGTGTGTGTGTGTGTGTGTGTGTGTGTGTGTGCATGTGCGCATGTGCACAGAGAGAGAGAGATAATAGATGCTGAAGCATAAAAAAGTAAACTAAGGGCCTCAGCAGACGGAGGCCCCGGAGCCGCCGCCGAACGGAGCGCTGCGGGGCTGCAGCCTCCGCATCCAGGCGCACCGCCGGCGACCCTAAAAGGAGCACCAAATTGGCGCTCCTTTTAGATGTCAGAGAAAGTGCGCCGCAAAAGCGGCGGGCGCACTTTCTCTGACTCAAACGGCGCAGCGCATGTGGGCGCTGCGCCGTGAGGTCATCCCCAATGCGCCGGTCGTGTGGACGGCCGGCGCATCTGGGGGCGACCTCGGAGAGAGGAAGGGGCGCTGTTCGTGCGGCTGCCCCTCCTCTTCTCTGCCCAGAAGACGACTTTATTAGTCGTCTGCTTAGGGCCTAATCTGCATTGGCCTTATTTTGCACTGGCCAGAATACTCCAGGAGCAGTATCTTGGCCCTACAGCTGTCTCAATCTGTTCACTCTACCTCAAACTTTGTTTTTATGCTATGGAGGCTGTCTGCACAGGCTTCTGGCTGGCCACCTGCTGTGTCCACCTCTACCATGGGTCACTCACGTCTGAAGTCAGAACAAGGCGTCAAGTGATGGTCAGATGCTGAGTGCCTCATTCTGACATCAGAAGAAATGATCTGTATTGGTGATGGATGTACCAGGTGACCCAATTGGATGCCTGTGAAGACAAGCACAGTGGAAGAGATATCACAGAATCATAGAGTTGGAAGAGCCCACAAGGGCCACCCAGGCCAATCCCCTGCCATGCAGGAACTCAGAATCAAAGCATTCCCAACAGATGGCTATCCAGCCTCTGTTTAAAGACCTCCAAAGAAGGAGACTCCACCACACTCTGAGGGAGTGTGTTCCATTGTCGAACAGCTCTCACTGTCAAGAAGTTCATCCTAATGTTGAGCTGGAATTTCTTTTCCTGTACCTTGCACCCATTGTTCTGGGTCCTATTATCTGGAGCAGCAGAAAAAAACTTTACCCCTTCATATATTTAAACAGGGCTATCACATCACCTTTTAACTGCCTCTTCTTCAGGCTAAACATGCCCAGCTCCTTAAGTCTCTCCTCATCATATGGCATGGTTTTCAGACCCTTCACCATTTTAGTTGCCCTCCTTTTTTTTTTTTTTTTAACTTTTATATACTTTTATTTCAATTCAGTAAATCAGTCATTAAAAGAAACCATCTAACACTCATATACATTCTTTTTCCACCATATACATCTTTTACACCCTTCTTCCCTTCATCCCCTCTTTCTGTCTTCTTCCCTTCCCTTTCCTTCCTTCCCTCTCTCCTTCTCCTTCTCCTTCTCCTTCTCCTTCTCCTTCTCCTTCTCCTTCTCCTTCTCCTTCTCCTTCTCCTTCTCCTTCTCCTTCTCCTTCTCCTTCTCCTTCTCCTTCTCCTTCTCCTTCTCCTTCTCCTTCTCCTTCTCCTTCTCCCTCTCCTCTCTTCCCTCCCCTTCCTCTCCCTGACTCCTCTGTTCACACGAACCTTCCATTCTCAACATACTCATACCCTCAACTACTTTCTATATCTTCCTTACTCATCTCACTCCTTAACATTCATAACTTCCACACCTCCGATTTCTTTCTGTTCTTTATACCATACTGTGTCCTTCTTAGTAACATTTTAGTAATCTTCTTTGCTACTAATCTTTCTCCCTATTGTTTCAATAATATAATTAATTCTATTCTTTCTCTTGAATCCTCTATTTTACTTACTTATTCTCAATATTGTTCTACTGTAACCTTCAGTATAGTGTTATATTTCCCCCTCTTTATCATTTTTTCTTTCATTTCAACTATCCCATGTTGTTTTTCATTATTTCTCATTAGTTTCTTTTTCTAACAAACTAACAATTGCTAATTCTCCCCATTGTTCTCTCATATATTTAATAACCAGTTCCCAATCTTTATAAAAAATCTTCAATGTATCATCCTTCAATAATTGGGTTAATTTATCTACCTCCATCATATCATATAATCTCCACATCCAGTCTTCTTTCGAACGTATACTCGCTTTTTTCCAGTTTTGAGCATATGCAATTCTAGCCATAGTGAGTAGATAGAATAAAACCTTCCCATATTTTTTTTTCCAAATTATCATCTAATATTCCTAATAAAAAGATTTCAGGTTTCAATTCAATTTTTATCTCTAATATCTTAATGATTATTTCTCTAATCATTTTCCAATATTTAATAGCCTTTTTACATTTCCACCAGCAGTGGAAGAAAGTTCCAGGTGATTCTTTACACTTCCAACATTCGTTATTAACCTTTTTATACATTTTTGCTATCTTATTGGGGGATAGGTACCATCTGTAAAACATCTTGTACCAATTTTCTCTTAATCTTTGTGACACTGTGTATTTCAGCCCTTTCTTCCAGATTGTTTCCCATTGGTTCAATTGTACTGGATGCCCTATATCCCTAGCCCAATTTATCATTACATCTTTAACCACCTCTTCTTCCATTTGCATTTGCAAAATTTTTATATACAATCACCCTATTACTTTCTTATTCTTTCCAATCAAAATTTCTTCTAATTCAGTTTTTCTTTCTGCTATGCCTTGATTTTTAATATCTAATATCGCCTTCTCATATATCTGCCTATACTGAAACCAGCCGAGGTTATACCCTTTCCTCTCCAAAATTTCTCGCTTAACTATTTTAACTTTCCCTCCTTGTTTATCTATTAAATCCTTATATGTCACCCATCAGTCATCTCTATCAATTTCTATTCTGTAAAACGCCTCTTGTGGGGACAGCCACATTGGTATTTTTTCCATAATCTTATTTTTATATTTTTTCCAAATTTTCAGAAGAGTTTTTCTTATAATATGATTGCTGAAAGCCAAATTCATCTTTTCCTTATCATATGCTAGGTAAGCGTGCAGACCAAATTTTATTCCTTCTCCTTCTAATTCCAAAATTCTTATATTTTCTAATTTTAACCAATCTTTAACCCAATCCAAAGCACAAGCTTCAAAATATATCCTTAGGTCTGGCAAAGCCAGTCCACCCCTTTCTTGGGCATCCTGGAGTACCTTGTATCTAATCCTTGGCTTTTTCCCTTGCCATATAAACTTAGAGATGTCTCTATGCCAGTTCACAAAAGGCTCTTTACTATTAATAATGGGTAACATTTGAAACATGAATAATATTTTTGGTAAATAATATCAACATTTTAATTGTTGATATTCTTCCTAGTAAAGAGAGTTTTAACCTATTCCAATTCAACATATCCTTTCTAATCTCTTTCCACAATCTAACATAATTATTTTCAAATAGTTCATTTGACTTTTTTGTAATCTGAATTTCTAGATATCTTACCTTTTTCTTTATTTCCATTCCTGTTTTCTCTATTAATTTTCCTTCTTCTTTTGTATCTATGCTTTTGGTGAGTATCGCTGATTTCGACTTGTTTATCCTACATCCTGTCATATCTCCAAATTCTTTCATGATCTCCATTAGTCTCTATGCATTTTCAGATGGATTATCCAAATTAACCACTAGGTTGTCTGCATAGGCTCTTACTTTGTATGTGTACTTCTTAATTTTTATCCCTTTTAATATATCCTCTTTGTTAATTTTCCTAATTAGTAATTCTATTATCATCAAAAAAATCAATGGCGACAGATAACAACCCTGTCTTGTTCCCCTTTTTTAGTTTTAGTTTTATCTCCATTAATAATTACATGAGCTCTTTGATTCTTATATATTTCTTTAATCCAAATTTGGAAATTTTCTCCTAGTTCCATTTTTTAAATAATTTCCTGTAATGTTATCCAATTAACTGAATCGAATGCTTTCTCAAAATCGAAAAAAAAAAAATAATCCCAGTTTTTTATCATAATGTTTTTCATAATATTC
>JAIPUX010001232.1:19284472-19319164 GCA_020142125.1 Phrynosoma platyrhinos
AAATTTCCCCTTATTTTCTTGTGGTCCGTATACTCCCACCACTAAAAAAAATTTCCCATTCTCTATAATTTCTACTCCTAACCATTGTCCTTTTTTATCTTTAAAGATTTCTTTGGACACTCTCCAGCTTCTTAACATCATTTTTGAATTGTGGTACCCAGAACTTTCATCTTGTCATCTGGGGTATTAGCTATTTCTCCCAATTTGGTGTCATCTTCAAATTTGATAAGCATGGTCCCTATTCCTTCATCCAAGTCATTGATAAAGATGTTGAATAGCAGTGGGCCCAGGACAGAACCCTGTGGCTCCTCACTGGTCACTTCTCTCCAGGATGAACAGGAGCCATTGCTGAGCACCCTTTGGGTTCAGTTGGTCAACCAATTACTAATCCACCTAACAATTGTATTGTCTAGCCCACATTTTACTATCTTGCTTGCAAGAATATCATGGGGGAACTTGTCAAAAGCCTTACTGAAGTCAAGATATGCTATGTCTACCATATGAATGAATGTCTTAGGATCTTCCCAGAAGATCCAGAGCAACAGGTAAAAAACAGGAACAGGTAACATTGTATACCCCCCCAGTTCTGTTGTTGGACATGCTGGAAATCATCTGGACTGTCCAAAACAGGACTGAGGTTTAGACTGTGTGTCATCCAAACAGGGGGATGGGGGAGGGATGAGCTGAGGCAGACAAAGCCTATAATATACTCGGCAAGTATAACATTATTTGGGATAATCTATCCTCATTGAAAAACATATACCTTTTAAGGAAGAAATAGGGGAAATATTATGATTGTCCCACTGAGAAATGCAGTATCAATGTTCCAGCAATGCCAATACTTAATACCATCAGACCTAAGAATCATGGGGCCTTCTGGATAGTGTTGAATTGCTACTCTGAGCATCCCCCACCATTACCTAGGCTGGTTAGGTCACATACAGGGGTACAGTCTTATGAATATTGTCAGTGATAAAATAGGACAATGTTTTCCCAAGAGCTGTATGCCAGTGAACTCTTAAATTTCTCCTCTCTGTTAGTGGCCCAAGAAACCAAGGAGGGAGATTTTTTTCAAAGGGGATAATACATTTTCCAGTTACCCATGGGTAGGATCAGTGGCATCCCTGCCTCTGGTATCATCTGGTGCAAGGGTGGAACCTGCAGGGTCAGAGGACTTCTCCTCCCTCCTGCTCAGACATTCTCCACATGAGGAGAATGATGGGACAGCATGGGGGGGGGGGAAGCATGCTCATCCTTCCTCATGGCCACCTGGGCCTTATCCTCATGAGAAAAATAGGATGGCATAGGAGGAGCACATTCATCCTCCCTTGAGGCCACCCAGATATGATCACTTGGGAAGACAAGGCCCAACCAGGTGTCATCCCTCTTCTGGGGTGTCACCCAGTGTGGTCCACACCCCCTGCACCCAACATGTGCAGCTACTAGCTCTGGTGGTAACACTCTGTCTGCTGGCCTGCTGGTAGTAATGTCAGCAGCAAAAGCAGCTGTTTTCTCAGCCTGCCCTGTTCTCCACCCTCCACAATGCCCATGACTTAGCAACATTCTGGGTCATTGTAGAGAAGAAAAGGCAGCTACCATAGAAAGGTCATTGAAAAATATTCAGACAAAATAGGAGCATGGTTGCATCAGTTCTGATAGCATGGTAATTGAAGAAACCTTTAATGTATAACTAATTAGTTGAAAGGCCATTCCAGAGTTCTTGGGCCTATTTTCTTCCTTCAGTCAAAATATACTTTATTTCTTATACATTCTACACTATAGTCTCTGGAACTTTTCCATTATGTTCCCACATATTATTTCATTACATTGTGGCTCTTTTCCAATGACTGAATTCTCAAGGTCCAAGCTTAGATTAAAAAGTTATCATCCGTTTCACAAGTTTATCACAAAATTCAGTGTTACAACTTGTGGTTGCTTGTGGTTGCATGCCAATAGAATGGTCAATCTGTTCTTGGTTCTAGTCCAAACCTTTACAGAGCTACCCAAGCTTCTGAACCTATCTCCCAAACATGTTCATCCCTAAGGAAAACTCTTTTAAAGTTTGGAGTAAAAACAAAGCAAATTCACTGTCCTACTTCCATGAGAGCCACAAGCTGTCACTGGTTGACCATTCCTTCAAAATTGTATCAAGAAAAAAATTCAGGAAGTTTTGCAGGTAACTTTCCTAAAGGTGAACAAGTCATTACAGATTCAGACAGCTTTAAAGATATTCTATTATTAGGCTTTTCCATCTAATATTTGTATCTCTGCATTTTTTTTTAAAAAAGGAAAACACTCATGAAAATTGACATTCATTTGCTGATGGAACATTGTCTAATATACACATTTTATAATTTTATTTCAATATACAGAATTTACTACATAATATTTAATAAAAATTATTTTTGCATGTAATTTTCCTTAATATGTGTCACAAAATTATGCAAAGTTGCCTGGGGAAGGCCTTAGAAAAAAAATGAGCATTTTTGTTAGGGGAGAAATCTGTAGATCATATATTTCTTCTCTCTCCCCACTTCCTCTCCTTCTCCTCCTTTTTTTTTTTTTTTTGTTTGTTCTTATTCTACACTCTTTTATTTGCTTCTGTTTTAACAGCCCTTTAAAATGACTAGATAATGTTGAATGATGTCCACTTATCTCTAGATGTGCCCACATGTATTTGAATCTATGTCTCAATTTGTCTTCACTAATATGTTATTTTCAGGTCAAGTCATTCCATATCACTACACTTGCTCAAAATGTCTATGATGATGAGTACTGAAATTAATTAATTTAGAATGCAGACTTTCTATACAGGAGCCTAAGGAAACAATATACATATTTTAAGTTCATTGTGCACAGTAATGACTAGTTTTGATTTTTAAAAAATATCACAGTCATTAACTTCAAAGAGAAAAATTGATTATTAAATTGTGCTTATAATATGTAATTATTACTTATGTGTGAGTGTCATAACATAAGAGCCTACTTATCTTTTCTTTCTTTCTCTTCAAAATATAACTACTCAATTGAAAAGAAAATAATATATCCCCCATACTCTCTGGCAATAAACATTATTTTCACTTTGGTTATGTATGTGTGTGTTTGCATGTGTGCATATACACACAACATGTATGCATGGGTATGTTTCTGTATTTGTGCGTTACTCAAATGCTATTCATTATACTGTCCTATAATTTCTGTGAACAAAACTTTAAAATAACACTAAGCTTCCAAACCTACAGGCTATTAGATGGTTCTTGATATTGTGGGGAATTTAAGGAAATTTAATTACTGCCCCTACACATGCAATAGCCTGAGAAGCACTTGCCTAGTTTAAAAGCAAGAAGAAATTAGAAGTGCTGATCACAAGGAGGATTTTAGCAACATTTCCTGTTGGGGGCTGTGTCACCCATATTGATCCTGCTGGCCCCTGTTCAGCAGTTTAGGCTAAACTGAGGAAGGCCACCACTGCTGTCCTGTTGATCCCTATTCAGCAGTTTGGGCTATCATATGGAAAATCATTGCTGCTGTAACTGGCTAACCTATCCTGTTTGTTGAATGGGAATATTCATAGGAAATACACATTGATATATTTTGTATGTAACTTATCAGTTACCTTAAGCACTATGTAGAAATCACAGTAAATTCTAGACAAACTCTATTTTTATAATTTAAGATAAAATATTTACCCATAATTTAATAATGATCTCATTTAAACAGCTTGAGGATGTGGACAGGATCTTTGAAAAACTGAACTCTACGATTTGTTATATCCTTGTTCTTCCTGGCTCATAAAAGCAGGTAGCGAAGAAGGGGACTGTGATCACGGGGGAAGGGTTGGACTCTCTTAAGCAAGGCAGGATTCCACCATGACTGAAAGAGGCAAAATGAAATTTTTGCTGGAGAACCCTTCTGAAACTCACTATAGTGACTAATTTCCAGCAAATCATCAACATTTCATTCATGGACAAGGTGCAGAAGCATGTGATGATGTTCCAACTCAGATATCTTTGGGTGACATGTGTCATCTACACACACTCCAATCTGGCTAGTTATGGGGCAAATAAAATTTTTGCACACATAGGTAAAATATATCTTTCCCAGGAATTGGACACAAGGAGTGCTTGGATGTATCTCTCAGTGTCTTTTTAATATTCATAACTGTGGTGTCTTGTTGGGGTATCACTTTGGGATTTCATTTGAAGGAAATATATAATGGTAGTGCCAATCCTTCAAGAAGGAGTGAGTTCAGAAGGGACTCCAATTGTCTCTCAATGTTTTTTCTCACCCACCCTGTTATTTAACATTGACATGAAATTGCTACAGAAAGTTTTCTGGAGCTTTGAAATGTAGTGCTGTCTCTATGCTAATGAGAAATCTATACTCAGGACCAGAGACTGCTGTCAGAACAGAACACAGAGAAACAGAATGGTGCCCAATTGGCAAAAGAGTCAGACAAGGCTGCATCCTATCACTGTATCTATATGCAGAACATATTGTAAGGAAAACAGGCTTGGGCATGGAAAAGGGAGGAGTAAAAATAAGAGGAAGAAATGTCAACAATCTGAGGTATGCTGATGACACCATAATACTAGCAAAGAACCTCACAGACCTAGAACAATTACTAAGAAAGATCAAAGAAGAAAGTGCAAAGGCAAACTTACTGTTGAACATAAAGAAAACAAAAATGATGACCACAGAGAACTTACACACATTCAAACTAGACAATGAGGAAATAGAAATGGTAAAAGAGTTCTCATATTTGGGATCAAACGTTGATCAGAATGAAGACTGCAGTCAGGAAATCAGAAGAAAATTAAGAATAGGGAGGGCAGCTATCAAAAAACTAGAAAAGATCCTAAAATGGAAAGACATACAACTCAACACAAATGTCAGAATCATATTTGCCATCGTATTCCCTGTTACCTTGTATGGATGTGAGAGCTGGACAGTCAAGAAAGAAGATAGGGGGGAAATCAATGCATTTGAGATGGGGTGCTAGAGAAGAGTGCTGAGGATTCCATGGACAGCCAAATGGTCAAACAAATGGGTCCTAGAACAGAGCAAGCCAGAGATAGAAGCCAAGATGACAAGACTTAGGGCCTATACAGACTGCCAATGAGGAGGAAAAATGGGAGGGCATCTCAAGAAACCAGATGGATGACAAAAGAACTTTCAATGAGCTAACTTTTAAATGAAACACATATAAGAAATGGAAAGGGGGGATTCACCAAAGCGGAATTCAAAAAACTAGCTAATGTTTATAGGGATAAAGTCAGAAAAGTAAAAGTGCAGAATGAGCTCAGACTTGCTAGAGAGGTTAAGAACAATAAAAAGGGCTTTTTAGAGTATGTCTGTAGCAAAAGAAAGAAGGAGGAAAGAAGTGGTAGGGCCACTGCATGGTGAAGATGGAGAAATGCTAACAGAGGACAGAAAAAAGGCAGAACTATTCAACACCTTCTTTGCCTCAGTCTTCTCACAAAAGGAAAAGGGTGCTCAAACTGGGAAAATGAAGCAGAGGATACAATGGGAGAAATGCAGCACAAAATAAACAAAAAGGTAGTAGAGGAATACTTGGTTAATCTAAATGAATTTAAGTCTCCAGGACCAGAGAAACTACATCCAAGGGTATTAAAAGACCTGGCAAATGTAATCTCAGAATCATTGAAAATAATTGAATACTCCTGGAGAACAGGAGAAGCCCCAGCAGACTGGAGGAGGTCAAACATTGTCCCCATCTTCAAAAAAAAAGGGGAAAAAGAGGATCCTCAAAATTATCTTCCAGTTAGTTTGACATCAATACCAGGAAAGATTCTTGAGCAGATAATTAAACAGAGAGTCTGTGAACATTTAGAAGAGAACGTCATAATCACAAAAAGTCAATATGGGTTTAAGAGAAACAAGTCATGCCAGACTAATTTGATCTCTTTTATTGATAAAATTACTAGATTTGTAGATGAAGAAAATGCTGTGGATATAGCAATCTTGATTTCAGTAATGCCTTTGACAAGTTTCCCCATGACATTATTGCAAATAAGCTAGTAAAATGTGGGCTAGACAATGCTAGTGTTAAATGGATTTGTAATTGGTTGACCAGCTGAATCCAAAGGGTGCTCACTGCAATTAGGGTGGATAAAAATGAAATGCACAGATATAGGAAAGTGGAAACCTGGCTTGACAAAAATATATATGAAGGGGATTTAAGAGTTCTAGTAGACCACAAGTTGAACATGTGCCAACAGTGTGATGTGGCAACTAAAAAGGCCAATGTGATTCTAGAGTACCTCAATAAAGTGTCTAGATCAAGGTAAGAAGAGCCACTGTATTCTGCTTTTGTCAGTCCTGACCTGGAATACTGTGTCCAGTTCTCAGCACCACAATTAAGAAAGGATGTTGACAAGCTGGAGCTTGTCCGAAGGAGGGTAACTAAAATGGTGAAGGGTTTGGAAACCATGCCATATGATGAGGAGAGACTTAAGGAGCTGGGTATGTTTAGCCTTGAGAAGAGAAGGTTAAGAGGTGATATGATAGCCTTGTTTAAATGTGTGAAGAGATGTCATATTGAGGATGCAGCAAGCTTGTTTTCTGCTGCTTCAGAGAACAGGATCCAGAACAATGGATGAAAACTAAGGAAAAGAGATTCCACTTAAATATTAGGAGGAACTTTCTGACAGTAAGAGCTGTTTAACAGTAGAACATTCTCCCTCTGAGTGTGACAGAGGGCTTCTGAAGATGGGTGGCCATAGGCCACCCTGAGAAGCCACAGATTGGGACCGAGGTACCCGCACTCCTCGGCCCCAATGCACCCCTTTTTGGGCCCTGGAAGGAGTGCTAAAATAGAGCTCCTTCTGTAAGGCACCGAAGGTGCGCCGCAAGAGGCGTTGGGTGCCTCTTCCATTGCAGCATGTCTGGACATTGCAGCGGAAGGACGTCATCGGAACACCTGTCATGTGGAGCAACGGGCTCTCTGATGACGTGTTTGGGAAGGGGTTGGGGCACCCAGCATGAGGCTGCCCCTCCCCTTCTTTACCTCCAAGACAGCACAAAGCTCCATCTGCAAAGGGGGAGAGTCTTCTTCCTTGGAGATCTTTAAACAGAGGCTGGATTGCAATCAGTTTGGGGTGCTTTGATTGTGAGTTCCTGCATGGCAGGGAGTTGGACTGGATGGCCTTGTGGTCTTTTCCAACTCTATGATTCCATGATTCTTTGAAAGAATCTGTGATGAGAGCAGGGTTAGAAAGATCATTTGTCAATTGAAATAAAGAATGATATGGTGTTCTTCTCTGTTTCATGTATAGTACCTGACTAGACTAACAGTTGAATGTTATCTCTACAAGAGGAA
Source organism: Phrynosoma platyrhinos (assembly GCA_020142125.1). Classification (NCBI taxonomy): domain Eukaryota; kingdom Metazoa; phylum Chordata; class Lepidosauria; order Squamata; family Phrynosomatidae; genus Phrynosoma; species Phrynosoma platyrhinos. Next base: position 19,291,815 of record JAIPUX010001232.1, read on the forward strand.
GTGGGTTCTGATTGTGATGCACAGATGAGGAAAGAAAATTAGTTTTGTGGTGAAACAGAGGCTTTATATACCTGTCCTTATCCAATTGGTATATAATTCTGGTCAGTGAAGATGTATGAAATGTACATAAAGCTGAATTTCACAAACTTACTTAGAAGACATGCTTACATTTCATTTTGGATTCTGTCACCTGAAATCATTAGACTGTGAAAACTCTTGACCAGTTGGGATTACAACTGTGCAATATTAGATGTCATTATCAACTTCAAACTGTAGCAGAAACAGGATATTTCTTCACTATCCTTTCAGATGTGTCAACATTTTTTTATATAGGAGGTTGGGATGAGTTGGGTCATGCTGCTTCAACAGTCATAAAAAAAATGGAGGACAGATCAATGAGTTTCAGACTAAAGTGTCAGCAACAACATCACAGGCAGCAACAGATTCTAAAACTTGGATAATGGAAACAGTAGTCCAAGAGGGTTCTAGAAAGGCAATTAAATAAATGTAATGCAGTGCAGCTGAAGCCAATGAAATGCAATGGGAAGTATCTTTTGGGATCTATTTCTTTTTCTCCATTTGCTTTTGTTCCCACTTTCTCTTGGTTGCTTGTTACCACTCCCCATCACACTGGTTTTTAGTGCAGGTTGTTTACATATTTATTGATAGTTATTCCAATATACAATAATTAAGTGCTTAGCAATCCAGTGTTGCACATAATTGTACTAATAAAAGCATAGTCTTTCTTTCTGAGGTACACACTAACTCACACAGACACATCAGTGGGATACACAAAGTATCCCATTGATGAGTGCATGCTCTAGCACAATGAGAATGAGCCTACAATGTGAATTGTGCTCATATGAACTCTTTTTTGCTCTCTGGCATGACTATAAATACAGATAAAATGTTTTAGCTTCAGTTTTTTAGCATGACTATAAAGAAAGATCAGAAGTTTTAGCTTTAGTTTTCAACAAACTATGGTTTGTTTTACTGTGGTTGTAAGAAAGCAGCCAGCTTCAAGCAATGGTTAATGTATCTGTCCTGTTGCCCTCAATGATAGCTGGTACAAAACGGTTTCTCAGTTGGGATAAGACAGTTGAAAATGGAGACAAAATGATTGAAGGTACAGGTTTTGTTGTATCCACAAAACAATTTATTTAATTATGTCACCTGCATTCTGAAGGGATTCCTTCCTTCCTTCCTTCCTTCCTTCCTTCCTTCCTTCCTTCCTTCCTTCCTTCCTTCCTTCTTTCCTTTCCTCTTTCCCTCCCTTCTTTCTTTATTTTTTCAAGCACTCAATGAAATACCAGATCTTTTCTAACCTATGGAAGATTGTTTCAATAAATGCTCATCATCATCCTCCCTATTTTGTTAAACTTGTGGTTTGCTCAAAGAATTTATGCTTGGAAATACATCTGATTCAAAAAAATAAGGGAAGAATTTATTAATAAATGAAAATAAAAATACAAAAGTGGGAAAATTAGTCAGTTAGCTTGGCTTTATTTTATTTTTTAATAAAAATTTGGATCCCCCCAGACATTTATAGCTGATATTTTAGGGGTTTGCAGACCAGCACAAAGGGCTCGCCTGGGGGTGGAGTTGGGGTGGGACAGCCACACGTCGGCTGCTCCAACTCCACCCTGATACCATCTTGACACCATGCACCTGTCAGCATGGCATGTGGCAACAGAATGCCCTCTTGGCACAGTGTGCACACATGCTTCACCAAAAAAGTGCAAAAAAGCCAACACCATGGCTGAAAGGGTGGCTGCTCTTTTGGGGGTGGCAAAAAGGAGGATCAGAGCCACAGTGTGTGGTTGCTGTGACCCTAATCTGCTGCTCCCAGGGTCAGCTCTATGCCACCCCTTTCAGGCCATCTGGATCACCCATTAGTGGCTTAAGATAGCTTCTGACACACAAACAAAATATAAATGGCTTTCTGCTTTCTGGATTTCCATGGATTCTTCCTTCAGATTTGGTAATTGTACCCCCTCTCCGTCTTATATTTCATTTCACTCTCCTATTTAACTAGCATTCTATGTTGGTTGTCTGGATGAGCTAACTATGTGTGTCTGTGTCTTTTTATATTTATTTAATAAAAGCTCATGTAGTTTCACATACTTTGAGTCATCATCAGCTATTATCTGCATAGCTGGTGCTGAATCCTGCAAAACCTGTTGCCATCTCTCAGATATCCAAGTCGAGTGTTCTCAAAACTAATTAAAGATAGATTGCTTCTTCCCAAGAATGCTCTACAATTAGGGTAACAAAAGATAAGCCATAGTATTTCTCACCAGATTTGAGTATTTGGGGTGCAGCTTGAGTGAAAAATCACTTAAGGATCAGTATGAAAAAATATTAATAATCTGGGGACTGGTTTCCTTGGGGGGATGCTCTTGGGGACTTCAGGAGCAACTGTTTGAGATCCCAAGGCTTTCATGTGGCCCATTGGCTGCATTCTGGCCACCCTTGAGGTGGACATTTTAGTCTTTGTTAAATAGTATACTTCAGAAACAGTTTAAATAAAAGTTGGTGCATCTAAACATTGTTATTGTTAACTGCCCTTGAGTTGATCTCAACTCATGGTAACCCTATGGATAAGACATCTCCAAGATCTTCTGTCCTCCACTGCTCTGCTTAATTTCTTCAAACCCATATCTGTGATCTCCTTAATAGGGTCCATGCATGTGGCATGTGGCATGTGGCCTTCCTTTATTTTTACTTTTGTCCACTTTCTCCAGCATTATTGTTTTTTCCAAAGAGTCCTTTCTTCTGAATGTATGTCTGAAGTATGACAGTCTCAGTTGGTCATCTTGGCTTCCAGATAGGTTTCGGGTTTAATGTGCTCTAGGACCCTTTTTTTTTTTTTTTTTTTTTTTGTCTTTTGGCTGTCCATGGGATCCTCAGCACTCTTCTCCAGCACCACATCTTAAATGAATTGATTTTCTTCCTATCATCTTACTTAACTGTCCAGCTTTCACATCCATACATGCCATGGTAATAGGGAATGACATGGCTTGTATGGTACTAACTTTTCTGGTCATTTGTTTTTCATTATTTCTCTTATATCAGTTTCCACCTCACTTTTTAAGATTTGGGGTTTATCTTCATATGGCTCTTTATTTCAAGAAATGGGATAGCTTTCATATTAAGAAAAGATGTAGCAAAAGTAGTCAGCGGATACAATGCAAAATCAGACTGAATCATTTCAGTAAGGCTGCATGGTAAACCTAAGAATATCACAATAACCCAAGTATATGCACCAACCACAGAGGCAGAAAAGGAAGAAATTGATAGAATCTATGAAGGAGTACAGGAAGAAATTGACAGCACACCAATACAAGATGTCATGCTGATCATTTGAAATTGAAACACAAAAGTTGGAATTAAAGAAGAATCAAAACAGTAGGCAGATTTAAATTAGGCAAAAGAAATGAAGCAGGTGAGCATCTGATAGATTTTTATGTAGCCAACAAACTATTCAAACTATTCATTGCAAACACATTTTTCATACAACCAGAAAGAAGGCTATACACATGGACATCATGAGATGGTCAACACAAAAATCAAATTGGTTATATAATTGGAAATAAAAGATAGCAGAACTCTATACTGGTGACAAAGACTAGACCAGGTGCTGACTATGGCACAGATCATGAATTACTCATAACAAACATAAGAGTAAGACTCAAAAAGAAAACAAAACCAGTGATTATACCAAAATATGATCTAAATAATATCTCAACAGAATTTATAGATAACATAAGAAACAGATTCGTACTACTAAGCATAATAGACCGAGTACCAGAGGAACTATGGTCTGAAGCCAGGGACATAATAGAAGAAGAATGCAAATAAGCAAATTTTGAATAAGCACTTTGAATAAGCAAAGAAAAAGAGAGAAAAAAACACACATGGATGACAGAAAATACACTACCAGCAATAAAGAAAAGAAGAAAAACAAAAGGGAGATAGGAACAAACTAAGAATTATGAATGCAACAGTACAACAACTTGAAAATTACTACAACATCCAATGCAGAGAAATAGATGACAAGAACAAAAAAAAAAAAAAAAAAAAAAAAAAAAAAAAAAAAAAGGGGGGGGGGAAAGAGATCTATTTTATAAGATCCAGGAAATTAAAGGAAAATTCAAACCAAGGACTGGGATGATCTATGACAATAAACATTACATAATTCAAGAACAGGAAGGAATAAAAAGATGTTGGATGCAATATACACATCTAAACCTACTTGTCTTGAATGAGTGAGTGCAGGTTGGATTTAACAGCCAAATGAGTTGAACCAAACTCTAGAATGGATTTTGGGATATTAAAGAAATTGAACCATATATCCTGATCAAGTAGAAAGAGATCAATGAGATGATGTGTATATTACTGTGTTAGCAATCTAAGAGCATATCTGCCCACTGTCCCAAGCCCAATCCTTGCCTGTTTTGCAATCCTAATGTTGGATTCTTTCCAAATGCTTAACTGGGTGAAACTTCAGACTATCATTACAAAAGAAAACCATTTATTAACAAGAATTAATCTGAGTATTTTATTATTATTTGATATATTTTGAGTTGGTCACACTCCACAGACCAAAAAAAAAAAAAAATGATGAGAGAAAGAAATAAACATAAACCAGTACATGGGTTATTACTATATATTGTGCACCACATACCACCAGACAATCAATGAACCAGCTAGAATAAAATAGTGGCATCAAATGAATAAACTCGATTTAGTCTGCTGCTGCTGCTGCTGCTGCTGCTGTTCCTGGGATGTTTTCTATTTTATTATGTCCCCATTGCACCCTAATTTATAGTGTTGAGTGTCCTCCCCCTCCCACTTAAGAAATCCTTCCATATACTATATGCATTAGTCATCACATACTGAGTAGAAATTATATTTGACCACTTTTTTGTTTTCACTTTGATGTAATATTGCTTTCACTTTATTTTTTTATGTTTGATAGGATGCATATGGTATGCATACCACCAGAAAAGCTCTTATTAATAAACATGTTAATGAAAAAAATGTGAAATTTTCTTTGTAAAGCATGGCTTAGTACTGCAAACAAAGGAAATGGGAAATAATTCTCATGGAGTGTTATTTTTAGCATGCCAGGTGTTGACCCACTTATAGGACAAACTAATGCATCAAAACTGCAGATGAATAGTTATTTTATTAGGTGACATTTTGTTGAAAATAAAATATTTGTTTGTATAGACATCCTTACCCTAATGAGGAAACTATGGCTCATGTTTGTTTCACTTTGTCAAGAACAATGGCAGAGATGGGAGGCATTGTGGGAAAGTGCCATTACACTAAGAAACTACCAAAACTACAGAAAACTCACTTTTGTTAATTGTATTTATGTTGAAATAGGGTGATTATTTCAAATATCTTTATTTGAACTTACCATCTAAATTTATGTTGGATACCTATACAATGTGGTACCTCATTTTTCAACCAAAATCATTGGGTGGAATCATTTGTCATCAACAACCTGCTACTGCTTTTATTGTCAGACAACTATGGTTATTTGTGATTTGTTAGAGATAGATGTATTTAAATACCTGGTTTCTCTTCCAATACCAGCAGTTAACTTTTCCCCCATTTAATAATAATAATAATAATAATAATAATAATAATAATAATAATAATAAATGTTTATTTATATTTCTCTCCTCTCCCTATGGATCAAGGTGAGATTACACAATAAAATGAATGCAATGTACAAAACATAAACAATAAAATAATAAAAATCAGAACAATAATAATAGATTAAGAGAATAGAATACAATATAATAAAATAAATGAAAATAATATAAAATAGGATAAAATAAAATAAAATAGCCAAACATTGTCAGAGTCTAAAAATCTGGAAGATCAGATGGATAGGCCTGAAAGAAGAGCTTCATCTTAAGTGCCTTCTTGAAGGCTTCTAGAATAGTTATAAGATGGGTCTCCTCTGGCAGGCTGTTCCACAACTTGGGAGCTGCAGCTTTAAATGATTTTTGGGAAGTCATAGTAAATCTAATTTTATGGTGTTCTAATAATTTCTTCCCAGATGTTCTGAGAATGAGGGGCGGATTATGTGGGGAGAGGCATTCTTTCAAATAACTTGGGCCCAAGCCATGTAGGACTCTAAAGGTAATAATCAACACTTTGTACTGTGTCTGGAAGCTAATTGACAGCCAATGAAGAGATTTTAATACAGGCGTCATATGGTCCAACTTAGATTTTCCAGTGACCAATCTGGTTGCCGTATTTTAAACCAATTGGAGCTTCTGAACGTGGTACAGAGGTAGCCCCATGTAGAGCGCATTACAGAAATCCAAACAAGAGATTACCAGGGCAAGTACTAATGCTTCAAGGTCCTTTCGGTCCAGGTAGGGATGCAGTTGGCGGATCAACCAAAGTTGATACCAAGCACTCCTGGCCATAGCATCCACTTGAGATGACAACTGCAAAGATGAATCCAGGAGTACTCTCAAACTGAGTACTTTGTCCTTTAGGGGAAGTGTGACTTCATCTAGGATTGGATGGCAAACTTCCTTTCCTGGACTTCGGGTACCTATCGTGAGTACCTCTGTTTTCTCTGGATTCAGCTTGAGTTTGTTTTTCCTCATCCAGCCCATTAACGATTCAAGACAGACATCAAGAGAAGTAATACCATCCTTAGTCACTGCAGCAGATGGAGAAATATAGAGAAGTAAAGTTGGGTGTCATCAGCATACTGATAACATTGTGCTCCATGTCACCAGATGGTCTCTCCCAGCAGCTTCATATAAATGTTAAACAGCATGGGGGATAAAATGGCACCCTGAGGGACTTCAGATGTCAGCACTCTTTTCGAAGAGCCACTATCCCCCAGCATCACCATCTGGAATCTGCCTGAGAGGTAGGACCGGAACCACTGAAGAGCAGTGCCCCCAATACCTAACTCCCTCAGGCGTTTCAGAAGGATACCATGGTTTATGGTATCAAATGCCACTCAGATGTCCAAGAGCACCAACAGGGCAACACTTCTTCTGTCTATTCCCAGACAGAGATCACCGACTAAGGTGACCATGGCAATCTCAATTCCATGTCCCACCATGAAGCCAGTTTGAAATGGGTCCAGATAATCAGCTTCTTTCAAGACAACTTAGAGTTGGAGGGCAACTGCCCTCCCGATCACCTTACCCAAGAATCATAGAAGGGAGACCGACCTATAATTATTTTTCACCAGGGGATCAAGGGAGGTTTTTTTCAAGAGTGGTTTAACCACCACTAGTTTCAAATTAGACGGAAATTTCCCTTCCCTGAGGAATGCATTAATGATGAGTTGTAATAATGTTTTTACTGCATCTCCTCCCTGAACTGTCAGCCATGATGGGCAAAGATCAAGAGGGCATGTTGTCCTCCTTACACTTCCAAGAAGCTTGTCCACTTCATCGGTATTAACAAACTCAAAATGATCCAGTGTAACACAGTCCACAGAGTCTCTGGACATCTCTCTTATTTGTTCTGTTATAATGCCCACATCCAGATCAGCCCTTATCTGAGAGATTTTATCTACACAAAAGTCATTAAAACGTCATAGCAGGCTTTAGCTGGTTCTAATAACAGGTTCAGGGTGGGAGGTAATTGAGTTAATTCTTTAACCACCCTGAACAGTTCTGCTGGATGAGACTTTGCAGATGCAATACATGCAGCATAGAAAGAATTCTTTGCTGCATCTATTGCCACTTGATAGGAAACCAACATGATCCTATTTGATGTGTCTTATCAGATAAATGTCAATGTTTCTGCCCCAGCACTCTAGTCGTTGTACAGCCCGCTTCATTTGGTGAAGATCTTCCGTGTCCCAAGGTTTTTTATTTGAAGTGGGTTGAAAAGGATCCTCAGAGTGATAATGTTTATAGCCCTGGTAAAGTCGTTATTCTAAGTATTCACCAAGGCTTCAACAGAATCGTCATTGTTCCCAACCATAAAACCCTCGAAGGCTTCCTGGAACCTTTTCGGTTCCATCAACCATTGAGGGTGGACCATTTTAATGGATCTTCCACCCCTGAGAGGAATATGAGTAGTAGCCTTCAGTCCTACCTTGACCAGAAAATGATCCATCCATGACAGGGCGGATGTCTGGATTACCTCAGCCCATGGATGTTCCTGATCCATACTAAAGACCACATTGAGTATATTACCAGCACAATATGTTGGACCCAAGACTAATTGGGATAGGCCCATGGCTGTCATGGAAGTTGTGAACTCCCGAGCTGCACCTTTTAGGTCAGGGATAGGCAACCTTTCCCCTTTAAGGGCTGAGGGACTTCAGCTCCCAGAATCCCAGGAGCTATTTGCCAACATGGGACTATTGGCCAACATGGCTGAGGCTTCTGGGAGCTGAAGTCTCTCGGCCCTTAAAGGGGAAAGGTTGCCTACCCCTGATTTAGATCTATTGAGCCAGAATTGAAGGAAATGTTGAGGTCCCCCAGAACTAGGAGTTCACCAGCTCCAAGACCAGCTGTGTCAGCTCAATCAGGGACTCTGTTAAGCAACAGGGTGGACGGTAAACCAACAGAATCCCCAGACTGTCCCTAGCCTTCAGGGTCTGGTAGATACACTTGATGTGATTCATTTTCCAGATAGTTCTCCTGGTCAAAGTGATGTTGTTTTTATGGACCAAGGCAACTCCCCCTCCACCCACTTTCCCTAACCTGCTCCTGGACAGTTAAATCCCTTTATATTTAATAATTGCATATCATCATAGTCATCTAGTCATGCACTAAAATAAATGAAGATCCCAATAGCTATCTACACTTATTGAGGTATCTGAAACTGAGATCCATAATTAGTTACATTTACATACATGATTTCCTAATTGGGTTCATTGCATTTTTAATCTCATGTGCACAGAGCTACTGGACTATATCTGGAATAAGTAATATTACATTAAAGTCATCCATAAACCCCACAAAAAGAACCAACAACTTAATTAGTAATAATCAAAGTAATTCATAGGGGAAAATACATTTTTTAAAAAACTACTATGCTAAGGGTTGTAAAGGTTCTCTATGGCCTCACTCCACTCCCCTGAGCTGGATGGGACTCATTGAGACCTCTTAATAAAAAACAAACAAACAAATACTTTCTGCCACCACCCAATGATTTAACTTTTCACATCCCAGCAATGCATTGAGAGATTGCTGGGCCTTCTACTGGTAAATGACAATAAGAACAGACACTAGCCTAGCTAAGGCCATTAAAAAGAATTTAAAATTCTTTATTAAATTAAAAAATGAGGTAGAGTACGAATGAAAAAGATTTATTCTGAAGCAAAGAACATTAAAGATTAAGACATGGAGGACAACTGGTCCTACACACACAAACTTAAAAGATAAATTACAAAATAATAATTACAGCCAAACCTGAATCCCTGACTAATAAAAAACTAAAAGCTAAGAACTTGCTATTTCTCAGCTTCTTCTCTTCCCAACTGTTTCAACACTCTCTCTCCAGCCACCAGCCAGAAGGTTCTTTTCTAGTAGCCATTTGATTGGCTGGTTGCCCTCACACCATTAATGATGTCATCCTCCTCATAGATTCCAGTGCCCCCTCCCACTTGGAAAAAGGCTCTGATAAATACAGTATCTCTCATGTTCCTTGATTTCTACACAAGATACTTTGTGTATACCTTGTTTACAAAAGATATATACACAAGAACTCCAATCATCACCCAGGACAAAAAAGAAGCACAATAAAAACATTGGTAGACTGCGCAAAAAGGATCTGTGAGCCCCACTATCTGGAAGATGAACTGAGGCACCTAAACTGAGCTCTACAGGCCAATTGATACTCCAGCTCAGACATCAGAAGAGTGGCCAGATCCAGGAAAAATTAAAAAACGCAGGAGTGAAGAAAACAACCACCCAAAGGGAAGATATTTTTACCATACATCAAAGTAGTTACAGACAGAAATAGGGAAACTGATAAGGAAACACAACCTCTAAATTATCTACAGAACTAAGAAAATTGAGGAAATACTGCAGTCAGCGAAGGATAGGAGAGACTCTCACACAGCCACAGAATTTACCACCTACCATGCAGCCATGGACAAGTCTACATAAGGGCTCCAAAATACAGTGTTCAAACACGAATCAAGGAACATGAGAGACACTGCAGACTGGACCAGCCTGAAAAATCAGCAGTAGCCGAACATGTTATAAAACAACCTGGGCACAAAATGCTATTTGAAAACACTGAAATTCTGGATCAAGTCAATAACTATTGGGTCAGAATGCACAGGGAAGCCAATGAAACCCACAAACACCTGGACAATTTCAACAGGAAAGAAGAAACCTTGAAAGTAAACAAAGTTTGGCTACCAATCCTCAAAAACACCAAAATCAGGACTCAGCAAATGCAAATGAACATCACCCAGGGTCAAGGGGTTCCCAGCAAACAATAGACCATTAATTAAATGGACAGTAATCCTCCTACCCTGGGGCCTTTCCTCAACAGAACAATGCACACATTTACATGTTAATCCTCTCAACCAACAGTGATACTGTATATATACCCCACACACACCCATGTGACCATTCTCTGAAGATATCAACCATAGATGCAGGTGAAACATCAGGAATGAATTCTTCTAGAACATGGCCTCATAGCCTAAAAAACCCACAGAAACCTATAGCAAAAATGCTTTCATATTTGTTCCTTCACCCTAACTTATTGTACTAGTTTTGTTGTGTTTGGTCCCACTCCAGGAAAAAGGCAGCATATAAATGAAGTACATAAAATAAATGTATTTCTTTCACTACAAACATTTTCTCACCATAATAAAATCTGTAATATTATTCAGTTCATCCATGGCTTCCATTGATCCATGGCTTTAGAGTTTCTTTCCACCCCATAGCTATGCCTTTCTGGCAACTAGGAGTATAATATTACAGACTTATGTTACAGGATTGTTCAGGATTATTGTCCAACATATACAGTACTCTAATCCCTTCAAATGGAAAATATTATGAACACAGCTTCCTCCATTAAAATCATACACACAGACATACTTGCACCCATGTAAATGCACATGCACACAATTTTAATGGAGAGAAGCATTTTCCACCCATTCCTTAAAAGCCCTCTTGACTCAGTGAAGGCAAAAAGTGATACTGTAGTAGCTGTAACATCATCTAGATATCCATCATCAGGTCCATGACCAGCTAGGAAGCTGGCAGGAAGACAAGGTGGCACTAGTAGTGCAATGAAGAGGTTAGCTGGGCTCTGCAGAATTAAATAAGATGTGTCCAGAGGGGATGGAGGAATCAGGGACAATCCTCCTGAAGCTTCCCAGAAACTGAAATCTATAAGACCTATTTAGAGAGAGGGAGGCTGTGAGGGAGTGGTTAAGCAAGCAGACAGACTGACAGGCACGCTACATCCCCATGAAGTAACAATGAGTTTATCTCTTCTGCTAATTGACTACTGCTTGCCCAATGTCAAACTAAGTATGACCAAGCAAAAACAATGAGTTAACTACACAATTGTTCTGTCAGGACCAATGCCAAACACAAAAATAAAATTCATATATGTTCAAGACTGATCCCCTTCAGACAGATCCCTTCCATGTTCTAGATAGGTTTAGAGGTCTGAAAGAGAATTTAAATCCATCAACTCATATTTAAGTTGAACCTGGTTAATAAAGTGGGTGCCTGCATGCTACAAACATTCCAATATAAAAAATGAGATCAATCCCTACTTTGTGCAGCACCTTAACTTATGCTTAACTTGGCTTTGCTAAAGTCAAGAAACAATCTTTTATTTGGATCTTCCATTTTTGTATACACAGTTTTGTATACAATTTTGTATAAAATAGTATCTTGCAATAGCTCCCACCAATTCCTTCATGGGAGATCATCATCATCATCATCATCATCATCATCATCATCATCATCACATTTTCATAAACTGTATGGAATGTACACAAAGAATCAAACTGTTTCAGGGCAAGCACAGAAATGTTTGTGCATTCTTAAATTGTAACACAGTCAATTCAATGTCTGTCAATAGTTTGAAGTATAGTGAGGAAAGAGAGAAATTTCAACTGTGTCTTAGTGTTGCCTTTCAGTACCCCAGGTTTTGTTGTTGTTGTTGCTATTTTATCTACAGGTTGAAAGTTGTAATTATTTTCTGAGGAGACATACAAAGCTCTGGATTTATGATCTCCACTGAAATGATTCGCCCCAGACATTGAATGCCTTCAACCTCTCTGACTGGAATTCTATGGATATGAAATGTATCTCTTTGAAAAGCCAACAGGACTGCACTGGATTCCCAAAATACACTTACATGAGACAAATCTCATTATGATATTTTTTACAGAACTGGAACTACAACATGTATAGTACATTAATGCCTACTTTGGGCCTTTATCAACATTGACACCACATAAGTGCATCTAGCTCTCTATGCCTGTAAGATACCAATTCTAAATCTCAGCAGGTCGTTATGAGAGTGATACTATTTTTACAGAATCTCTATCAATTCAGTTTATTTAGTTTTGTGTTCTTGTATATTTGGCGTGCCTATTAAGACTATGAGGCTGAATATGCAGCATACCCACTTAAGACAGCTTTCATGATTAGAGTTTTCCAACCACAGAAAAACCTAGAGCCTCATCTATGTAGAAGATCTTGTGTTTAATCCTTGTGCAAGTGGTCCAGAGTATATTAGCAGTGCAGCTGAGACCTCTGATTTCCATTGGTGTCTGCTTTTTTTCAGTTTTCTGCTGTTACCTTTATGGAATGGAAGATATATTATGAAGAAAGGTGGTTTATGCCTTTTTGTGCTTATTGGCTTTCCAAATCATTTTCTCAAGGTGTCACTGTAAGAATCTATTAGTTGTTTCACAATTTAATGTGCCACTTAGTGTTGGCTTAACAGATTTTCTATTATCTTCTTTGCATTGCCAATAGTAACACACATGCAAAAGGCAAGTGGAGAGGATCATAAAACTATGCCCGGGGAAGGGAGGTTTCTTTTGTGCACCCGAAGTACTATTCTCCAGGTTATTGGAAATGTCATTTAACTTTTCCTGTTTAATGTGGCAACCACACAGGAGGTTGATAAGCCCAGCAGCTTTGGCAAGCCTTTGTGACAGCTTGTCAAGCCTCAGGCAAAGGCGCACAGTTTCTCCTTCTAATAATTAATAATTAACTATTAGACATCCATTTTTAATGAATGATTGTTTTGAATTCACTTATATTTAAAGGAAAAAAAAAACAATTTGTGTTTAAAACAAAGATGTTTGGGGAGAAAGAGGTATGAGTCACAGCTGTCCTTGAAAAATCTACCACCTAAAAACCCAATGGAAAAACACAAACTGTGATCTCTCCCCTAATAATAATACTTCAATTACTCAAAATTATCAGATAAATTACTTATGTCCCCACAAATTTATTACAATAATTTATTATTCAAATGCAAATCCTCTTCTTTTTACATAAGTATTCAAAGGCAGTTGAGAGGACATTAAAATTACAATATTTTAAATGTTATCTCAAACACATAAATAAATAAATAAATAAATAAATAAATAAATAAATAAATAAATACTAAAGCAAATATTGCACAACTTTCTAAACTTTCAGAGATGAAAACAGGATCATTTTACTGAGGATGTGGACAGGATCCTTCAACAAGTGAGAGCACTACATGCATACTAGGTGTATGCACTTTCCTGTCTTGTACAATCAGCCAGAGGGCAACTAACTGGTTGAACATACAGGGAAATGCCTCACTACAGCAAGGCAGAATTCCACCATGTCTAAAAGAGGCTGTGATGAGGCTTTAAATTGGGGGGGAGGGGGAATCAAAGCTCCCTGAACCCAATTATCTGTGAGTCTTCATCATTCCCTTATGAACAAAGCTCTGGAATGCACAAGCCAGTGTGGTGTAGTAGTTTGAATGTTGGACTATGGCTCTGAAGACTAGAGTTCAAATTCCTACTCAGCCATGAAACTCCCTGTGGGCAAGTCACAATCTCTCAGCAATAGCAGCTTCATTCCACACTAAGCAGTCGCTAAACAGTTTACAACTGTGAGCTAATTTCCTCCAACAAGATGGGTACTCATGTATAGCAACCTACAGAAGGATAGAAGGCTGAGTCAAGCCTGAGCCCCTGAATTCACAACCTTGTGGTTTGTGAGTGAGTGGCTGCAGTACAGGCATTTGACAACTGCATCACCAGGGCCCCTAAGTCTCAGACTCAGAGGAAGGCAAAAGCAAATCCCTCCTGAGCAAACCTTGCCAAGAAAACCCTGTGATAAGTTCACTTTGAGGTTGCGAGAAGCTGAAAGTGACATGAAATCACACAACAATGGCAACTGGAGCACATGGTCTCCTTTCAGATCCATGGGTTCCTGCATTAAATGGATTAGCTAGATCCATTTCAAGCTGGCCTCAGGCCTGACTATGAAACCAAGACAGATTTGGGCATAAGTCACTGTGAGATTGATAGAATGGCAGGGCACCTCATTGTGACATCAGTAGCAGTTGTGGGTGATGAATGGGGACTGAATGGGAGGGCAGACTCTTATTGTTACTTGGGAAGAGAGAAGAAAACCCATAAGGTAAGAGACAAATTTGTGGAGAATTCAGGGCCAGGATACTTTAGGTTGCCCTTCTGGCATTTGTAAATGTCTAAGACTTATTTTTCTTCAGACCTTTGGTTTAACATCTGTGTACTAGAAAGGGTTGGTGGTGGGATTAGAGGGAGATATATATATATATATATATATATATATATATATATATATATATAATTAGCTGTGTTTTTATATTATTTTAATCTTTTGCTTCCAATTGAATTGCTATTTAAATCTTTTTAAAACTTTTGTATAGATAATATTTCAGCTGTACCCTGTTTTGTTTTATTTTTAATGCTGTAGATTAATTTTCATCCTGCATATAGAGAAAGGTGGTATGTAAACAAACAAACAAACAAACAAACAAAGTATCAACAAGACCCTTAATGACCTCCTGAAGGGGGAAGCAGACATTGACCAAAGGAAATTAGTGTGAAGAAGTTACAATTTGGGATGACTCCAGGGGCTCATTCCCATTGTGATTTAAAGTGATTTGTTGATTGGATTATATGTCCGTCGTTCCCACTTGAAGCCGGTTCCAAACCTACTGCACTCAGTTTCAGTTGTGATGAAGCGAGGAAAATGCAAAAAGCTCAGTCTTTCCTGACACTAGGTTTTTTTTGGTAGTTCTTTTGAAAAGAATTGATTCTGAAGTGTGTTCAGCAAGTGGGTACGACATTAGGATCTGAATTGCATCTTACTGGAGGGGTGGAACAATGGCAGAGGGTTTGGCTGAGAGGTGTCACCCATCTAGCCTCTGGTTGTTTGAAATCCACCATTTTTGTTTGAGTATTGACTTTTATCTGCCCATATGTGTGTGGTGGCTTTAATTTTTGCTTTTACTCTGATCGATTCCTGTGAATCTGGTCATGATCACTTTTCCTTTGTGTGTCAAGAGGTAAGATGATGGTGTGGTTTTCTTTTGGAGAGACATCTGTGTTTGTTTGTTTTTTTAAAAAAAATATATATATGATAGAATATGCAATTCCTCATTTTCTGTAGAACCTCTATAGCAAGCCAGGTTTTCCTCATCCAGAAACAGATGAGCAAAGTGGATTGCAAATATGTAAACATTGACTGCAAAACATCTATAGAGACAGGATTCATGACCCTTGCCAGCAGACCATGAGGCTAAGTAACTGAAAATAGTGACAGTGATGCATGGGGACACAACTAAAAGATTCACCATGTTACTGGAATGACGCATGGCTGCATCACCGATGATGTGGAGATGCGAATCGGATTATTGCATTAAAAAAAAAAGCCGGGATGGATTGATTGTGATCAATTCTGACCCTGCATCATCTAGCAGCGCAAATACATGTGGGAACTACAATGAGGTCAAAAAAGAAGCAAATCCATGAAATAATGAAAAGATTCACTTTCATAGTGGGAATGACACCTCAAGTGGAATCAATTCACTGACTCAGAGTGAAAGCAAATCACAAATTGGTTTTAAATGTCAGTGGGAACAAGCCCTAGGAAGAATTGAAGGATAATTACAATGTGCTAAGATTGAGAGGGAGAAGTAATTCAATGCTTCATCATAGTCACATGATGGTGACTTTTTTACCATGTTGCATCAAAAATACAGATTTTGGAAGCTTGGCTAAGCAATTGGTGACAAATTCCATAGAGAAACCAGAAGGTTGAGGCTGCTGCCCGCTTTTTCTTCTCTGAAAATTTTACCTTCCTTAAAAATGTAAAATTTCTAGACATTTTGAAGTCATGGGGGGAAAACTAATGTCTTACAGGGACCTCCTTCTGGGTGGAGAAAATAAAAATATGTGCATTACTTTTTCATATCAAAACATATTTTGCTGTTTCAGACACATGAACACTTCACTGTATAAAAAACTGTAGCATTTGGCATATTTATTTGCATGTTTTTTTAAAGTAACTTATTTTGTACATGCAAAATTGTGAATGCACTTTAAACTAAAAGAAGAGTTACTAATTACATTGTTCTCTGTTGCTGACACTTACTTTCTGTCATCTAGAAAGTGTCCAGATCAAGTGAAGCAATCGGATCACTATATTCTGTTTTGGTGAGACCTCATCAGGACTAGTTTGTCTGGTTTTAGGCACCACTATTCAAAAATACTATTACAGTGGGCCCTTGGTATCCATGAGAGATCCTTTCAGGATCCCCCCACTGATGTCAAAATCCTCAGATGCTCAACTCCCATTGACTTCAGTGGTGGTGCGGCCACATGGCCATGACACCATTGAAGACAATGGCACTTTGTGTTTTTGAATTTTTTTATTAAATTTTATAAAAAGACACATAAATTGACAATACAAACAATTACAAGCAAACATACATCCTTGCAAATACAATTACTTGGAAACATAAATACAAACATAAATCAATATTTATAGATAGATATTTGCCTAAATTAAATATGATTACTTGAACCCTCTAATCATATCCAATTATTTCTCTCCTAAATAATATATTATTAAATCACATAACATAATCTTAACACTTTAACCAAATATTATTTCACATTTACATCTTTCCCCCCCCAAATTCTTCTACTCTAAATTATATGAGACAACCCGATGAATACCCCTATCATGTTTGTTCTTCTCCCTTCTTCCAGTATTTTATTAAGCCTATCCATTGCTGCTCTATATCCTCTTCTGCTTTGTTGTTCATCAATGCCATTAATAAGTCTAGTTCCATTGCTTCTCACAGCTTGTCAAACCATTCTTTTTTAGATGGTATTTTAGCTTGTTTCCAAAATTTAGCATACAAGACTCTCGCAGCTGTAATCCTGTATAGTATTCTTCTGTGTTTTCTTTCATACTTTCTATTTATTTTGTTAGTCATGTTTAATAGAAAAAGTGTTGGGTCAAAAGGAATTTCTATTTGTAATATTTATTACATTAATTTTTGTATTTTCCTCCAATATTTTCTTGCTTCTCTACACTGCCACAAAAGATGATAAAATGTTCCTTCTGGTTTCTGGTATTTCCAGCATTCCTTTTTTCCCTGTTTCATAGATTGTATTGATTTTTGCTGGTGTTAAATACCAATGATATATCATTTTAATGTGATTTTCTTTATAGTCCTGACACAATGTGAAATAGTATCATACCATGCTTTCTCGCAATTTTTTCAATTCAATAGCTTTCCCAATGTCCTGTGCCCATCTGACCATAAAGTGTTTTACCTTTTCATTCTCAAGATCCCTTTCTTTCAAAGCTTTATGATATTTAGTAATGTGTCCTTTATCTTTATCTAGCAAAATAATGTCCAGTTCTGTTTTTTTTTTCACTCATGAACCCTGGGCTTCTTTTATTTACCTTATATCTTTCTTTTAACTGATTATATAAAAATCAATCTTTCTTTTATTTCCCTCTCCAGTTGTTCCATAGCCTTCACAGATTCTTCATTCTTGTCCTTCCACATTATTAAATCTTTATATGTTAACCAAAATGTTCCTTCCTTTATAGTTCTTCTTAAAAAAAAAGCCTCTTGTGTTGACACCCAAGTCAGTATTCCATTATAAAATTGTTTCCTAATTTTAATCCATATTTTAAGGAGGCCATTTCTTATAAAATGGTGAGAGAAATCTTTATTATCTTTAAGCTTGTCCTACCATAAAAAGACATGGAATCCAAACCTCAAATTAGTACTTTCCAACTCTAATAATATTTCATTACTTAGCTTGACCCAATCTTCGATTCAATTGAGTCACGATGCATAGTAGTAAAGTTTAATATTGGGCAAACCACAATGGTAGACAATGGCACTTTGGAGTAGTTGCCTCTTTTTCCCCACCATCTCTTTCTCCTCCCTTCTCCTCCTCTTCCTACCACCACTTTAACCTCTTCCTCACCACGCCTTTTTCCTCCTCCTCCTCCTCTTTCTCCTCCTTATTCTCCTCCTGCCTCAAGCCACGTCACACCTTCCTCTTCCTCCTCTTCCTTCTTCTCACACCTCATGCCATGTCACCTCTTCCTATTCCTTTTCATCCCACCTCATGTCGTGCTGCCCCTTTCTTCTCCTCCTACTCTTCTGTCCCTGCCCCCATGGGCTTGCCATCCACAGATGCTCAAATCTGTGAATGGCAAGTCTCCGGAAAAGAAGGGCCCACTGTATTAAATTGGGACATATCCAGAAGAGAGCAACCAAGAGTATGAGAGTTCTAGAAAGCAGGTTTAGAGTCAGAGGGAGAAGTGAAGATTGGGAAAGAAGTGTCAGCAGTCTAAGGTATGCAGATGACACTGTGCTACCAGCAAAAATAAAAACAAAAACAAATATTTGAGACAAATGCTAAAAAAAAAAAAAATCAAAGAAGAATCTGCAAAATCAGCCTTAAGAATTTTTTTTTTAAAAAAAATTAATTAAAATCACAAAAATAACATTCAAACAATTAGTATTATTTACAATTTCTTCTACTAGATCATATAATCACATTAGTTTCCATTTTCCAGTCTTCACTTCCTGTGCTGTGAATATATTAGTGTTTAACTATATTTCTACAAACCTCATTTTCCTGCCATATACACATTTATACATTACCCAATATAATGAGATTAATGTGATTTTCTTCTAGTGATTATATATTATAATCACCATTATTATTTAATTAATCTTTAAATCCCCATGTTGCCATTACCTCCCAATGTTTACTTATATATTCTGTTACTTGCTCCCAATTTTGAGTGAATTCTCCTAACCTTTCGTATGTCATAAGGCATATCATTTTATCTAATTCTGCCATTTCTATTAATTTCTTCATCCAATCTTGTATTTCTGGCATAAGGTTTTATTTCCATTTTTGAGCAACTAATAGTCTTGATGCTGCAATCATGGAATATAATATTCTTTCTTTACCTTGGTCCAACACTTTTTCAATCATACTCAATAAGTGTAATTCTGGTCTCATTTGAAGCTTAATATTCAATATCTTCTCAATTTTCTGATGTATAGAAACTCATTTTTTTTTTACTCTTGTATATATCCACCATAAATGAAATAATGTTCCTTTTTCTTTTTTACATTTGTAACATTTATCATTTACCTTATCATACATTTTAGATAATTTTTCCAGAGTGATATACCATCTATGGTGCATCTTATATATGTTCTCCCATATATTTTGTGATATTTATATTTTTATTGTTTTTTCCATACTTTTTCCCATTTATTTATTCCAAATTTATGTTCAATATTTTGTGCCCATTTGACGATTGAATGTTTTACAAATTCCTCTTCTGTCTCCTACTTTAACAAGATTTTGTATATTTTGGATAATACTTTCTGGTTCTCTTTAAATAATTCCCCCCCCCCATTCTGTCATCTTTTCTTCTTTACCAAAATTTCTAATCTCTATTTTCATTTTTTGTTTAATTTGTCTATATAATAACCAATGGCATTTAATTCCCTTCTCCTTTAATTCTTCTTGTGTTGTTATTCTATATTGAGTTAGATCCCCTATTTTTATCCATTTATCATTCATGATATTTTTCCCTTTTGTGAAATGCTTCATGGAGAGAGATCTACATTGGTGTATGGGGAGAACACCTTGCTTTAATCATCTTCCATTTTTTTCAGTAAGGCCCTTCTTATATAATGATTGTTAAAATCTTTATTAATTTTTTTCTTTATTAAACCAAAGTTAAGCATGCCAGCCAAGTCTTAAATCTTCTCCCACTAGATTTAATAAATCAATATCTTCTAATATTACCCATTATTTATCCACATTATAGAGGATGCCCTATAATATAATTTTAAATTTGGCAGGCTAAATCCCCCTTTATCTTTGCAATCCTGAACTATTTTCATTTTAAGCCTGGTTTTTTTTTTTCCTGACTATATATATTTAGATATTTCACTTTGCTGTTTTAAAAATACTCTCTCATTATGAATTATGGGGATTGTCTGAAATAGAAAAAAAAATTGGTAATATATTCATCGTGATGATGGCTATTTTTCCTAAAAATGATAGTTTTATATTCTTCCATTTCTTCAAGTCCTTGATATCCTCCCAGGCTTTTTTCATAGTTATTTTTAAACAAATCTGAGTTGTTCTTTGATAATATAATCCCAAAATATCTCACCTTATTCTTAATAGAAAATCCTGTCTTCTCCATTAATTTTTCCCTTCTTTATTAGGCATATTGTTTATTATTACTGTAGCTTTGTCTTGGTTGATTTTCAGTCCCGATATCATTTCAAAATCTCCCAGGGATTTAATTAATTTCTCTATACTGTCTTGAGGTTCCTCCAAAGTAATTGCTAGATCATCTGCAAATGCCCTTATTTTAAATTCATTTTTCATAATTTTTATACCTTGAATGTCTCTATCTTCTTTTAAATTTCTAATAAGAATTTCAATCACACAAAGGAATAGTAATGGTGACAGAGGGCAACCTTGCCTAGCACCTATATATATATATATATATATATAT
Organism: Phrynosoma platyrhinos; assembly: GCA_020142125.1. NCBI lineage: Eukaryota > Metazoa > Chordata > Lepidosauria > Squamata > Phrynosomatidae > Phrynosoma > Phrynosoma platyrhinos. Next base: position 19,312,889 of record JAIPUX010001232.1, read on the forward strand.
ATATATATATCAATTGGATTTGTTCTTTCCCCATTAATTATAATTCTTGCATGTTGTGTACTATAAATTGCTCTGACCCAAGAATTGAATGCATTTCCAACCTCCATTTTCTCCAATATTTTGAACATAAGGTCCCAATTTACACAATCAAATGCCTTCTCAATATCCAAAATATTAAGGCTATTTTTCTATCTGGATGCATTTCTGCATATTCTATCAAATTAACAATTATTCTTAAATTATCTTTTAAATGTCTATTGGGCAAAAAGGCATTTTGTTCTTTGCCAATCCATTCCTGTAGTACACTTTTAAATCTCTTTGCCAATATAAATGCAAATATTTTGTAATCCACATTTAATGAGATGGGTCTATAATTCTTTGTTTCTAATCTATATCTATTTTTTTGGGGGGGGGGAATCAGACAAATATTTGCTTCCTTCCATGATAATGGAATATTTTTACATTTTACTTCATTCATTAGTTTTTGAAATGGTAGACAAAGTTAGTCTGCAAAGGTTTTATAATAAAGTGCACTGTATCCATCTGGTCCTGGAGTTTTATGTACATTTAATTTTTAATTGCTTCTTCTACTTTGCCTTTTGTAATCTGAGAGTTTAGTATTTCCCTTTGATTTTCAGTTATTTCTTTAATTATTTATTTGTCTAAATAATTTTCTATGTCTTTCTTAGAAACTGCTTGTTCTTTATATATCTTACTAAAATATTTTTGAAATATATTTTTAATTTCCTTTTGTGATGTTATAAAAAAAAAATAATGATAATGGAGGATTTACCTAAATTCAAAATAGATAATATGGAAATTGAAATACATTAGGACTTCCTTCCAAGCCAACATATCTCTCATCACCATGTACATGAGAACTGGACAGTGAAGAAAGTTGATAGAAAGAAAATTAATTCTTTCGGGGTGTGGTACTAGAAAAGAGTGCTCAGGATACCATGGATGGCCAAAAGACAAATCAGGCTTGAGTTCCACCTAGAAGCCAAGAGAAGCAAATTGAGGCTGTCGTACTTTGGCCACATTTTTAGAATACATGACTCACTGGCAAAAACAAAAACAATAATTCTAGGAAAGATGGAGGACAGTAATAATAATAATAATAATAATAATAATAATAATAATAATAATAATAATTTATAGCCTGCCCCTCTGCAAAGCAATCGGGGTGGGTTACAGCATAATTAAAACATAAAGAGTTAAAAACAGACAATCCCAATCCCCTAACCCTCCCACCCCTTAAAACTGAATTAAACTAATATTCTGTTAAAAACCATATACAAACTTTAAAACAATATAAAACAACAAGGCAGCAGACACAATTTGGAACAGTAAATTGAGGTGGCTTGCCAGGCTCCTCATGTCCGGCAGGTTATTCCAGAAAGGCAGTAGGAAGAAAGGAAGACAGAATACTAGATGGATAAACTCAATCAAGGAGTCCATGATTCTGAGCTTGCAGGACCTGAGTAAAGTGATTGAGGATGTGGGGCTTGCAGATGTCTCATTCCTGGGGTCACCATGAGTCAAAGTTGACTTGAAGGCAATTGACAACAAGCTGGGGACAAATGAAAACAGAAATGGCAAATTACAGTTGTTTATAATTTAAAAAACCTTCATATACAATGAACTGTATTATTTGAACAGAAACAATCTTATACTATCACAATTCTAAAGACTAGAATAGCAGCATAGATGGATATAAAATATTGTTTAGCATTTGAAATGTTCAAACTCATCAATAATATTCTGTCATCACAAGAACCGAGGCTGCTTTCCCTCTCTGTATGGTCATGTAATGAAGATGGCAGTTTCTACTGGGCATAAAAATCATCACTCCAGTCTCACACAGAGAGGTGCACCACTGTACAGCATGCAGATAGTATCATTTTCTTATTTAGATATTAGAGTGTCTAATGTCTATAATCAAGACACTATAATCAATCAAGGAAGCAAAACCATGGACTCTTTCTTAGCATGCAAATATAGTACTATGGTTCCATATTACCTACTATGGTTCCATAATATGATATCCTGCAGTCTGAACTTTGGTGAGGAACTAGCAGAGCATTCTGGCTGAAAATTCAAAATGCCATTGGTAATTCCTAAATTACCAATCCTGGGATCCCATATAGCAGTTACATTGAAATCATAGCATAATAATTTCGTGACATGTAATACATTTCTTTCATTTCAAAAGAGAAAAGATTTTACTGAAGGTTCCCTTCCTAATTTACACAAAATTTGCAACCTTTTCCTAGGTCTTCACATGTCTAACTTTCCCTGCTGCTACTGTTGCCACTGTTTGTCAACAACCAAGAATATCTTAGAATCATGTTTCCCAATGAGTGTTTAACTTCTCCCAAGTGTCCTCAATTAATATGCATTATGAAAGTGTTTCATCCACTTGCTCTATTCAACTAACCTGTCATTTTGCACACTTAAATTTGCATCTATTAATGTGCAGGAGTGTTTGTGCTCCACCAAGTTGAATGTAGCATACCATACATGAGTGTATGGCTCATCAGCAGCTTGACACACCAGCTTTTGTTGCTTGGATAGGGCTACAAATACAAGGGGATTGTCAAGCTCCTGGCAAGTCATAATACATAATTCATGAACTACGTTCTATTGTTAGGATGAACATTTCATACTCCTGTAAATCCCACAAAATTATCTATTTTCCTCTGTCATCAAATACCTCAAAAACTATTTTTCAGGGATGTTTTGAATTGGTGAGCATTGAATCTGCTCCCTTCTCTATTTCTGAGCTATCATAACACACATTCCCTTAATTCTGTTGCTGGTTCTAGGTAGAGTAGACCCATTGCATCAGTGGGACTTGCCAATGAGTTGACTTACCATTTGACAACTGATTTAATTTATCTGCTCCATTTTGGATGAATCAACAGGATTCACGTTTATATAATGTTTATGAATGCTTGTTTTAGATTCAATAGGCCTGAGAGATCTGTGACTACCAAGTCAAACATTACACAGCATCTATGCATGTGCCAGGCACTTCAGTTTCCTTTTGAAACTTTTTAGCTTTTTTGCTTGTTTGTTTGTTTTGACCAAATCAAGCAGCAAATATGAGAGGAGATTATTTAGACAACTGATAAATTGCTGGTGGTGGACCACTGCTTTCAACTCATAGCCTTCTCATTTGCATGGTTATAATGCTATGATTCCCTTCTAACTGTCTTGCTTCCATCCTTCTATTCAATGAACCACAAGTGAATTAAAAATCTTCTCCCTGTATTTCCCAACATGATCCCAAATCTGTCATGAAAGATGAAGAACTATCTAGAGTATATTTGGGAGGCACTGCAAAGGGTTGCAGAGAAAGAGGAACAGGAAAAGATAAACTCACACATGAGAAGTCCACTCATGGAAAACTAGATTTAGCCTTGATTCCAGAAGATCCTACCCATTGCATTTATAAAAAAGAAAGTTGAATCTAAGAATGACAAGCATTTTTTTTTAAAAAAAAAAAACTGGATATTTTCAAAGTTGTCTGTACTTGTATTTGGGAGACAGATTATTTTAACCAATTTTCCCCATAAAAATGTGCACTTTCACACATTTGTAAAGAGGCAGTGCAAGTCTGAAACGAACAGTCTGGATTTTGCATGCATGGGGAAAATCCCACCTACATCACAGCACTTAGCAGTTGACTTCTGTCTTCTAATCACAAAATAAATGTTTCTTGTTAGTCTGTTAACCTGGCATAGACTCCAGGAAGTTTAGGAAAGTTATTTAAGATCATCCAGTCAGGATTTTGTTTTGAACCAGAAATGCTAGAGAGAGGCAGGAAGAAAGTTTGAAGATAAAAGAAAGGCTATACCAACAGGGCTATTCTAATAAATCTGAATTGGTAAATATTGTTTGTATCCAGCATTATGCTTCAGTTAGTCACAGTGGCACTAGCTGTAATGACAACAATATGTTGAATGTTTATTTGAAGCAGAACAGTTGAAAGGATCCTCCATCTTCTAAACATAACAAATGGAAAACAAAACAAAGACTTCCATAGAGTCACTGCATAAATCATTATAACATCAATATAAAACGAAGATTGTAGTTTTTGTAATATGGGACACAATCTTGAAAATAATGAACTCGCCATAAAGCCAGTTAGGCTAGTGGCCATCATCACATTTTGCAGCAACAAATCTTTGAATTATGCATTATATGAAGAAATATTTTGGTTGTGAGTCAGGACTGTTCATCAGTTTCATTACAAAGAATCATTGAGTAATATAACTGTACAGTTGGAAAAGATCCTAAAAGTCCAACCCCAGTAGCCTTTAGCCTCCTTTTCTCAAGCTCTTGCTACTCTGCCCTTCAGCCACAGCATTCTATTTTCCTTTCACTATGTCTGTATTCATTTTCTAGGTATTTCAGTTCCTCTGTTGCTAATGCTGCCTTCCTGCTTAATTTTCCCATCTTAACATTTTTATTGTCCACTTCACTGCCAACAGTGTACCAAGCTTCTCATCTCTAAAATATTTCCTGCCATCATATCTGACCTTTTACTTCCCTCTTGGGAGCTATATAATTTGTCATCATTCTGTTGGCACAAAAAAAACAAGAATGTTTGTGACCATTCTATGATATCAAGGCAATACACTTATTGGCTAGGACAGAAGTGAAACCAATATCTGGACTTTTATTTACTCTAAATATACGTATAAGATGTAACAGATCCATACCAGGTCAAACTTCTGTATTCCCTACCTAGTTATACATTCTAACTGTGATCTAAAGGAAAATGAAATTTTAAAACAGGCATACATAGAACTGGTTCCCAATGGTGATATTAATTAATGATCATGCATGTAAACTGTATTTTCCTGGGCTTAAGAGCTGACTTGTACTTGATTATTATATGGATGTCATCTATCATGCAGTTAACAAAATTTCTAATATGATCAGAGCATCTGAAAATGTGAAAGAAACTAGCATGTATATGCTAAAAACAGAGGAGGTGCATAACAAAATAAGGTAACAATATGCTATGCTGATTGAGAAAGCTGCTGCATAAAGAAATATTTTTACTTTCCAAGTCAGAAACAAATAAATAAAAATTCTATGAAAAAGGCTCATACTTTTTAGTAAACAATTTCTGATCATGATTTTTCCCCCTCTATGACATGTCTCACAGGGAATATTTTCATTTTCCACTCTGTTATGCATGAAAATGGCAGCTAAATTTGAAATTAGACTTGTGGGGGGGGGAATGGAAAAGATGTAAGGTTGGGCACCCAATTTACCTTTACAGAGCAATTCCAATTCTTTCTTTAGTGCTGAAATACAGAACAGAGATACAGCCTAAAATGAAATGTCTAAGATTCCTGTTCTGCTATTTAATGTGCATCTATTAACAATTTACCCAAATAGCATTTATTAAGGTCATGAGGTCCTGAAATAATTTCCTCTCTCTCTTATTGCCTTTATACTTCCTATGAATTTAGAACAAACAGAATATTAAATATCTGTGTGGCTGCATCTTTCTCATTTTTTTCCTATGCAGACATTGTTTTAAAATAAAGGAATTGTTTACAGTACAGAAAGTATATGGCCTTATCAGTATCTTGACTGCTATACAGAACACAGAGCTCAGCTAAAAGAACCACTCATTAAGGCAAAAAAAAAAAAAAAAAAAATTTCTAAGTCTCAGTCAGAGTCCTAGTTGATTATCTAGTCTGACCCTGAATCATAGGCAATCATGGACAGTTATTTTAAAATATAATTTTCAGCTACAGGCAGTTGTCTACTTCATTCCCTTCTTTTAAAGCATAATTCTGTGCAATTATTACTTTACAAAAGGTAATATTAAAAAGAAAAGAAAGAAACATTATAACAGCAAAAAATAACATCAGTGAACTTATTAAACTACAAGCGAATCATAGGAAGAAAGAAAGAGAAAAAGAAGTAAAACTGAAAGAAGAATTGAAAAAAAAGGAAAAAGAATGGAGGAAGACAGGAGACAAGAAAATGAAACACGAGGTTGAAGAACTACAAAGACAAATAAAAGAAATGGCGATAAAAGAATTAGAAATTAAACTGAAATACATTAAACAAAAGTATTTTGAACTAGGGAATAAAGCTGGTAAATTATTAGCTAGTAAGCTTAGAAAGGAAAGAGAAAAGAAATTAATTGCAGCGATAAAATATAAAGGGAAGATACTAACTAAACAAGAAGATATTAAAAAAGCATTTAAAGAGTATTATGAGAACATATATAAAGATGTGGAT
>JAIPUX010001232.1:19391223-19411350 GCA_020142125.1 Phrynosoma platyrhinos
GAAGAAGAGCCCTCCCTCCATTCCATCCAGTGTCATCTGGGGGAAAGAACACTAGGCCCAGAACTATTGGGCCTGGAATAGGAAGGAGGGATGGGATTCCAATTTATCTGCTTTGGTGTTTGTTTTGATGTTTTGAAATGCTGTACGCCGCCCCGATTGCCTAGCAGAGGGGTGGGATATAAATAAAAATTATTACTATTATTATTATTATTATTATATAGTCATCTTTTTTTATAGTAGTTGTCCTTTGTCATTTCCTTCTGCTCTTCTTCTTGTGTCTCTTCTTCTCCAGTTATCTCCTCCTCAGAATCTTCTCCCTTGGATTCCTCCTCTTCTGCTACTACCTCCACTTCTTCATCCTCCTTTCCTTCCTTCTCTTCATTGCTTTCTCTTCCTCTACCTTTTTTTTCTCTTTCTTCTCTGATTCTTTCCTCCTATAATATGTTCTTCCACTTCTTAATGATGTACCTTCATCAGGCTCTTCTCCTTCATCCCCGTGTTCTGTTTCTCTTGTTTCTCTTGTTCTATTTTGTTCAATCTCTTTTCTGTGTTTCTTCCAGAATTCTCTAGCTTTCTCAGTTCAGTCAAATTCATATCTCTTTTGTTTCCATGTTACTGTTACTCCTTCAATATCCTCCTATCTATAGTGAATTTGATGAGATTTTAATTGGTCTGTTAGAAATTTATAATCTCTTCTTTTTCTAAGTATTTTCATTGGAATGTCTTTGAAATTTTTTATTTCATTCCCTTGGGTGACTAATCTAGTTTTGTATTTCTTCTGTAATATTGCATCAAACAAAATATATTACCACATCTCTTGGTAAGTTTTTATTTTTTGCCACTTTTTAATTCAGCCTGTACATCCTGTTGATTTCCAACTAAAGTGATGTACAGGTGCATCCATGTATTTTGTTAATAGTGAAATTAGCTATTTGTATAAATTTTCATTGGTTTGTTCTGGTAGCCCTCTCAATTTTAAGCAAGATTCTCTTTGTTTGAGTTCAACTCTCAATAGTGTTTCCTTAAACAGGCTTTCTTTAAATAGAACATTTTCCCCTTTGAAAGGGGCAGAACCACCATCATTAATGATTATGACAAAGTAATAGAATGAAAGGAGACAAGGCATCCTGCCCCATGATTGCTAGCATCACACCTTTCCTTTGAAAAACTAATGAAAAGAAGAATTAAACAGGAATACTTTTACAATTTTCTTCAGCTGCTCAGACTCTGGTCTACAGTGATTTTCTGTTGATAACAATTAAACCAAAGAAAATAAAGTCCACTTGGATCTCCAGAAGTAAATTACTTGGAACTGGATGCACACAATACAACTGGGAGAAACGCAGACACAAGAGGCAGAGCAATATCCAGTGCTTCTGTTAGAATTTGAATGGGAGAGCATGACGAGAAAGGGGAGAAGGTCTAAAGGTATCCACCACCAACTACACACAAAATGGTCTCTCCTTTTGTTCTCATTTGTTTTTCAAATCAAAGCTGTGGGCAAACATGGGGGAGGACATTACTCTAACAAAAGAAATAGCTACAATATATATAGTAGCTTTGTTTATGCAAAATGCACAAATCCTGGCCATTGAATTGTCAGCTGAAAGGTTCCATCCCTTTACTTCATTGGCCAATTATTAAAAACCAAAATTCTTACATGTTGATCAAGAAGTTCTAATAATTTCTTCTCTTTCAAAAGCTTACAAAATCTTCAAATAATAGTTATTTTGTGTATTTATCAAATTTTGACAAGAATTCTTTACATCACTACTTGTGGACAGATTTTTTTTCCCCTAAGAAATGGAAAGTATCATCAGATATAAAGGAGAGAGGCAGTCTAGGGATCCCTAATTTAGACATTTATTTTAAGGAAGTGTACTTTTCTTGGATAAACAATGGATTATATTGGAGAATAAAAGAGAATTAGATTTAGAGGGACATGGATTGAAAGTAGGGTGGTATAGGTTATCATGGTATGTGAAGATCAAAATTGATATGAGATTTAAAAACCATATTAACCATATTAAGACAATCTTTATTAAAAGTATGGGTAAAATACAAAAACAGGATATGTCCTAACATTCCAGTCTGGCTTTCCTGAACGGAGGTAGCATGTAAAAAGGAGTTGAGAACCTATAAATGTGAACTTATAGAAATATATTAAGAAAGCAATTAGATGGATGGAAAATTAAAGAACTTCAACAAATGGAGGAGAAGGAGAATAATCTACAAAGGTTAGATTATTATTAATTGAGAGTAAGAGCAAAATACTACTTGAAGATATGCCAATATAAATAGGTAAACAGCTGAATTTGAATAAGAGAGAATAAGGAGAGAAGAAAGACAAAGGGGAGATCGGAACAAACTAAGAATTATGAATGGAACAGTATAACAGCTTGTGCAGAAATATAAAGAAAATTACTACAACAACCAATGCAGAGAAATAGAAGACAACAACAAATAGGGAAGAACAAGAGATATATTTCACAAGATCTGGGAAATCAAGGAAAATTTCAAACAAAGGACTGGGATGATCTATAACAACAAAAATAACATAATTGAAGACCAGGAAGGAATAAAAGATGTTGGATGCAATACATAGAAGAATTATACAAAAGATATGAGAAAATGAAAGGCACATGGAATGAAGAGCCATATAAAGATGAACCCCAAATTTTAAAAAGTGAGGTGGAAACTGCAATAAGAGAAATAGTGAAAAATAAATCACCAGGAACAGATGATATTCCAATTGAACTGCTGCAATCCATATTGACAGAGCCAAATCTAGTGCTAAGGAAGGAAGAAGGAAGATCAAAGAAGAACATGCAAAGGCAGGCTTAATGTTGAACATAAAGAAAATAAAAATAATGATCACCGAGGACCTTCACAAGTTCAACCTAGACAATAAAGAAATAGAAAAATAGAAAATGGGATCAAGCATTGATAGAAATGAGGACTGCAGTCAGGATATCAGAAGAAGATTAAGAATGGGGAAGGTGGCTATTAAAGAACTAGAAAAGATTCTAAAATGCAAAGATATCCAACTCAACACAAAAGTTAGAATCATACAAGTCATCATATTCCCTATTACCATGTATGGATGTGAGAGCTGGACAGTTAAGAAATATGATAGGAAGAAAATAAATTTATTTGAGATGTGGTGCTGGAGAAGAGTGTTGAGGATTCCATGGATAGCCAAAAAGACAAGCAAATGGGTCTTAGAGCAGATAAAGCTGGAAACCTCCCTGAAGCCAAGATGACCAAACTGAGACTGTCGTACTTCAGACACATCATGAGAAGGGAGGAGTCACTGGAAAAGACAATAATGCTAGGAAAGGTGGAGAGAAGTAGGAAGAGAGGAAGACCATATGTCAGATGGATAGGCTCATTTAAGTTGGTCATGTGTATGGGTTTGCAGGAATTAAGCAGAGCAGTGGAGGACAGGGGTTCTTGGAGACGTCTCATCCATAGGGTCTCCATGGGTTGGGATCGATTCTAGAGCAGTTAACAACAAAAATGTTACATTAGCATCTGGGAACATTGCTTTTTTTGATGGTATAATTTACTTGTTGACCTTGAGATTTGCTTTATAAGCTATTTAGTAATTGGTTTTGTGTTACTGTCCATTTCTTCTACTATGGTTAGCATTTTAGTAGCTTCACAGTATCTTGCTCTTGTTGGCCAGCAAAAGATATTGAGCTGATTGCCCAGTTTTTGTCTGATGTCCAGGAACTACTATATCTAATGCAGTCCTTGTTAACCCAGGTAATGCCCAATTTGATATAGAATTGGAACACATGGACCAAATAAGGTGGTTTCCAGCCACATTCAAATGATATATGCCCACAAAGTGGATGAAACCTGCTCCCACACCACCTGAAGGAGTCTAGCACCGCTGCAAAAAGGAGCAGAAACAATCCAGCTCCTGATGGCACTGGCATGGGGCCAGTTTTGGAAATGGAATGGGCAGTCACCGCAGTCCCAGAGGTTGCTCCTACAGGGCTCTCTGCCTAATGCCATGGTTTCTGTGCTTTGAATGGTTTGAATGAGCCCAGACAAATAGACAGATTTAAAATTCATCTCAGCAGGCAAAACTCTGTTTGATGTAGGATACACAACCAGTAGCAATGCTGTCATCAGCATAACCTCTTGCCTCATCAAAGTATATAAGTTTATTCCAGCATGCAGTCCCACCACCATGATTAGGTATTATAAGTTACTGATATGATGACAATGACAATGATGATGATTAATAGTGATGATGGTGGTGGCGATGATTTTTTTATTATGCTTTCCCCCAGCCTGGGGAATCAAGACAATTCTGCATCTGATTGTCATTTTATTGTTGCTCTTCACATTGAAAAGTTTGTTGATTTTTTGAGCATTTGCTAATATATATATATATATATATATATATATATATATATAGGGGGGTATACAGTCACCCTCCACATCCAGGGATTTTTTATCCATGGTTTCAAGCATCCTCAGCTTGAAAATATTTCAAATATATAAAATTTAAAAAGAAAACAAACCTTGATTTTGCCATTTTGTATATGGGACACTATTTTACTATGTCATTGTTTTTAATGGGAATTGAGCATCCACAGATTTTGGTATTCACAGGGGGTTCTGGAACCAGCCCCAGCAGATATCAATAGCTCACTGTATTTTTAAAAAAAATATTGAACTTCCATGTGCATTTTTGTAAATGGGAAAACTTTAGCATCTTTAAAAAAAAATAGTATGCACTTTTGTGTGTACTTTTTAAAAAACAGTACAAAATTTTACGTGCATTTCTTTTCTTTTTTTCCACATTGTATCACAAACTTCAGTAATGTACGGATTTTGATATTAAACAATATTCTTATTCATGTTTAAATTCAGGAAGTAAATTTGTAATTTTGCTGTGAAATGTGGCCCAAAATTATATTCAGCCATGAATTCACTTGGGCTGCCTGAGGCAATTTTCCTCATATATCTGCTCCTCCCCTGCAGTATAGGGATAATGGCAGTAGCTGATTACTAAGGCAATGTTTATGAAGCACTTTGAGCAGTGGGAAAAGCAATCTAAATGCTTACTGTTATTAAAGGCTTAACTGTGATTAAAATTTACCTTGAACAGTTACGGACAACTATAATTTCTCTTCCTGGAATTATTTATAAAATAATCTTATATTTTAAAATTTTAATTCAGAGTTGGCATCACATCTCTCTAGGAACTTGAGGTACTTAACCCTGGAAGTGCTATGAACTTACAGCCTTGGTTTTAGCCCCTATCTTTCTATAGCCAATCCATTAAAAACATAATACAGTTGGCCCTCCATATCCATGGATTTTTTTTTTAATTCATGATATTGGATATTGAATATTTTCAAGCATCCACAGCTTGAAAATATTCCCCAAAATATATAAATTCCAATAAGCAAACCTGGGCACAATTTTACTGTGCCATTGTATATGATGAGACTTGAGTATCCACAGATTTTGTTATCCATGGGGGATCCTGGAACCAAACTCCAGTGGATACTAAGGATCCACTGCATATAACAACATTACAAAAACTGTTCACTCACCTCCTCACTCCCTCATTTCCAAAAATAATAACTAGTAAAAAGATTTGATTTATTTTAAGAGTATGCTTCCTTCATTCTTTTTTTTTTTTTTAAATATCAGTCTTGTTGACTGACAATAAAACTTTAATCTGTGACCTTCATACAATCCATTTGTTCTATATATGGCTGCTTTCACATCAAGGCAGTTCTTGAGCTAAAGCTCAATGAAAATGTGAAATGGTATTTTGTTTGTTTTTTGTATTTTTTTTAAATATTTGCTTTCTGTTGGCTTTTTTTTAAAAAAACCTAGCCTTGAGTTTTCTCCTTGAAAGAAAGATCAGTAATAATTCCTACACAATAACTTTCACTAAATAACACTAGTGGCAGAGAAATGATGAATGCCTGTCTGTATATTAATTTTGGTATTCCTCTTCCAAAGTACAGCCATTTTAGTAATGTCAGTCCTGCTACATCTAATGATTAAGCATCTAGCCTGCCAGACAAAGATATCTTGTTTTATTTTATATGTGCAATGTATAGATTTCACATCTATTCAAGTTTGATGTTAGGCAGACATCCTCTCTGAAATTTTCTGTTAAGTGTTAATTACCCCACAACTGACAACTGACCTTCCTTCTCCAAGTTACTCATTTTTCAACTTTTGTTCTCCTCAAAATTACAACTGAAATGCTTTTTGATTCATACAAATTTATCTGACATGTGAGATCATTAACCCAACTACAATTTAGTCACTCCACCAAGTAGTCTGTGATTATGTCAAAGGAATCAATAATATTCAGTTTGAACAACATGAATAAACTCCCTTTCTCCATTTGGATGGATATTCCCCCTTTCCCATTCTTCTGTCTGATTCATACTCAGTTCTGTCATTTATTTCTCTTGGTTTTGTTTTATTTTGTTTATTTCACCCTACCAAGTTTAGTGGGCCCTTGCACCCATTCTGTAGAACAAATTATATCTGCCCCATGAATAGTCTGGGAAGTGAGAACTGAGACAATTCTGTCAAATCTTCCCAGGAGCTATTGGCCAACATGGGACTATTGGCCAACTTGGCTGAGGCTTCTGGGAGCTGAAGTCCCTCGGCCCTTAAAGGGGAAAGGTTGCCTACCCCTGGTCTAGAGAATATCTTGTCAGCTGAGGATGAGATGGATTCCCACCTCCGCTTGGCTACTTAACCATGACTGAGTGTACTCTGGATCTCTAATCAGTCATAAGCATGATTAGTTTAATAGTATCAGTAAGAGATTTTACTCTGTGAGTATAGAATTGGATTTAGGCCTTGGGCTCCTTCCAAGTCTTCTGTAGAAATGCAGAAAGACTTGTGCTATTCTGAATGTTTCCCTATGCCCTGCCTAAATTTTTCAAGCTTCTAATTCCCTTTTTCTCATGCATATTCTCCAACAGGTAATGTGAAAGAATATGTTGTAAAAAGAAGGGACATCAGACTTTGAAAGCCTTATCAATAGTATCCAAATACTATAATTTCAAAGGACCTTGAGAAGGATCCAGGCAAATTGCAGTTCCTATGAAAATAGGTAAACATTTCAAAAATCAAGCTTCATGAAATATGGCCATTTCAAACCTACTCCTGGACTTCTGGCATGAGGGCATAGTGAGAAGTTTGGAGAGAAGAGTTCACTCTCTCCAACTGCATTAAAAGCGAGGCTAAAAATGGGGGAAAACAACTGAATTCCCATCCAAAATACTCTCTGGGAAGAGGTGGAATGAAGGGGCTCATTGGGGGTCTGTATTAGCCCCATTGTCGATAAACTAGAGCTTTGCATAGGATTGACAATGTGCAGCTAAAGCACCGAAGAGTGTTTCTAGCCCGCTAATGCAGTTGAGTTAAGCTAATGATGCAATGCCCATATGTTCTAATAAAAATCTTAAGAACAACAAAAGAAGACAAAGAAGCAGTTTGAGTTTTTTAAAACTTACCGATGACTCTGATTTAATGAAGGATTGCTATATTTAGAGATAGAAAGGGAGCCATGGGAAGAGATCTCTGCTATTGCTGGGAGCTGGCTGCTGTAAAAGAGGTAAGAGAAGGCAAGAAGTAGAAGGAGAGAAGGAGAGAAGCAGAAAAATCAGGAAAAGAGCTGCAAAAGGGGCCACAAAGCAAGCCAGAGAGAATGAAAGCAGCAGTGAAGCTGATGAGATAAAGGAGAATACAAGGAGATGGAGGAGATGGAGACAGAAGGGAAAGGAGGAGCGGAGGAGAAGGACAGGACAAACCAAAATCAGAATTGAGTGATTACAAACTGGAAAAGACTGAAAGCCAGAAAATTAGAAGTTATAAAGGACGATTTATAACTTTATAACTTTATCAGAGGAAAGGAGTTGGAGATAAAAGTGGAGGAGAAAAAAAAATAAGAGAAAAAGACAGAGGAGAGAGGAAAAGATAAAGAGAACTGGGAACAGCTGAGGAGGAAACACTCAAGCAGGCGAAACAATAGAACTTTCTTAATTGTTTGTTGGTCAAATGGACAATAACATTATGCAATTATAGAACCACAACAACAATAAGTAGTTACCATCAAATACTACTACACAATGAAAAGTAGATAAATCACTGGACAAAACCTAAAAAATCAAAGGATTAAAAGTCAAAGAACTGTTAATAGAACAATGGATTTGTTTTGACATTAGTGAATTCAAGGGATATTATTGGATAATACAGAAAAGATAGATATTGTATGTGTTATTGTTGTTAATGTTGGTATAGTATTAACAGTCAAGTGCAACAAGGTCAGGGCCACTTAAAAGAAAAAAATATCTGTGTTTGGTCATATTGGATAATTGACATACTGAATAAGTATATGTTGAGGGAATAACAGGGTCTGTTAATTCTATTGGCATCGCTGAAAGTGATAATTATGCTGTTGTTGTTGCTATCACTGGTATTGTCTCTATAAGTGACAATATTAGTTCAGATATAACCAGTGACCTGTCTGACACCCAAAATTTGAAATGTTTTGGTTATTCAAGATATTAAGAGAACAGAATAATTGTTAATTGCTATATGGCTATATGGCTATATTTGTAAGATAATTATTCCTCAAACTTTAATAAGATGAATCAGTATAGGAAAGGGGGAAAAGAAACATTAGATATTAAATTAGCAAAATGTGAATTTAAAAATTTGCAAAGGGTGGGTTAATAAAGTATAAGAAATTGTGGAAATTAAAGGTACAAAAATTAGATATCTGGTAGATATCCATATTAGATATCAGATCAGACATCTAAAATTAGATACAGATCAAGAAAGTAGAAAAATTCTTGATATTAAACTTAACCCAATTTATAGCATGCATTAGGCACATCGATGTAATCAGAACATATCCAAATAATATTCAAAATCTGTAGCAGGAGACAACAGAGATAAAACAGACGATTTGAAAGCAATATAAAATTAAGAATATAAAGATGGCATCAGGAAAGAAAGGACCAATATAGATGCAAATCCAGGTAACAACCCAAAGGAGAGGCTCAACGGATGAAGATATCATGGAATCATAGAATCATAGTGTTGGAAGAGACCACAAGGGCCATCCAGTCCAACCCCCTGCCATGCAGGAACTCCCAATCAAAGCATTCCCAACAGATGGCCATCCAGCCTCTGCTTAAGAATATCAGAATAACAGACCAAACATCAATACTTCTTGAAGAGATAAGAAAGATGAGAAGAGAAATGAAAGAAATAAGAAAAGAACTAAAGGACAAATTGAAAGAGACAAAACACGAATTAAGGGGAGAAATTAAAGAAACCAGGACAGAGATAAGAAAAGATTTGAAGAAAGAATTCAATAACTTTGGAAAGAAAATAACAACGGACCTTACAAATATACAGAAGGATGTAAGTGAACTAAAAGAGAAAACTTCCCATTTAGAAAGAGCATCAAAAGAGATAAATCAGAAACAAGAACAACAGAAAAAAACAGAATTGACCAATGAATTGAGATATAGGGAAAGATGTGTAAGAATCTGAGGATTGGTGGAAAATCAAAAAGAAGACCTCTACAAAAGATTAACAATCCCATTAGCAAAATATATAGACATAACAGGAAAAGAAAAGGGAAGAGAAATAGACAAAATCTTCAGGATAATTTCATTATATGCAAAATAAAGAAAGCCACCTAGAGATATTGTGGTATGTTTAGCAGGAACCAGAATACGCAACATGATAATCCAAAGGAGCTATGATGCTAAATTAATAATAGAGGAAATGAAGTGAAAATAGTTAAAGACATACCACCAGGGATTATACTGGAAACTAAAAAATACAAAAACTTGACCCACCTATTAAAAAAGAAAAAGATAGAGTATAGGTGGGAAAGAATTGAAGGATTGACCTTTATGTGGAAACAAAAGAGATATAAAATAGATACAATTGAAATAGCAAACAAGATGGAAAAAAATTAGTAAAAAAGAAAATAAGGAAAAATCACGGATAATCACAAGATCAAGAAACAGGAAAAAATAATGGAAAATGAACAAGAAGGAAAGAGATCAATGGGAAGAGAAGAAGAAAGAGAGGAAGAGATTCATAAGAAAGGAGAAAGAACATCAGAAAGAGAAGACACAGATCAAGACTCGGAAAAAAACATTTATAAAAGAAGCGGGACAGAATCAGAACCAGAAGAAGGTGATGAAGAAAGAGGAGAATTATAAGAAAGATCGTATTCAAAGAAACTTATTAGTTGGTCACAAAGCTACAAGAAGGCAAAGGACAACTGAAAAGAAAAGGAGAAAAGAGAAAGAGAATAAAAGCATAAATAAATAAATAAATAAATGGGAGGAAGGGATGGAACAATAACAACAACAATAACAGTGATAACAACTACAATAAGAACAATAAAATACAAGATAATCTTAATAACTATAACAATATTTAAATTAAAGGACAAGGATAAGGTGAAAACTAACGGTAGTAAGAAAGAATAAAAGCAATAAGAACATTAGGAAAAAAAATGATAAAATTACTGTCCTGGAATGTGAAAGGGTTAAACTCAAAATACAAAAGAAATATGATATTTCATTACTTGGAAAAACTAAGAGTGACATTATATGTCTTCAAGAAATTAAAATGAAAGATAAGGACACTAAATATTTTTGGAACCCAAAACTAGGACAATGTTACGTTTCAGCAATGATAAGAGGAAAAAGGGAATAGCAATGTATATTAATAAAAATTCACATCAAAAGACATATTCAAAGACAAAAAGGGAGAATGCATTATAACTGAAGTCAGATCAAAAGAACTTAAACTATTATTAATAGGAATTTATGCTCCACCTACAGGAAGAAAAAATATTTTGAAGGAATTAAAAAGAAAGTAAATACAGAAGAGTACAACAGTATAATTATGTTTTGTGATTTTAATGCAGTGATAGAACCCAAGTTAGATAGATAATCAATAAGGAAAAAGAAAATAAGAGAGAATCAGGGGAGGTTACCCTCCTCATTCTTTGACTTTATAGAGGATCTTTCCTTAATAGATGTTTGGAGGAATAAATATGGGAAATCCAAGGGTTTTACATTTAACTCTGAAGCACACAAATCTCAATCAAGAATCAATATGTTTTTTGCATCTAAAAACATTCAACCGAGGATAAAAAAAATGTACATACTGGATAAAATAACATCGGATCGCTATCCAATTTCAATGGTGATAAAAGAAAGAAATAATGAGTCTCTCTGGAGAATAAATGAATATTTATTTTAAAAAAGAAGAAAATGTGAATAGATTGAATAGAGAAATAAAACTACTTCAAAGAAAATACAACAAAAGACACTACAAGTAAAGTAATATGGGATGCTAGTAAGGCTGATATAAGGGGTATATTGATATAAAGGGAGATAGAAGTACATAAGAAAGAAAAAGAAAATGAAAATGAGATATCAAAAGAACTAAAAGACAACAAACTAGAGTGGGGAAAAGAAAAGATGGAGAAACAAAGTTAGAGATAGAGCTATTAGAACATAAACTAAGAATGCTCATGATAAAAGAAATGGAGAAGAAATTACAAGAAAATTGTCAAAGATATTTCAAAATGGGAAACAAACCTAGCAAGTTATTAGCTAATTTGATATAGAAAGAAAAAAAGCAACAAAATAATAACAGAAATAAGAGATAAAGGATCAAATCTAACGGATCAGGGTGGTATTAAAAAAAGCTTCAAAAATTTTTAATGAAAATTTATATAAGAACGCAAAGAATCATTTAAAAACAAAGGAGAAAGTAAAGGAATATCTAAAGAGACAAAAAATTCCAGAATTAAAAGAGCAACAAGAAAAAGAACTAAACAAAAAGATAACAGAAGAAATATCAAAAGCTATAAAAAGGATTAAAATGGGAAAGGCACCTGGACCAGATGGTTTTTCTAGCATCTACTATAAAAAATTAGGAGGAAGCCTAATAACACTGCTTTGTAAAATGATAAATGACATATTGAAAAATGGAATTCTGGAATCATGGAAAGACACCTTTATAACACTAATATTAAAAGAAAAGAAAGAACCATGGGATGTTCAAAATTACAGACCTATATCTCTAATTAATACCAGTTATAAAATATTCACTTCGATAATAGCAGAGAGACTGAAAAAGATCCTCAATGAAATAATCATAAGATCAAAACGGATTCCTACCAAGGAGACATATAAAGAATAATGTAAGAGCAGTTATTAATATCATAGAACATTTTGAAGTGCACAATGAAAGGAAGCTGGCACTGATCTGCATAGATGCAGAAAAAGCATTTGATCAAGTAAGTTGGATATTTATGAAGGACGTGACAAAAAAGATGAATATGGGGGAGAACTTTAACATCTGGATAGAAACAATTTATAAAGAACAGAAAGCACTGTTGATAATAAATGGAGAGAGGACAGATAGCATCAAAATAGAAAGGGGCACAAGACAAGGCTGCCCACTCTCACCATTGTTATTTCTACTGACTCTAGAAATATTGATTATAAAAATCAGAGAAAACAAAAAGTTATATGGAGTTAAGATAAAGGGATATGAGTTCAGAATAAAAGCCTTCGCTGACGATATTATCTAGTTCCTGGAAGATCTTCTTAAGAGTTTCAATAGATTGCCACAAATTATGAAAGAATTTGGAACAGTTTCTGGATTCAAAATAAATCAGAACAAATCAGTGATAATAACAGATATAAGCAAAAAAGAAGAAGAAATAAAGGAAACATCAAAATTTAAAATAGAGAAAAAGATAAAGTATCTAGGATTGACCATTACAAAAAGAAATGCAGACCTCTATGAAAACAACTACAACAAAATATGAGAGGAAATTTAAAAAGACTTAAATAAATGGTCAAAATATCAATTATCCTTCCTAGGAAGAATATCAGTAATTAAAATGAATGTTCTCCCAAGGTTTATTTATTTATTTCAAACATTTCAAACAATGATAATTAACAATGAGGATTGTTTCAATATCTGGAGAAAATAAATTTCTAGGTTTATATTGAAGGGTAGAAAACTGAGAATCAGATGGACCAGTTTAACTGAAACAAAAGATAAAGGCAAATGCAATCTCCTGGACCTGAAAACATATTACTATGCATGCTGCATGGAATGGATTGAGACTTGGATCAAACTAGAGGAGACAAGAGTATTAAGTAGTGAAAGCAGCAATACCTGCTTTAGATTGCATGCATACCTTTGGTACAACAAGATATCAGTAAACAGAGACTTTGAACATCACTGTATTAGAAGAGGATTATTGAAAGCATGGACAAAACTAAGAAAGAAGTATTATACAAAACTCCCTCTCTGGCTATCCGCACAGGAAGCTGTTTTTGGTAGAAGTAAAAAAGACAACAGTAAATGGATTAGATATAAAGACATTACAGTGAGAAAAGGAAATGAAACACAAACAATGAAATTTAAAGAACAATTAGAATCAGAAGGTGTTGACAACAATTTGTTCATCTATCTACAACTAAAAGAAAGATTTAAATTGGATATGAAAACAGATGGATTTGAGGAAAAAAATACTGATTTGGACAACATAATAATGGATAAAGAAGGCCATCACATAAAGAAATATGCAAATTATTACAAATTATTCATAGCTAGAGATCTTGAAAAAGAAACAATAAAACAAGTAATGACTGATTGGGTGAAAGACATGAAGAAAAATATAAATATTGAAAATTGGAAAAAAGTATGGATCCAAACAAATAAATTTACTTTATGTCAGGATCTCAAGGAGAACTTCATAAAAATGATACACAGATGATGTCTTTCACCAGATAAACTAAATTCAATCTACAAGACCAGGAAAAGAGAATGTGGGAAGTGTGAGAAAGAAAAAGGGACATTCTACCACATGTGGTGGAGATATCCAAGAGCAAGGAAATACTGGAAAAAGATAAGAAAAGGGATAAGTGAAATATTAGATATAAAAATTCCCAATTGCTAGAATTTTTTTTACTTAATATGTTAAATGAAATGGACAAAGAAGCAGAGAAAAAAATATGGATGTATTCTCCTATATATGATCACTATTGCTAGAATAGTCTATGCGAGATATTAGAAGAGTAAAACAATCACCAAAATAGAACAATGGTTATTAAAATTAAAAGAGGTCATGAGAATGGATGTCCTTACCCAGCTTTGTCACAGGTCAAGCTAATAGATAAAGTTAAGAAACAGTGGGAACCAACAGAGAGATATATAGAAAAAGAAATGGATAGGAAAACGAATTAAGGTAAATGTATGGGGGATATATCAAAGATTTGATATTATTATTATCATCTATTTGCATTTGCATGCTTTCTAACTGCCACTAGTCATGGGTGCTCACCCCATCATGCAGCACCCAGGCCTTGAACTGCCAACTTGCCAGTCTTGTAATCAACAGAATCAGCGTCTTAACCACTTGAACCACTGCATCCCTGAAAGCATGTCTGGGCTAAATTTCTTGCAGAACATTCTCTCTGACAAAGTAATTTTCTCTATACAGGTATTGTGGTTGTTTTTAATTAAAATAAGAGGATTCAGTTATCTGAACCTCAACCTGGATTCTGCAAGGCTACAGGAGAAAGAGATTTACCACCTGAGTGAAAACCAAATTCAAGGAAGTAAGGCACTTTAGGTTTTCTTTACCATGACCAAGGAAAGAAAAGCATATGGAATGTATCCATTCAAAACATTATCAGGAACTTACTTTTTTCCACTAGGAAATGTTAACTAACAATGTTTTAATGATCTTTGGTCTATTTGAGAGGTCTTCTGGCTACTTTTGTACATGTGTCTGCTTAACCACTGATTCCTTTTTCTTTTGACTGTGAATTATACAGTATGTATGTATTTTGTACACAATAAAATTGTTGTTGTTGTTACTGTTGTGTCTTAAAGTCATTTTTGCCATATGGCAGTTGAAAGCAAACCTATCACAGGTTTTTGTTGAGGCTGAGAGTGTGTGACTTTCCCAAAGTCACCCAGTGGGTTTCCATGGCCAAGCAACAATTTCAGCCTCCAGAGGTGTAGTGCAATGCTCAAACCATTATGCCATGCTGATTCTTCATAAATCATAAACACATACCAATAAAGTACATATTTTACTTTTTCTCCCTCTGTCATCTCACTGACACCTCTTTTCTGTCCAATCTCCCTATCTCACCAACATACATATTTAAATACATACATGCACACCATAATAGTACTTTGATTCCGTGACACAGTGGCCCCTCCATATGTGCTGGGGTTAGGGGTGAAGGACCCTTATGAATATGGACAAACTGTTTATATATATAAACAGAAGATTACAAGAACTGAAGATTACAAGAGAGAAGTTCTCTTAAGTAAATAGAACTTACTTAAGAGAACTTCTCTCTTGTAATCTTCAGTTCTTCCAGTGCAACTCTATGGCCAACATCTGCCAGATGTTGATCATACAATCATGCTGGAGGATCTACAAGTGCCTAGAGGAACTTCTAGGTTCTCCTGCTCAACTCTATGGTCAACATCCAGCAGAAATGCTGGAGGACATAGAGAGTCCTAGAGATAACATATTAATTAAAACCACAAGTAATCAAATCCACAAAAATCAAAACTGCAAATATGGAGGGCCAAATGTATATTTCTAATGCAGCTTTGTTATGGACTGGAAAGTGCTGTTGTTTTCCCCACTTTTCTATAGTCTTCCATTGTTAATGTGATTAGACCTTTATGTCTATCAACATTTTCTCTAGCCTCTAGTACAGAGCTTTTATTTCCCTCTTTTCTTCCAACCTTCATTTTCCCCTCCAGCGTTGCTTGTCACCCTGGTCCTGTTCATCATTTACTGCCCTAACAGAAAGGACAGGAAATGAAAAAAAAAAAGCTGTTAATTTAATAGCAAAGTAATGATTGATGAGGGACTCCATACCAAGGTATGGAATATTTCAAAAACTGTGAACACTAGAAATATTTCCTTAAATGCATGCATAAGCTGTGCTGGCTGACAGTTCTGTCTGTCTGGTCAATGGGCACTGATACATCAATAAAATATCTACATTTAAAATTTTCCAATTGAATTTTCAAATGAATTTGATACATTGCAAATTCCTTTAAAATTCAATTGGAAAGTTTATATGTAGATATCTTATTGATATATTTATATTTGCATATTTCATTATTTTTGCACTTCTTCTTCTTCTTCATTGGCATCCTCATCAATATCTTCTTTTTCACCTCCTACAAGTACATGCTATTTCATGACTATTGCTCAGTATGTAAGAATACAATTTATTGTTCATGATTATATCAGCTTCTAAGTCCTTTAGGGGTTGTTTACCACTGAGTGTGTATTCCATTATTTAACACTGAGCTTATGAAATGTAATCTGCCATTGAAGTCACCACTGATATTAATGTTAATTACTTAGAAACAAAATAGCTATTAGAATATAATTTTAGGGACTTCTGGGGCATGTAGGGTATCTATTTCATGTAAACTGGTTTATTAATTTATGATCAGATCTTGCTTGGCTGTGGTCTTAAAGTCATGATGGTTATGACAAGCATAAATATATACATTTACTTGATGAAAATCATTTCATTTTGTGATTACGCTTGCCTGCTTCTTGTACTTAAAATTGCCATAAATGGATCTCAAGGGAAGGGTTTAGTCTATCCCCTTAAGGTCAACAACTTCACAAGTGGATGCAAGTAATTGAGTTATAGGGCAAAGATCTGTAAAAGCTTTAACAAGTTAGGAAGCAAAAACCTTTTGAGAAAAGACACTCATCTAAATTAAAGTATGTTATTTTAATGAATATACTTGAATCATTATATTGTAACTTGCAGGCAGATTTACCATTAATTACTAAAGAAATTAGAGACTCATTTTGCACTGGTTTAACCAATGTTTAGCAGGGCAAGCAGAATACCAGATCTTTCAAATTGCTATTTAAACAAACACAGCATACAAATTAGGGACATGATCCATCTTCTGACAGCTGGAACTCACCACATGCAGAGGAATTAAGACAGGATAAAGTTTTCCACATTCTCCCATTCCATCCATTAATAGGGATATTTGAGCATGTGTGCCTTGCAGCACAGCAGACAGAAAATTTATATTTGTCTCATTTTTCTCTGTCCAGCCACCTCATTTGCCTCTAGTTCAGAGAAACATTCATTGCCTGGAATTCTCTTCCCCAACAAGATGTCAAAGGCACCCAAACAAAACTCAGAAATCTTAGAATTTAAGTCCAATGGGACTTAACATGTTAAAATGCTAAGAATCCACCTAAAACATTCGAGAAGTGGCTTACAAATATATCCAGGAGAATAGGGGAGGGGGAAGGAGGACAGCTTTGGTTCTCAAAAGCATTAAAGGAAATCAACAATTTGTGTCTTGCCAAGGTTTTTGGCTACTTCACTTTAGAGAGTGTTATCTAATCAAATCTATGTAGTGTTCTAACCAGAAGGTGTGTGTGGGGGGGGAGAGGGAGAGAGGGGAGACATGTGCATATGTGCATGTATGATGGGGGAAGATACATTAGGACAGCCATAGCTATCATATATGCATGTTTAGAAGCAAGCACCATTGTGCTTAACTGGACTTACCAACTATTAATATTCTGAAAATCAGTCTAACACATCTTTATCACTTCCCTTAGAATAAAATAGGGTTTGCCGTGAAATATATGTCAAAGCCCATCTAAGCAAAACAAAACTGGTTGAGGGATGATTATTTATTCATTTTATTTATTTATTGAATTTTTATCCTGCCTTTCTCCCAAAATGGATTTTATCGAGCTCAATGGGATTTATCCTGTTGAAATGTTGAGAGCTGATTTAACACATTCCAGAAATATTTTCAAGATTTTCTAGATGTTAAAAAATGAATGTGAAAGAAGATGATGAGCAAATTTGATTGTGTGATAACATTTTAAATCTTGTAATAATGCCCACCATTTTTGTAGGGATGTTTAACAAAAGCAGACATAATATCTGTTGTCTATGTGGTTTAAAAACAATATATAGTTTCTTCATTCTTGAGGCTGTGGGAGAATATCTGTGGGAAGAGATATTCTTTTCACAGAGTGTTATTCACCAGTTGAGTACACAGAACTTGGCTGTTGGAAGGTAACTGATGAATACATATCCCTATTGTAAATATATGCATGAATAGGTAAAAACAAAGTACTTCTCTGTGGCCAAATATTTGTTTACCTCTTGCTTGTCAATAAATCTTATCAGCTGAATAGGTAAAGGCATGTGCATGTTTATAAATGCATCTAACTTTATTCATTTTATCCAGTTCTTATATGTTTAGTTATAGTCTGCATATTACTAGCCTCCTACTTCCTATAATAAACATCTGGCATATCTTCCTCTTCCAAAATATTCACTACCCTTGCTAAAGTTATTGGCAGTTGTACAGCATATAGATATACACATACACATAGTGAATAGAAAACATTTGTGCTTGTAAGGTATGATCTGGACCAATTGCTTAGACAGAAGGTAAATGGTTATGTCCATGAGTAGGTTTTAGCCTTGGGAGCAATACTGTTAACTTCACTCATGTGAATAATTGCATTGAAGCCATGGAGTTCAATCAGAAATTAACCAAGCATAAAAAAAAGTTTAGGTTTCCCTCCTTAAGAGTGAAAAAGGACAGTATGTTAGCTGGCATGCTGTGAAAAGAAAACAAGAGTTAGTAGGGGTGTTATGCCTTTTAGTGACCTAGCTCTCATACTTTTAACATGTGTGTGACAGTTTAAATACCAGTAGCTACATTTCCCATCATGTGGATGGATGATGAGTGAAGTTGCATCTGTCATACAATGCTTCTCCCTGCAGCCACTCTTTTCCCCCCCTCAAGCAATAGACATTTGCACACCCATTTAAACCCGCCCCCAGGCAATTCTGGAATGATTTGCAACAATGACCACTACACCAAATAAAGCAAACAACTAGATTTAGTTCTTAATTGGATCCAATTCTGAGAGAAAGGAGGGCTATAAAATAAATAAATAATAAATAAATGAGTTAAATCAGTGCAGCCACAGATAGAGCAAGCTATATTATCAGCTAAACCAGGGTGACAAAGAGCAGCCTGAATTCAGTCTGAATCTCTCTGGGGAGAGTCTGACTCCTCCCAAGCTTCCAAACCCACCCAAATTAAATATATTTGTTCAGTGAAAATATGCCCAATTTGGCATCACTCAGGATGTCAGTTCAGTCTGAAAACTGCTGAAAAACCATCAAAGTGCAAGGGTAGTAAGTTTACAAGTTCCATTTTTGGAGTTGATTTTTAGAAAAAAAATCAGTTGTGAAGCCTGCCAGAGAGCAGAAAATTGAAGGAACAATTGCATTTACTAACATCAAACCTATTAAAATGACAGACTTTAAACATCAAAAGCATTAAAGCACAAAAAAGGTAAAGGTATTCCCCACTGACAAAGTTGTCAAGTCATGTCCGACCATAGGGGGTGGTTACTAAGCCAAAGAGACAGTGTTGTCAGAGACTTCCCTGAGACCATGTGGCCAAAGCTTTGAATTAAAAAGCCCAGGTGAACCAAAATGTAGTTCTACTGCTCAGAATAAAGTGACAGCACACAACAGTGTAGTTGTGCAGGTCCACAATAGTTTTGCCCCTAGTTTTATTCTCAAAGGAAACAACAACAAATTTAGGAATTTTCTTCTCATGCCAAGCAAGTCTTTGAAAACTACAAACAGGGCTCGTTTTCACTATGATTTAAACAATTTGCTGATCAGTTTATATGTGCCTCATTCACACTGGAAACAATTTCAGACCCGACTGCATTCAGTCTGAATTGTGGTAAAATGCAGTGAAGCGAGGGTAATGCAAAAGAATCACCTTTTTTTAAGGATCTTTTGGTGGTTCTTTTGAAAAGAATAATTTTGCAAGCATGTTCAACAAATGTGAATGACATTTGGGTCTCAATCACATCACACTGGAGGGGAGGGCTATGGCAGAGGGTTGACAGAGGGGTGTAACCCATCCCACCCCATATTTTGGAGGAAATCCACCATTCCCCGCCCCCAGCACTGCCATGGT
>JAIPUX010001232.1:19413418-19434506 GCA_020142125.1 Phrynosoma platyrhinos
GGACATCACCAGATGGTAAACACAAAACCCAGATAGACTACATAATTGTAAATAGAAGATGAAGAAACTCTATCCTTGTGTCCAAAACCAAATGAGGTGCTGATTATGGCATGGACCACGAACCGCTCATAACAAAAATCAGACTTTCTGAAGAAGAAAGCAAACACCATAATTATACCAAAATATGACATGAATAACATTTCAGATAAATTCAAAGACAATGTAAGAAACAGATTTGAATTATTGAGTATAATTGACTGGGTACCTGAAGAACTGTAGACACAAGTCAAAGACATAATTAATGATGGATGTAAGAAAACACTAACAGTGGCCAAAAAGAAAGATAAGAAACAATGGATGACAGATGAAACACTTCATGCAATAAAAGAAAATGAAAAAGCCAAAGCAAAGTGAGATATGAACAAAGCCAGAAGTATGAATACAAATGTCCAACATCTGACATTTAGGGATAAGGAGAAATACTATGATGACCAATGCAGAGAAATAGGGGACAACAACAAAAAGGGAAGAATGAGAGACCTTTATCAAAAATTCCAAGAAATTAAAGCCAAGTTCAAACTGAGGGCAGGGAAGCTCTGTAGAAAAAAAAAGGAACATAATACAGGAACAAGAAGAAATAAAAAGGTGCTGGAGGCAATACATAGAAAAGTCATACAAAAGAGATAAAGGAATGAATGATATTTGGAATGAGGAGCCATATGAAGACAAACCCCAGATTCTAAGAAATGAAGTGGAATCTGCAATAAAGGAAATGGGATAAAAAAAATCACTGGGAACAGATGATATCCCAATTGAACTGCTACAGTGCCTACAGACAGATGCAAAGTAAGTGTTAACTGAAATATGCCAACAAACATGGAAAATAAAGCAGTGGCCAACAGATTGGAAATGCTCAATATACATACCAATCCACAAAAAAAGTGATACAAAAGATTGCAGCAACTATAGGACAATAACATTAAGCTTACATGCAAGCAAAATAATGGTCAAAATTCTGCAGCATAGACTCCACCATACATAGAGGGACAAATTCCAGAGGTGCAAGCAGGATTCAAAAAAGGAAGGGGCACTATGGACCACATTGTAAATATACGATGGCTAATGGAGCACACCAAAGAATTCCAAAAAAGAATCAGCATGTGTTTCATAGACTACAGTAAAGCATTTGATTGTATAGATCACAAAAAACTATGGAATTCACTCAAAGAAAAGGGGATGCCACTACATCTGATAGTCCAGATGAGGAATCTGTACCAAAAACAAGAGGTCACCATGAGAACAGAATTTGGGAAAACAGAATGGTTCCCAATAGGCAAAGGGGTCAGGCAAGGCTGCATCCTATCACCCTATTTGTTAAACTTATATGCTGAAAACATCATAAGAAAATCAGAATGAGAATCAGAAAAAAGGAAGAGTTGAGATAGAAGGAAGAAACATTAACTACCTAAGATATACAGAAAACACCATAATATTAGCAGAAGACATTCAAGAATTGGAACAGTTAATGAGAAAGGTCAAAGATG
The DNA here is from genome assembly GCA_020142125.1 of Phrynosoma platyrhinos. Taxonomy (NCBI): domain Eukaryota; kingdom Metazoa; phylum Chordata; class Lepidosauria; order Squamata; family Phrynosomatidae; genus Phrynosoma; species Phrynosoma platyrhinos. The sequence continues at coordinate 19,414,963 of JAIPUX010001232.1, forward strand.
AAAGTGCAAAGGCTGAATATAAAGAAAACAAAAATAATGAACACAGAAGAAATACACAAATTCAATCTAGACAACGAGGAAATTGAAATAGTTAAACAATTCCCATATCTAGGATCAAACATTGACCAGAATGGAGACTGCAGTCAAGAAAGAAGAAGAAGACTAGGAATGGGAAGAGCAGCTATGAAAGAATTGGAAAAAATACTGAAGCGCAAAGACATACAACTGAGTACTAAAGTCAGAATCGTTCAGGCCATTGTATTCCCAATTACCATGTATGGATGTGAGAGCTGGACAGTGAAGGAAGCAGGCAGAAAGAAAACCAACTCATTTGAAATGTGGTGCTGGAAAAGAGTACTTAGGATACCATGGACAGCCAAGAAGACAAACAAATGGGTTCTTGAACAGATCAGACCAGGGGTCTCCTTGGAAGAAAAGATGATCAAGTTAAGAGTATCTTAATTTGGCCACATAATGAGAAGGCATGGATCACTAGAAAAAACAATAATACTAGGAAAGGTAGAGGTAGATGAAAGAGAGGAAGGCCACAGACCAGATGGATAGACTCAATCAGGGGGGTTATGGGCAAGGGTTTGCAGGTTCTGAGCAAGGCAGTGGAAGATAGGAATTCTTGGAGATGTCTCATCCACAGGGTCGCCATGAGTTTTACCAATTCAAGGGCAGCTAACAACAACAAATACATATATTCATACCCATCTGTCACGTGAACTTAAATCCAGAGCTCATTAACATGTAACTGGTTGGTATGAGAAAAGGTTTTTGAAACTCATTATGATTATATATGCATCCATACAACCTTTCAGTCATTTTATCACAACTAACCCAGAATTCTTTTATGAAATTTTGGAAACTTATCAAAATTCTCCCCGCTTCCAGTTCTGAAGAGCTTCTAAATCTTTCAGATGTTTCACCTGAGAAACAACATTATTTAATACTAGTGGCACTCTTCAAAATTACTTGTAGCAAGTGACTCTAACTGACCAGAACATGATTCTTCCAAAGAGAGCTGGTGTTGCCTAGTAATTGTGGTGGTGGTGGTGGTGGTGGTGGGGCTATATGAATCAAGCTTCTATAATTCCAGATTTGTAGTATCATGTAGGTCCTTCTCTGTCAGAGAGCTCTGGTGCCACAATAAACTACAATTAACAGAATTCTCTAGCACTTACCTAGGGCAGAAATCAAAGTGGATTTCTTTCTGCAGTATGTTTTGGACCGTACACAGGGATTTTTAGGTGAGGTGTGCTAAATATGTTATTCAGTCCCTATCAGCAATTTGGGGAAAGAGTTCTGATCTACCTTGATGGGGCTATGCAGATGGGTGGCTCTGGGCTGCCCCTGCTAGCCACGGATCAGGGCCATGGCAACTGCATGCCGTGGTCCAGATCCTCCCTTTTGCCACCCCTGGAAGAGCAGCAAAAGGCCGCCCTAAGAGTCAGCGTACGGCAGTGCGCCAAAACGTTGTGCCGGAAGGGCATCCTGATGCCACAGGCATGGGGTTGGGGTAGCCAGTGTGCAGCTGCCCCACCCCATCTCTGCCTTCAGGCTTGCCCTTTGGGCCAGTCTTCAAAGGGCCATAGATCATTTTTAAATATTAACACAAGATAATGTATTTGAAATGCTATGAACATTCAAAAGTATTATGCTTATTGCCACAGAAAGATACCTTCATGCTTCCAAGACACATACAAAGATTGTTTAGCTAATCGGTAAAGTAATATTTTGTGATGTGAACAAAGAAATAAATTACATAATATGAAGGATGAAATAGGGGTCTGCAGATGGGCAGCTCTGGGCCACCCTTGCTAGCCATGGATTAGGGCTGTGGCTACTGTATGCTGCAGCCCTGATCCTCCCTTTTGCTGCCCCTGAAAGAGCAGCAAAATAGTGCTTCTTCCAGGGGCAGCAAAAGGGCACCCTAAGAGCTACTACATGGCTCTTTAGTGCAGCACGTCAGGATGCTGAGTCAGGACATCATCAAGCTGGGGTTGGAGTGGCCGGCATGCAGCTGCCCCTCCCCATCTTTGCCTCCAGGCTGACTCTTTGGGCCAGTCTGCAGAGGCCCTTAATATGGTTGTGAACACTGGGCAATGAAGATAGCTAAGAGGAAGAAAATTACCATAACTCATTTGAAATGTGATGTTGGAGAAGACAAATATTGGGTCTTAGAGCAAATTAAACCTGAATTTTAGCTAGAAAAGAAGATGACTAACTAAGGCCTGAAACAGATGGACACATGGGAGAAGCTTCTGGCCACTCCAGGGACATGGTGTTTACATGATACACATTCCTGGAGCAGCCTGAATTCACCTTGGGGCTGTACTGAAGCCATCCAAGGTGACCCAAAACATGCCCCAGAAGGAGCAGATCTTTTCCGCTTCTCTTTGGGCTGTGGGAGGAGTCACATTCCGGGCTACAGCATGTGTTTGCCACAGCCCTGGGGCTATCAGGCTGGGAGGTGCTTCTTCCCATCTGCTTTGTCTGAAATGCTGGCCTACCTTGAATATATCATGATATGTCATTAATTGAAAAGGCCGTTGTGTTTGGTAAAGTAGAAGGAAATAGGAAAAGAGGGAGACCACACCACAGGTGAATTGAATCAATCAGGGCAGCCACTGCCCTGAATTTCCATGACCCAAGCAGGACAGTTGATAACAGAGATCTTGGAAGTCTCTCATTCATAGGGTCACCAAAGTCAACTTGACAGGAAATAACATGCAATTTATGGCATAGCATAGCAATGTTACAGATTTACTTTTGTGTAAACAGCTCACCCAGTTGAAAGATTCAGAGCAACAAGGTTGTTGAGATAGTTCGCAGTAGTGTCCATTTTTTAATAAAACAGGAGGTGAGGCAACTTCTATCATCCACTAAATTCTGTTGGTACTTCACTATGAGGGGTTGCAGACTGCAAGAAATAGTGCAAATTGAGTCCACTTTTAGGGTTAGGGTTAGGGAATCATGGGAACTGTATTTTATTGTGGCACCAGAGCTCTCTGACAGTCTCAGAAAAAAATTCCCATGACTCCCTAGCACTAACCCTAACCCTTAAAAGTGGACTCAATATGCGCTATTTCTAGCAGTCTGCAAAGGCCCTAAGTGGATCTTGACTCCAGTCACTGAGGATCCAGGATGAAGAGAGGACTCAATAGCTCCCACGACATGTGGGGAATGGTGAGCATCTTGAGGTGCTAAGCCAAGCAAACCAATGGAGTTCCTTCCTGCTGCTAGACCGAGTCAAAGATTGGCTCTAATACTACCAATATTTATACCAAAATTATCCCTTGGGGGAAGATACCAAGAGGTTGAAAGGATTTTGGAATTGGTTTTACAGGATAGGAACAATGGAGTGAAACCAAGTAGGACCAATAGACACACATTTCCCAGATATGTGAGTATTCATATGTAAGATCACCTATGTATTGTTTACCTTGAAGCTTCAGTCTACTGTCTTTTGTCTCAGGTATCCTCTTACCTCCTCAGAATATCATGATCCAATCTGGCTGGGGCCAGGGGCAACTTATGTGCAGGAATTGCTTCAGACTAATGGCTTCTGCAGCAGGGTCATAGAAGGGTCACCCAGCCTATATTTTTTATTGCAATTTTGATATATGGAAACAGGAGGGGTAAATCTGTTACTCATGGGGTAGTAACAACTTCTATGTACATTCAGCAGGACAAACATGAAAATGAAAAATTTAAATCTTCCTTTGTATGTGCATTAATCCTTTGCAAGAGCAATTTCCCATTACAAAGCAGAATATGCTAAGTCCCAAACATGGAACTTAACCCAGTCCTTGTTTTCCAACAACCCTGCAAGCAAATAACTGCTGTAAACACTTTATTTTATTTTTTATTTAGTGTATTTATACCCCACACTTCAGCCGCCAGGACTCTCAGAATAGTTTACAGATTGCTGATATAACAGTTCCCTGACCTCATGCTTACAGTCTAAAATGACATGGCTAGGCAAGTTTTTTTCACATCAACCATTGCTTGTCAGAACTGAATGTATCCAGTACTTGAGCATGTGATGGCGTAATTCCAGATAAACTGCTGTGTGGTCCTTTCATGTTAATGAGTGAACTCTGTCTACTCATGATCCTCTGGACCCCTTCTTTGGATAAGTATCCTTAACAAAGAATTATATTACTTTCTTGTAGTTATATGCCTTCAAGTCATGTCTGACTTATGGTGACCCTAAGGCCATGAATGTATTGATAATTTGTCTGGCTAAATTTACTTAGTCAGATATTACCATTTAGCAAAAAAACCCAAAGCAAAACAAAACAAATCATGGGAAAGTTCCAACCATCCATACTTTTGTGTGCTATCCCATAGTTGGCAATCTTTGGAAATAGTGTTTGGAAATAGTGGCAGTCCAGCTGATCTCCAGGGGACAAAAGCTTAGTCCAGTTTAACACATATGTTCATTGTGTATTTTGTTTGTTTGTCTTCAAATCCAAGAACAAACAAATCCCAGCTATTAGTACTTTGCTCCCTTCTACCTCAGCTAGCATTCTCTTTATCTGCACTGACTCTAGTGGCTAACTGTAACTTGATATGTGCAGTAAAACCTATTGACTTCTGTATAAATTGCCTGTGGAGACATCTTTAGTTATGCATCACAATATCACATAAATGATGAGGCAAACAAAGCTGGAATTCCAAAATACTTGTTATTCATGCATGATGTGGGTCACATACAGCTCTAACAATGCTAGCTTTCTAACAATGCCGAACTGGCAGAACCACCTTCTCAAGGGCATTTTGATGCCAACTCAGTCCTAGGCCTATTTCGCCTCCAAATGCCAAGAATACCAAGTTTTGTTTATTCCTTCTAATGCGCTTTGCCAGCCACTTGAGACACAGTCTGAAAAGAGATTGTCTCTTCAAATTCTTTCATTTGAAAATGCCTCTTAACATGATAGTGAAACATCAGGGATAATTAGAGAAAATGATATTGTAAACCCCCAGATAAAAGTGTGACTAATGATTAATTCTTTGGTATTTTGTCGAAGTACTCCTCATAATTTCAAAGCTTTAGGCAATATTCTTGTAACTAATTCTCTGATGTAGATATTTATTTCCATTAGTGAAAAGATGATGGCTCAAAAACCCAAATTGTTAAAACGTGTTCAATCTGTTATTAATCTCTTGTTTGTTTACTTTCTTGTCTTTTAAAAGAAGAACTTTATCTTGAATGTGTTGTTAAATAGCTTACTATCCTGATCCTCAATGTACATACATGGACATAAGCCTCTTTCATTTTTAATACAACCCATTTAGCTATAAGTGGTTTAAGATCACAGCTTTAACATATGAGGGTTTTTTTAAAATCTTGCAGTGTATTAAGATTAAAGGTACATGACTGGGAAATCATAAAAATACCATGAAAACTAAAGTTATGTCCTTACTGGCCAGTACATCTATGTAACATTATTCTGAGCATGTTGATTTCTCAAGGATCCAGGGTTATATTTTGAATTCAGATTTATATTGGTAAAGTGCTGCAGCACGTTAGGCTCTACTGTGCCATAGAAGACACAGTGAAAGGCTCTCTAACTATCTCTCTCCCTTCTCTCTGATACATACATACATACACATGCATACAAAATATATTAGAGGAAAGCCCTCTGTGAGCATGCCGCAGTGTCGGTCTTGTGAAATTGAAGGAAACATATTGTATATTAATGATAGGAACTCTATAAGACTGAAAACTCCTAGTCATTAGCCCTCATCAACCAGCCATTCTGGCCTATACAGCAGCCATTTGTATTTGGAGTAAATAGTCAATACATCATGGAAAAAGTGGAAAATACAACCCAAACATGTTGCTTTTTCAACTTCCCTCCCCCCAAAAAAAAGTTAACAGAAGGAAAGTCATTTATGTTCAGACAGATCAGAATATGTGTCCCTTTTAGTCCTTGAATGGGAGACCACCAACCAATACCAACTGGCTAACAGCCTCCTTACCTAAGAAAGCCCTATGAAATTCATGGGATCTTCAAGTCAACAGGCAACTTGGAGGCATGCATGCATACATACACACACATGCACACACACACACATACACGGTGAGTTTCTATTGTGCCAAATAATATCTGGAGAAAGCCCAGGCAGAAAAAAACATTGTTGTTATTGTTGTTATATAGTCCAAATAAAAGTTTATTAAACTGGAAAGTCCTCTATGTTGTTTTCAAATTGTAGAAGTTGGAATGATTAATTTTGCTCATTTTTTTTCTAATGTGAGAATAATGTTTGACCCCACTTTGCACACATATTGATATATATCTATATTTACAGGAAAACAGACCTCTTGCTGATCACATTGCTGACACATGTGTATGAGTGAGAACATAGCTGACAAGTTGTTCTCCCTTCCAAACATTATAAACAGGCATACATTCTCAACTCTAAATTCAGGAAGGTTTGGATCTAGTTCTTTCTCTTTGATGTGCAGCCATGCCTTGTGATCATTTCAGTCTATGCCCCCTCTTTCCTTGCAATTCTGAACCCAGTGGTGGTGATGGACAAAGATGGCAGCAAAGCTAATAACAGATGGAGACAAAGGATCATTGTAAAAATAGATATTGTAGAGAAAGTAAATTCAGGGCCTCTACAAATGGTGCTTTGTGCTGTCTTGGAAGCAGGGAAGGGGAGGGGCAGCCACAGACCGGCTGCCCCAACCCCTCCCTGAGAATGTCATGACAGTGCATGCCATTACGCACAGCGTGCGCTGTCAAGATGTCCTTCTGGTGCAGCGTCTTGATGCGCTGTGCTGGAAGAGAAGCAGAAGAGCCATATGGCGGCTCTTGATGTGTCCCTTCTGCTGGCTCCAAAAGGAGTGGCATTTTAGTGCTCCTTTGAGGGATGGCAGAAGGGAGGATTGGGGCCGAGGCATGAGGCAGCCTCGGACCCAATCCTCTGCTTCCCAGGGCAGCCCATGACCACCCGTCTACATCCCCCCTAAATTATGTTTTCATCAATGTTCTTCCTTGCAAAAACATAGATACCTTGACTGTGATAGCTACTTGATTGATGCAGTGCTCCCTCTTTAGTAACATTTAATACAAACAAATCATCTGTGTCTGATTGGTCTCAAGTTCATGATCACCTATTTCTTGAGGTAAACAATTTTTGTTTTCCTTAATACCTCTGATAACTCCCACAGGAAAGACTCCCTGTTTCATTGTCTATAGTTCGACAACTGATTGGCTTCAAGGAACATTCTGAGCACGTGCGATTACAGTTGTGAATGTGCTCTATAGCCTTAGAATCAGTGAATGAGATCACAGCAACTTAGAATCAAATTCATTATTTTTATTTCATTTAAACAAACAAGAAAAGGTTTAAGAAAATGACCCAGCTTTTATCCCCCTCCCCTGTGTTTTAGGGAAGACAAGATAACTTTCTTAATATCTCACCTTCTCTACAACTCATCATTTAACGGTCAATTTTATAACTACCTTTTCAACCAAAGATGCCTATGGTACCATGATATATCCTTTAAAAGTTTATTCTAATATGCATGAGGTGTGTGTGGCACAGGGAAATGTTGATCTGAAGCACCTTCAGTGTAAATGACCTCAAACTGATACCATACAAAAAGGAAAAAATATTTTAAAACATCAAAATAGCTTCATTTGGGGTCCAGTTCTGGATTTGGTTACTTGAGTGAAGATACCTTTCCCTCAGAAAACATGAGAAACTGTTTCAGAGGACTCATTTGAGGCCAGAATTTGTGATTTGGCTGAACCCCACAAAGTTCCTAATTTGGGGAATGCTTTTTTACATAGTGCCAATTCGTTCAAATTAGGATTTAGTTCTTGAAAATGATGTCAACAAGGTACCAATGTAATTGCATCCTCTATACTTGCAACTGTAGTTAAGATGCAAAATTAAGGTGATGTCTGTGCAGGCAAGAGTAAATTGGTAGACCATAACAGCTGTCATGGCAGGCATGTTAATGTCTCAAATTCTGAAATCATCCATGCATGGCTGTTGAGACCTGTCACAGCAAAATAAAATAAAAAATGGGTGAAAGTAGTGTAACACCCTAGGGATCCAAGTTTTGGATTTTCTTATTTTTTTCTCCACACAAAATTTATAACACTGGCAACTTTCTGCCAAGAAATGTTATTTTGAGATATGTTTTGGACAAAGCCTTCCTCTTGGGAAACCACCAAATTTACAATTCATATCTACTCTTTCCATGCTGTAACTCACCTTTCTTTACAGGAAGAACCAACCTTCCAGTGTAAATTTTCTATCAAGCTAGATGCCTGAATCTAGAATGCTCAGTCATAAATTGTGCATGTCAGTTTCCTGTGTCGGATGTTCAAGGTCATAGACAAAACTTGTAAGTATTGACTAGTTTATTTTAAAGATTGCAACTGAGATTCTAATGTTATCTTTTCAAATCCACGTAAGAATCAGAAGTGTAAAACTATCCAGTCTAGCATCTGATGAAGGCTTTCTCTAAAATTTGGCCAACTCCATCTTTGAACCCAGTCCTTTAAATAGATCTCCTTGCTTTGAGTGGGTCTACTTTGAGCTAATAGCACCTATCTACACGTCTAAGCATGCCTTGAATTCAACTGGATCCAACCTTGGTAGAATTCAAAGATATAGCTGTGTTAGTCAATAGAATCAGTATGTAATGAGATCTTGTAATACCTTAGAGCCTAACTAAAAGAAAGAAGTTGGCAGCATGAACTTTCATAGACTAAAGTCTACTTCCTCAGATGCATGAGGAAGTGCATATATGCATCTGAGGAAGTAGACTTTAATCTACGAAAGCTCATGCTGCCAACTCTGTTCTTTCAGTTAGTTTCTAGTGTGTTACAAGATTTTTCCACATACTAATTCCAACTTCGTATTTGATATGTGAGAGCTGACAATTGGAAAACTTTGATAGTCAATATGCAATAATGTTTAGTGAGACTGCTACTGAGGTAAATATATGTTTTACCTGATTAAATATATGTTTTTAACTGATTAACTCACTAACACTTCATTAATTTCATAGGGATATAGCAATCATTTGTGATAAAAAATATTTTTTTTAACAATAACATGTAGCCTGACTAATCTATATTTAATTAAGCCCAACTTCACTCACTCTTGAAACTGAGATAACTCAATATCTTCATTACCATCCCCAATTAAGAGAATTATATCTTATTACCCAGCAACTAATACTATACAGTGACCCAGATAATGCTACAGTTTGGTGGATTTGTAGCTAATTAATGGATCATACCCCAAAGACTGCAACAATATTTTTTCATCATCCTGGAGAGGATGACCAGTGAGATTCTGTAGTAATAAGTCCTGAACTTGGTATTGTTCAACATTTTTATAAATAACTTAGGGTGCTCATCAAGCTTTGTTCATTTATATTCCTTTCTTATTATATTTATGCCCTGCTGTATATTACAGGATCTCAGCACAGCATATTGATAAAACCATTTCAAAACAATTTAGATCACTCTAATTTTTTTAAAAATATATGAGAAATAATTTAAAGGGGGAAAATGACTACAATTTTACAATTAAAGTATTAAACAATTTAATGATTTAAACAAATTAGAATTCTTTTAAAACTGGACACATCTGGACCAAATGGGTAGCCCAAAGGCTGTAATTAAAAATACATGTTTTAAATTGGCCTCAGAAAGAAGCCAGTGTTAGTGACAACCAGGTCTCTGAGGGCCTGTTTTGAATGACCCCAGTTTGCATTGGGGATAATTAATACCTCAGGAAAATCAGCATTCATTGTGACTTAATCAATTGGAGAACTTGTCACAAACAAACAAAATGATATTCAAATGGATAAATACAAAGTTATACATTCAGATAGGAAAAAGCATATGTATAGATAGATATAGGATGGGTAATGATTTAGCTTGAGAGTAGCAAATTTCCAAAAGGGTCTATGGGTCATTAAAACTTTGATAGTCAATATGCAATGATGTTTAGTGAGACTGCTACTGAGGTAAATAAATTGCAACTATATTGGGGATGGTAATGAAGATATTGAGTTATCTCAGTTTCAAGAGTGAGTGAATATGTGACAACAATATGATTCAGCAACAAGAACACAAATAATGCAATTCTGTGCTTCACTGAGAAAAACATAATGTCCAGATGAAGGGATAGAATAGTGCCATACTGTTCTGCTTTGGTCAGATGCCACAGGAATGCAGTATCCCATTCTCAGTATTCCAGTTTAAGAAGTGTATTGATAAACTGGGAATGTCTGGATGAGGAAAACAAAGGTGGGAGAGGGTATAAAAACCAAACCCTATAATGAATAGTTGAGGGAACTAGGTAAGTTTATCCCATAGAAGATATGAATCATAGGTAAAAGATCCTGAAGCAAAGAGGCATTTGATAGTGAAACCGACAAACTTAAAAGGCAAACTTACTGGTGCTTTCTAAACTGAGTGTAGATGGCACCTCACAGGAGTGCTTTAGCAATGGATATCTGTGCTTGAACTGATTCAAAGAGTTTAGGTGATGTTACAAACATCTACCAATATCTGAAAGGTTTTAATGTACAAAGCAGTCTTCTGATTACAGGAAGCTTATGACAGTTTTCCTGAACCTGGGCCACTCCAGATGTGTTGGACTACAATCACCCCATCCTCCGAATTGGGCAATGGGACTTCTAGTTTAAAACATCTGGAAGGAACCAGATTTGGAAATAGTGATCTCTGAAAATGATCTGAGCTGATTCTTCATTTTATAAATCAGTTTATAGCAACAGAAGTGGAAAGATTAAATATGAAATATAGTCTGTCACTTACAACATCCACTGAGTCTGAGAGGTCTAGAAAGATATCAGCCATAAATACAGCAGGGAAGGAAGTAATTTGCAAATGTTAAGCATGAGCTACTATAAAAATTCCCCCTTTTGTTCCCCACTGCAGTGATTGGTTAGGATTTAGGCCTCTGAAATTCAAATGTCAGATGAAATGAGACACTCTTAGACCAAGAAGATATGAGAGACTTGATGTTCCCAATAGTGAAGCCTGTTGCATTTAGACACCTCCCAAGATACTAACAATTTTATTTTTGGTAAGTATTTCACTGCATTTCCCCAGGCTGGTATTTAGTTGCTAAAGTCTCTCTACATGCTGACTACATAATCCAGCTGCTTCCAACACCTTTCCATATGAAAAGTGAGAAAGAATAATATACTAATAGAGAACAGAGCTGTATAAGTAGTAGCAAAAGGCAGCTGGAGGAAACAAAATTACAGTAGAGTGACACACTACATATCTAGCAGCATTCATCTTTAATCCAGAAAAATTGAAAGACACTGCAGATTGGGTCAGCCAGAAAAATCAGCAGTAGCAGAACACATTATAAAACATCTTGGGATAAAATGCTGTTTGAAAACACTGAAATTCTGGACCATGCCAACAACTATCAGGTCAGAATGTACAGGGAAGCCATAAAAATCCACAAACACTTGGACAACTTCAACAGGAGAGAATAAACCCTTAAAGAAAACAAAGTTTGGCTACCAGTCCTGCAAAATAGAAAAATCAGCAAATGCAAATGGGAAAGTGAGGGGCATTCCCAGCAGTCAATGATCATCAATTAGCAGACATTAAGGCTTCCAAAGGCTGGCCCAAAAGGCTGGCCTGGAGGCAGAGATGGGGAGGGGCAGCGGCACACCAGCTAGTCCAACCTCACGGCAGTGGTGGCCTGATGCCATGTACCATTATGCACAGCGCACGCCATTAGGACATATTTCCGGTAAATTGTTGCACTGTGCCGGAAGGGGTGGTAAAAGGGAGGATCAGGGCCACAGCATACAGCAGCAGTGGCCCCGACCCTCTGCTTCCCGGGGTGGCCTAGATCTACCCATCTGCAGCCCCCCTTATCCTCATTTGCATATCCTCCTACCCTGAAGCCATGCCATCAACAACAGAACAATACACAGTTTACATGGGAATCACTTAACCCTACCCAGGGTCTCACAGTATATATATACCCACTTTCTTCCATTCCAGTATTCTCTGAAGATGCCAGCCACAGATGCTGGCAAAATGTCAGAAAGAAACTCTTCTAGAAAATGGCCACACAGCCCAAAAAACAAACAAAAAACTATGGATATCCAGCTGATTCTGAACTTAAATTTTGGAATGACTGTGTACTTGCTTTCCTGTCTTTCTGAAGGGGTATAAAAGCAATGATCATCCCACTGCTTCTAAAAGGCAATTTTAGCATTCAGAGCTTTGCTCATTTTTTTGGACACACTTTTTTTTTATGAATCACATTGCAACTTCCTGAAAACAATATAATCTATGGAAATGAGCAGATATCCATCCAGACACCATGTATGTGTTGACACATTTGTCATGGAACATTTTTCCTTGTTGTTGTTGTTGTGTGTTTTCAAGTCATTTCTGACTTATGCCAAACTTAAGCTGAACCTATCACAGGGTTTTCTTGGCAGAGTTTGTTCAGATGGGGTTTGTCCTTGCCTTCCTCTGGAGTTGAGAGAATGTGACTTGCCCATGGTCACACAGTGGGTTCAAACCACTATACCTTGGAATTAATGCTAGCTCAAACTGGTGATCATCATTTTGATAGTGTTCAACTCAAAACTAAATGGGTTGTTTCAATCTGTCCCTTTTCCTAGCCAATTCAACTGAACCTTGAGTTAGGCTTAATTCAAAAGCAGTTGTGCTAAGACAGAGAGGCCGCATAGGGGGGAAGCAGACTGGTGGCACGGGGCCACCCTGGGAAGGTGCGCCACAGGACCAAGGCATCTCCACGTCTCGATCCTGTGGTGCACCTTCCCTATCCCTGAAAGGAGTGCTAAAATATCACTCCTTTCACAAGTCAGTGAAAGTACAGCGCAAAAGCTTGTGGTGCACTTTCACTGACTTTCTGCCACAGCGTGTCCGGATGCTGCGGCAGGAGGTTGCCCTTGGAGCGCCAGCCGTGCGGAGGGCCGGCGGCTCCGAGGGCAACCTCGGGAGGAGGAAGGGGCACCGAACGTGTGGCTGCCCCTCCTCTTCCCTGCCTCCAGGACGGCTTTTTAAGCCATCTGCAGAGGCCCATACTGAGTTGTGGATTAAATGGGACTGCTACAACTTTAATATATCTAATACAAAAATACAATTAAATACAATTAATGACTTTAACAGACACAGGAAAGGAAAAGGGTGAGGGAATGCAGACTCAGTGGACTCTAGACTGATTCATGCCAAAGTAGAGCAGTAAGCAATTGGGATCTAGTAAGCATCTGGAAATACTTGCCATATTTCCCAATCCATGGGGCAAGCAAAACAGCCTGTTAGAGGAGTGGCAATCTGCAGAAGCCAAACTGCAGCTTAGTCCCTTCTTCACAAAATGTCCACCACTCTGTTAGCTAATATGAAATTAATAAAATTTTTGGACACATGTGGAGTTCCCTCTATGAGCCTAAACTGACCTCTGTAGGATGTCAGCCATAATCCTATAGATGGCAAGTCAGGTAGACACAAGGAGGGCCTGCCCAAACAACTGGAAAATTCCCTACCAGACAGGTTTGGGAGTTGCTACAGGGGAAAGACCATTATCCCTGAAAGTCTTACTCCTGATGGGGCAGTGATCAGATTTAACTGCACCCTTTTTCTCTAGCCTCCCCTCCTTGATTATGTCAAGACCCAACATCCTCACACCTTGGCTTAGCAAAGCCCAGGCAATCAGCCCCTTTGTCCAGGCTTCAGCCAAGCCATTAAGTCTATAGCTAGAAGCAAGATATTTCCTGTAGAAACCCCTAGATTTTTAGACTCCACGTGCTATTCTTAGAGTACATCTTGACTCCACATCAGTCTGTGCTCTGATCATAGCTCCCTCGGCCATCCCTTCCCCCCATGTCAGCAGCCATGTATCATCATTGCCATCATCCACATCCACAGAAGATCCCGGATAAGCATTTGGAAGTGAGTACCTCCCATAGTCTGGCCCATCTTAGTCTATTCCCACTTTTACTCCTTTACTTCTAAGTGTGCAGTGTGAGTGTGTGCAGTTTTCCCCTTTAATAAATATTTACACCTTAATTGAAGAAGCCTGTCTCAGCTTCATCCATTGTGGGATCTCTTAGTTCTCCGATATACACATTGGTACTCTGGTCTTACGGGGTGTTGTTAGGGCCCCACTCTTGCATATTTGAGCTAATTATAAATTCCTCTAATTAGATCCTTCCTAACAACTCTAAGGCTTCCTTATTCCCAATTTAACTAATGACCAATGGCTCCAGCTTCATTTTGATACTCACCAGTTGTGACAAAGCAGTGCAATAAATGTGCTTGTACACAGTGCTGAAAAAGTGAAAGGTCCTGATCTGAATCCCACATAACCCCAAATCTTACACAAAAATCCCAGAGAAGGTGGTGTGTGTGGGGAAACATGCTATTATAACATGGAACAATCCCTTCTTGACCCCTGAAGGCAAGCAACTTCAGCTGCAAGAGAAACTTCAAGGAAACCTAAAGGCATGAAATCTGGGAAGGTGGACTATGCTAAAGGTCCAACCCAAAATGGTTCCCCAGGGTATTTGGGTTTGGGAAGGTGGGTTGTGCTGAAGCTCCAACTGAAAACAGTTCCACAGAGTGTTTGGAAGCCTATATATTGGCCTCTCTAAATTCCAAGAAGTCTTGTAAAATTTGGGGTCTCACCAGACTTTGCAGGAGACTTTGGTTAATTGCAACCCAAATCTTGTGCTGAAGTTTTGTAATAGTGCCACCTGGGGTCTCAGCACAAGATAACTTCCTGTATGAATGTGTCAAGGGTATGATTTCTAGAAATTTGAAAGATTCCTGTGCAATATTTTCAGCAGAAGTAAATGGAGGAACCAGAGAATGATAATGCAATCCTAGGTATGTCTAATCAGAAGTAAATCCCACTGTGTGTCAATATAAAATGCACAGGTATAGGATGGGTGAGACCTGACACCGGTGTGTCACATGAAAATAGTACATGTGAAGGGGATCTAGGATTCTTAGTAGACCACAAACTGAACATGGGTCAACAATGTGCTATAACATTCAAAATCCACAAAATAGTAATACCTTTACTGGGCCAACCAAAATGTATGAAATGCATGTCTCAAGCTTTCTTCAGGCAAAGCGGTTAAAAATCATACTGCAGAAAGTAAAAATATGATGATGATAGTCACAGACCTGCATTTTGTTAAGGTGTTGCTGCTGCTGTTGCTCTCAGTTAAGATGTTATGGAAGCCACTCTTCCTGCCAGTCATGTCAGCTCTGGGAAACAAAGAGCCACAAAGTCCAGGAAATTAAATTTAAATTCCATTAGCAAAACAAAAAGATACTTCCTTTGAAATCTTAATGGGGTTTTCTGGGGCTGGGAGTGTGGAACAAACCCAAGATCACCCAGTGGGTTTTTATGTCTGAGTGGGGAGCTGAACTCTGGTCTCCAAAACACTCCACCACTACAACCTGCTAGCTGTACTTTACCAAGAATTATTGATTTTTCTAGTGATTCATGTCTTCTCATCATATGGCCAAAATACAACAGTCTCACTTTTGTTGGTTTCTGGGGAGAGTTCAGGCTTGATTTGCTCTAGAACCCATTTATTTGTCTTTTTAGCAGTCTACTGTATCTATATATAAAACTCTTCTTCAAACTCCCATTTCAAATGTGTTGATTTTCTTCCTATCATCTTCACAACCATATATAGAAATGGGAAATATGATGACATGGACAATCTTAACTTTAGTATATAATTTTATGTCTTCATACTTCAGGGTCTCATCCATTTCCATCAATGCTGCCCTTCCAAATCCTAGACTTCTTATTTCTTGACTGCAGTACTCTGATTAATGACTGAGCTTTGATATGGAAAATCCAGGAAAGGACAGATCCTCTGTAAAACAGTGCCTACAAGTCCCATCTCAACAAAGCAGCCCAGGAAAATACCATGGTTGGTACAATGGGTCCAGAAAAACCAACAGGGACAAAATTTGCGCATCCAGTTCCCAGGATAGTCTATATACCAGCAACCAAACTGTCTCTGACTCTAAGCCACTTTGAAACCAGACTTAAATGGACCTAGATAATCTATTTCATTCACCACATGCCACCAAATTCTCCGATATCTTGGCCAATAATGTAATGTTAAAAACTAGCCATATAGTCCAATATGCTGGGGTCCAATAATTCTCTTCATTCAGAATTCCAGTCATCAGTAGTAGAAATCAGGGGGAAAATCCAGTAACTGGAGATGTACACTGACGAAGGTTGTTGTTGGTACTGAACAACAAGTGTTAGAAAACCTTAATTAAAGCACACATAATTTCAAATTTTTAGTGGGCTACCTAGTAATCTGTTACAAAAGCAAGACACGATTTTCCTTTTCTGTTCCCATGACCCCTCCTTTACTTTTTCTGCCAGTATTCCCAGGAAAATTACCTTAAGTGTTCTCAAAACAAAACTCCTTCCTTAAGCTCCTTAATCACAAAGGTGTGTGATCAACAATCTCTAGCAATAAACACCTCTCTGTATGTTCCAACACTTTCCCTCAGTATTATAGAACACATTAATATCAGTAAACACCAAACAAATGGAGCTATCACTTTCTAGGTTAACACTTCAATCCATGGCAAGCAAGATGCATGATACAGCTTCTGACAGATCCAGAGAGGGTTTTTTCCACCCTAACTTTCTTTTAGGCATGATGGACCTCTGCCTCATTTAAGTGAGCCATTGCTTATTCCCTCTACCCACTTAGGGGCTATGCAGACAGACAAAAAGGGGTGCTTTGAGGGTGACTTATAAGTGTGGCCTTTAGAAAACACAAGCCTAAAAGTCTCTAGGAAAGTGCCCTCTAGCTGTTGTATGGTGAGAAAAGCCACTCCAAAAAGGAGCCGCTTTTCCCCACTCTTTTGATGAAGATGTGCACCTTCACATGTGTGTATGTATGCATCAACACTGATGAACCAGAAAATGGCCGTATAAATTCCCTGTCTCATGTGTGGCAGAAAGTGACTTGGTGATCCAGAGCATTCGCCCTACGATGCAAGCTTTAAAGCACCCTATGTTTCCAGATGTGGATGCACTGGCGCAGGTACACTTGAATATTAGAAACCTAACCCTAACCCTAACCCTAATTGTAACTCTATGCATGTGCCCTAGCAACTGTCTTCTGTTATGACAATAAATGCATTCTGTTGGAGGTACGCTTGCTGTCAGCATGCACCTCTTCTGCACAGGTGTGCAGGTGTGCATAAGATCTGAATACCACTTCCTCACATGATTGGGGGGTGGGGCTCCTGGAGTAATGTTTGTGCATGTGTACTGTTGACCATGTCCCTTGCATGACAAACCAGCTGCATACATCATGTCTGTTCACACATACCTCCCTTGCATATATTTCGCCCCACCTCCCAATCTCCGCAGGACGTTTTGTGTGTAAACTGTGCCCTGAGCCATATATGTCCCATAGAATGAGAAGTAGGATGAGAGACAGAAGGAGAAACAGCTAATCCCAGAGCTGCATTGCCACTGGCAGGTCGCCTGGCTGAGATCAAACAGAAGAGGGTGTATCACTCATGTATCAAGTCTGTCCACACAAACCTTCCTTGCATGTATCTCTCCCTTCCACCTGATCTGTATGGGACATGTTTTGTGGAGGATAATTGAGTGTCTTTTCAGTTGATAAACCCATTCCTTCACCCCAAGGGTGGCACAATCAGACAGTGACACCTGTCTACTGCATCCACTCCTTGGGGGGAAGCAGAGGTCAGCAAATCCTTGAATGATATGTAGGTGCATGACAGAACCTGTTCAAGTGCACAGGGATGCCAAACTTCAGTCATCTTTGTACACAGAGTGACAGACTGTATACTAACCTATGACAGGTCCTGTGCAGGTGTGCAGGGATGTTTTCCTTCACAGATGCACAGGCCAGGAAGGGGAGGGGCAGCCTCACGCCTGTGGAGAGATGGCCCTGTGCACATGTGAATGCATTAAAAAAAAACTAAAGCAGCCATTGCTGGCCCATGCAGTTGCTCTGTTCCCCTTTGCAGCATCCTTGAGGTTGGCGGTGCAGTTGCTGGGGCTTCAATACAGCCTCAGAAAAGCTGCATTGACTCCCCCCAGTGCAGTTTCTCTGTCCCCGTTTAGGGCAACCTCAAGGCAGGCACTACAGTTGCTACAGTTTAGGGAAAAGGAAACTTCAGGTCACCTTTTCCTGACCATCTGCATAGCCCCTTAGGGGGGAAGCAGACGGGAAGCACCGGGCCACCTCGGGAAGCTGCGGATCAGGGCCGAGGTATCCGCACTCCTCTTCTCCGAGCTGCAGTGTCCCAAACCCAGGAAGGTGCCAAAGGTGCACCGCAAAAGGTCTCCAGTGCACCTTTGGCGCCTGCTGCAGCATGTGCGGACGCTGCAGCAGAAGTGCATCATCAGAGCACCAGCCGTGCGGAGTGCCGGGTGCTCCGATGACATATTTGGGAAGGGGTTGGGGCGCCCAGCGTGAGGCTGCCCCTCCCCTTCCTGGCCTCAAAAAAGGCGCTTTGCACCATCTGCTTAGGCCCTTAGTCAGTTGTCCTCTGGCATTTTAAAAATAAGCCAAAAAGAGCAGGGATCTGAAACACATGTGATAGTCCTTATCTCTACCTGAATCCTGTCCACACTCTTGGGTTGTGCAAGCACAAGTACTGAACAGATAGAGACCAAAGTTACATACACAGATCTGTGTTAATCCGAGTCAAAGCACACCTAAGTGCTCTTATCTGCAAAGTGCTGCGTACGTTGGTCCAGTGGTGTGGATTATCCTGTCATAGACCAACATGTAAAAGACTTCTCCACTAGCTGGCTATTTGCAAACATAATCATGTCAGAAAAGGTAGTTTTCCCCCCTCTCCCTTTTTCCACAAAGTTAAGCCCTAGCCTGTGTTTGATTTGACCTTCTCCAAGATTTACAGGAAACTCAAAGCAAAGGAGGCCCTGTGGTCCACTTCAAAGCATCCAGAATAAAAGATGGACCCTAAACAAAAAGTTTTATTAGTGATTCATGCTTCAGAAAGGCAAACATAATCCTACAGCAGGGGTAGGCAACCTTTCTGAGCTGGGGGCTGGGTTGCTGTCCCTCAGAAAATTGGGGGGCCGAATCACCAAATAAATAAATAAATAAATAAATAAAAATATATTTTTTTAAAAAATTAAAAAAATTAAAAAAATTAAAATATGCATGCACACTCTCTCAGCCCCAGAAAAGCCATGGCAAAACCCGTGTGGAGATTTAGCCAAGAAAAACCCCAAGAACAAGTAATAACAGCACTAATCAATATAATCGTGGTGGGCAGCGGTGATGGCAGCAGGCGGTGGGTGGCGGCAGTGGCGGCAGTAGCAGGACTGGCCTGGGGGCCTCGGGGGGCCGCATCCGGCCCCCGGGCCTTAGGTTGCCTATCCCTGTTCTACAGCATATATACACTTTATGTTTTGTTTATCTGATAATGCTGAGGAAGAGAATGGTTATATGATTCTATGAT
>JAIPUX010001232.1:19460292-19473752 GCA_020142125.1 Phrynosoma platyrhinos
AGCCAGAGGTGAAGAGCTACAACTCCCATCATCCCTGACAAATAAATCCCACCTGCCCCTTCAGGAATGAGAAGAGTAAGTGTTATTTTTTATAACACTAGCATGGTTTCACTATAATAGCAAAACTGAAACTTCTGAGCAGTTCTGGAAAGAAATTACTTAATAATAATAATAATAATAATAATAATAATAATAATAATAATAATAATAATATTTTTACCCCTCCCCTCTGCTCGGCAACCGGGGTGGAATGCAACAGGTTAAAACAATCAACAAATTAAAATAATCCTTCATCCCAATCCCTAGCCCTCCCACCCCCTTAAAACTAAATTAAACTGATGTAGAGATAAAATAAAATTAAACCAAACATCAATACAATAAAATAAGCCATTTTAGAACAAAAACAGGAAATGGTGGCAAGGGGGCGGGTAGCAATCCAACTCCATTTGAGCCGGGAAGTTATTCTGGGAAGGCCTGATGAAAGAGATCCATCTTTACCACTCTCCTGAAACTGTCAAGAGTCATGATAAGACGGATCTCGTCCAGCAGGCCATTCCATAGTCTGGGAGCGGTAGCAGAGAAAGCTCTCTGGGAGGTCTGTGACAGCCTAGTTTTCATAGGCTGCAGGAGTTTCCTCCCAGAGGAACGAAGTGTGTGTGTGTGTGTGGGGATCATAAGGGAAGAGGCAGTCACGGAGATAAGATGGACCCAAGCCATGTAGAGCTTTAAAGGTTAAAGCCAACACCTTGTACTGTGCCTGGAAACTAATCGGCAGACAGTGGAGAGATTTAAGCACAGGTGTTATATGCTCTCTCCTAGATGTACCAGTGATTAACCTGGCTGCCATATTTTGCACCAATCGAAGTTTCTGGGTTAGGCACGAGGGTAGCCCCATGTAGAGCGCATTACAGTAATCCAGACATGAGGTTACCAAAGTGTTTACCACAGTTTCCAGATCCTTGATATCCAGGTAAGGGTGTAGCTGGCGTATCAGCCGAAGCTGATAACAGGCACTCCTGAACGTCGCATTCACATGACTAGTCATGTGAAGTGACGAATCTAGGAGCACCCCAAGACTGCGAACACAGTCCTTAGAGGAGAGTGTGACTTCATCCAGACCTGATTTTGGGCCTGTGACTGTAAGTACCTCCGTTTTGTCTGGATTTAGTCTCAATCTGTTTTTTTTTTCATCCAATCCATTACTGCTCTGAGACAGTCATTGAGAGGAGAGATGCCATCTGAAGTCTGAGCCGACAGTCTGGACATGGAGAAATATATCTGAGTGTCATCAGCGTACTGATGACATCGCACTCCATGCCTCCGGATGATCCCTCCCAGCAGCTTCATATAAATGTTAAATAACATCAGGGACAGGATGGCGCCCTGAGGGATGCCACAATTAAGCTCAATTCTGGAAATGATCCATCCATGACAATGCAGAGGTTTTTATAACCTCCACCCATGGATATTCCTGTTTCATGCTAAGGACTGCATCAAGTGTATGACCAGCACAATGTGTGGCCCTGGCAACCAATTGGAATAAGCCCATGTTTGTCATGGTCTCCATGAACTTCCAAGCCACACTGGTTAGGTCAGACAAGCTGGTCTCAAGTGGGATGTTGAAGTCGCCCAAAACCAGAAGTCAGAGGCCAGCTGGTTAGCTTGCTTAGGGAGTCTATTAAGCAATGGGGTGGCTGGTATACCAACAGAATCCCCAAACTATCCCTGGTTTTCAGGCTAAGGTACATACACTCTATGTCAGCTCTTTTTCAGATAGGCTTCCTGGTCAAGGTTAAGTTGTTTCTATGAACCAAGGCCACGCTGCCCCCCTGCCCACTTTCTCTTATCTGCTCAGTAACCATGTACCCAGCTGGGAGGGCCTGCACCCATGTTGCTGCACTGGTGTCTCCCAGCCAGGTCTCCATAAAGCATGCCAGGTTGGCTGCCTCATCTAGTAAGAGGTCATGAATAATATGGGTCTTGCTTTTGACTGACCTGGCATTGTAGAGGAGCAGAGTAAAGGTCTGTGGAATGGATGGTACGATCTCCAAGTTATTCTGGGGAACAGGGTGAGCTGAAGAAGGGATAGATATTAGGCATCAATCCCTTTTTCTTTTGTAACATTTCTTCACTCTAGGCCTTTGCAGACTGCCAGAAATAGTGCAAATTGAGTCCACTTTAACTGCCCTGATTCAGTGCTGGGGAATCATGGGAACTGTAGTTTATTTGGCACCAGAGCTCTCTGACAGAGAAGGCTCAATGTCTCAGAAAAAAATACAATCCCCATGATTCCCTAGCACTGAGCCAGGGCAGTTAAAGTGGACTCAATTTGCACTATTTTTAGCAGTCTGCAAAGGCCCTCTGTTACCATCATACCTTCCCTTCACCCATACAACCTCAATTCCCGGTCCCAGACAGTTCCCGGCTCCATTACATGATGGCAATAGTGGATGATCCAGCTAGTTCCCATCCCGCAATAGGTAGAGCAGTGTCATTTAAACTTTCTGTTTTGATCTACTGCAATAAGTAGTGCAGTAGTGCTGCAATCTTCCTGGTTCATTCATAAAACCTGGCTATTGAGTTAAATAGAGAAAGGATATCACATGTGCTTTAGGGTGGGCTGTCAAGAATTTTGACTTGTATAAAAGAAGCTTCCAGCTTCCTCTTTAATTTTCATTTAAAAAGCTTTAAGTAGTATCTTTGTGTTAAAAATATTGTATCTTCCACCTTACATTCTTCT
The DNA here is from genome assembly GCA_020142125.1 of Phrynosoma platyrhinos. Classification (NCBI taxonomy): domain Eukaryota; kingdom Metazoa; phylum Chordata; class Lepidosauria; order Squamata; family Phrynosomatidae; genus Phrynosoma; species Phrynosoma platyrhinos. Next base: position 19,463,033 of record JAIPUX010001232.1, read on the forward strand.
AAATGTTGATAGATTTGACTGGGTCATTATTGTGATGTGTGGCATTTTCATACAATTTGCCTGAAAAACACACTAGGAATGAATAAAAATGGAATCAAAATTGAAATTTATGGATGTAGCATAAATTAATAACTGCACCTATTTGTCAACAATGAGATATGATTTCCTCCCTATTGCAACTGCAAATTTGATACAGTTCAGCTTTATATTTCCAGTGATAATCCATGTAAGTATAGACTAGCTCTAAATCTGATAGAGCAGAAGAGGGCCACTTCAAAAACAGAAAAGGGAGAAATCAGTAGTCAGATATCTGGCATTTTTTTTTTCAGTTGTCCTCATTCCCTTGTTGGTTGAGAAATGTTCTCCTGTTGAATTTATGTTTGTCATGAGACTGTCACAGGCATAAAAATCTCTAAATGAAACAAAAGGGAAAAATAAAAATCTAATTAGCTTTCATCTTTCTGAGCTATTTTTGCATCTGCTAACAGTTTTGTTTTGTTTTAAAAGCATCTCCATTTGAACCTAACTAACTAGACTTTTACTGCTGTTTTTTAAAGAATTACTGATGTACTATTTTAAGGTTCTTTTTATTCATAGCACAATTTCAGACCTAATTAATGATACTAATTTTAAATGTATTATAAGCTTCATTTATATCCTGCTGATCCTCCAATGAACTCAAGGTGTTGTGTGTGGATCATCTACCCAGCTGTATCTGCACAATGACACAATGTGGTAGGTTAGAGATTTTGACTGATCTTCAAAATAGTCAGACCAGCTCTCGAGTCAAGATTACTATTACTATTGTTATTTGATATACATATCAACTCAGAAATAGATATGAGAAATTTCTGTTGACTTCAGTTGGCTTAGATACAAGATATAGAATTTGACCTTTAATTATGGTAGATAAGGGGCCTCGGCAGACGACTCAATTGAGCCGTCTCCGAGGCCCGGAAGAGGAGGGGCCACCGCACGCGCGGCGGCCCTTCCTCTTCCTGAGGTCGCCCTGAACGCTTCCGGGTCACCGCACGCCGGACGCGTTCAGGGCGACCTCCCTCCACAGCGTCCGGACGCGCTGTGGAGGATAAGTCACAAAAAGGGCGCCCGCCGCTTTTAGGCCGCTCTTTTTGCGACTTATGAAAGGAGTGCCTTTTTGGCGCTCCTTTCAGGGCCGCTGGGGAGGCGCCGCGGTGGGGCTGCCATAGCCCCGCGGCGCTCCGGACCGGGGCGTCTCCGACGCCCCGGTCTGCATCCCCCTCTAGTTTACTCACTGTGTGTTATAATTATTAGTGAAAAGATTCTTTATTTAATATATTTAATATGTGTTCAATAATGTGAGGAATAGAGCAAATGAACTTGGAAACTACAGTAGTCCCTTGTTATCCACAGGGGATCCATTCTGTCCCCCCCCTGCAGATAGCAAAAAATGTGGGACCTTAAGTCCTGTTCTTTTCCATGGGTGCACGTGCACACTCACACCCACACAGAATTGTATGCACATGTGCTCATTGAAAAGCCAGGGCTTGCCATCCTCAGAAGCTCAGATACATGGATGGCAAGTCTGCAGTTGGTGCAGGCATACTATATCTTATAGACGTTTTAGTTTTAGAGTTAAAACTCTGAATCTGAGGGGTACCTTTAGGAAATTTAGGAACCACAGAAACCTTTGCTGTTTAATTGTGTGAATAGCTTGGTTAACTGAAAATCCACAGTTTCACAATAGATTTGGGAAGAATGACACTTGGCTACTAGTCTAATTTTTCTGACACTGGAGAACTGTGACCATTGTTTCTGAGCACATACAGAATACTATGTAGGTTTAAATATCAGATTGAGAGATGATGGTGCACATATGCTCATCACTTCAGGTTATGGTTGTCTGTGCAAAATGAGTTATCATACACTACTTTCATCACTGACCTTCAGGGCAGTATAAACTTGGCTGTTGGACTTTGGCATTACTCACTTATTATACTTAGTAATGCCAAAATCTATATTTCTATTAGACCAACTGAAATGTTACAAAAGTGTACAAATTGTATATGTTGTGACCTTTGAGTTGGCCTAACAGATTTATTACACAAATATGGATTCTACATTTTTAAAAATCTTATGGACAAGAAGGCAACTTGTATTTTTATTTATTTATTTTTACAGTGTGCAACAGTCATTTCCATAACAATGTGAAGTCAAAGGCTTTCATGGCTGGCACCCATAGTTTTTTTGTAAGTTTTTCTGACTGTGTGGCCATATTCTAGAAGAGTTTCTTTCTGACATTTCACCAGCATCTTTGGCTAGCATCATCTCTGAAAATGCCAGCCACAGATGCTGGCAAAATGTCAGAAAGAAACTCTTCTAGAACATGGCCATACTGCCCGAAAAACCCACAAAAAAAATATTTTCATAACAACATTTTAACTTCTCCGTTGTATCAGGTTTTTTTTTTCCCAGATGATAGGATTGTTATGTACTTTATAGATTAGAGCAAAACCTCTGGCTGTGTTGAGAAGTTATGGTTTTAAAAGAAATGGAAGCACCACAACATTTAATTATCCTGATACATAACCTGCCAGTGTCAGGACACAATATGGAAAAGCAATATTGTTTCTTAAGACAGGGGCTTCAGGCAAGGCTGTATGTTATCACCTTATATGTTTGAATTATATGCAGAACATATATGGGCCTCGGCAGACGGCTAATTGCGCCGTCTCCTAAGCAGGTTAAACTCAGAGGTCATTGGTGTGAAAACTGGGGGAAAAGAACATCAATAACTTAGGGGGGATACAGATGGGTGGCCATGGGCCTCTCTGAGATGTGGAGGATTGGGGCTGAGGCTGCCCCATGCCTTGGCCCCAATCCACCCTTTGGGTGACTGGGAAAGGAGTGCCAAAATAGCACTCCTTTCCCAAGCCACAGAAAGGGTGCCAGAAGAGCCGTCACACGGCTCTTTCGCACCTCTTTTGGCACAGCATGTAAAAATGCTGCATTGGGAGGACATCATTAGAGCGCTCACTGTGTGCAACAGTGCACACTCTGATGACATCCTCAGTAAGGGGTTGGGGCATCCGGTTTCCGGCTGCTCCTCCCCTTCTCTGGCTCCAAGATGGCGCATTGCACCATCTGCAGAGCCCCTTAAGAAATGTGGATGACACCACATTTTTCTTGCAGAAAATAGCAAAAACTTAGAATGACAATTAATGAAAGTTAAGAAAGAAAGTTCAAAAGATTCTCTAGGGAGTTTACCTTTATTAGGTTTAACTGTTTTGGCTGAGAGTCTGTCCATCTGGGAATTAATAACCCCATTGAAGTCCCACAATATCATTAAAGCCCCAATATTTAATTCAGTCAATTTAAGCAGTAATTCTCTATAAAATTTTCCATTATTGTCATTTGGGGCATATATCCCTACTACAGTTAGTCTCATCTCCTGCCATATTATCTCTACCCAACATACCGACCATTAGGGTCTCTTAATATTTCCTTCAGTTCCAACCCATTCTTAACATATACAACAACAACACACTTCCTTTTCCTGGAAGCTGCCATGAATTCCCTGCCTAATTTTTTATTTGCTAAATATTTAATATGATCTCTTTTAATTTTAGTCTCCTGTAAACACACTAACCCCCTCTGCAGACCAGGGCGTTTGGGACGCCCTGGTCCGGAGCGCCGCGGGGCTATGGCAGCCCCACCGCGGCGCTCCTAGAGCAACCCTGAAAGGAGCGCCAAAAAGGCACTCCTTTCATAAGTCAGAGAAAGGGTGCCCTAAAAGCGGCGGGCGCCCTTTCTCTGACTTATCCCCCGCAGCGCGTCCGGACGCTGCGGGAGGAGGTCGCCCTGAACGCGCCGGACGTCCGGTGGCCCAGAAGCGTTCAGGGCGACCTCAGGAAGAGGAAGGGCCGCCGCACGTGCGGTGGCCCCTCCTCTTCCTGGCCTCAGAGACGGCTCAATTAAGCCGTCTGCCGAGGCCCATAGTCACAATTTAGTTTCACTAAGTAATGTAGCACCTGTTTGCTCTTTATAGGACCATTCAGTCCTTTGACATTCCAAGATTTATATTTATTTAATTTCTTCATTCTCAGAGATTAACTCTTCCTCTTCATCCAGTCTTTTTTCTGACTCTTCTAGCTCCTCGTCAACAAAGTCCTCATCTCCACTTTCATCTCCAGTTATTTCATACCTTATCCCCAGATCTTCCTTCTCATAACTTGGCCCCTGTTGTACTTCTACATCTATGCCCACCTTAGTTTTAATTTGACCTCTTGATGCTGATATATTGCCCTGATTTCCCCTTTTAATCAATCCAGTAGTCTTTGTCTTCCTCTTTGTTTCTCTTACCTCAAGAATGCTTTCATCCCCTTGCTCCTTTTCTGTCTCTTTTTGCTTATTCTTTCCCTCTCGTTCCATTTTCATTTCCTCCTTGGATTATCTTCCACTCTCAAATCTCTCATCTATCTTGGATTCACTTCTGTATTTCTTCCAAAACTCTTTTGCTTCAACTAGAGATTTCAATTCCACCTTAGTCTTTTTAAACCAGGGGTAGGCAACCTTTCCCCTTTAAGGGCTGAGGGACTGCAGCTCCCAGAAGCCTCAGCCACATTGGCCAATAGTCCCATGTTGGCCAACAGCTCCTGGGATTCTGGGAGCTGAAGTCCCTCGGCCCTTAAAGGGGAAAGGTTGCCTACCCCTGTTTTAAACCAAAACGTTAATCCTTCTAGAATTAACCACCTATTGGGTATTTGGAATTTTTGCAGTTGGTAAGTCCAAAAGGAGTATTCTCTTCTTTTTCTTATCATGCTTGGGGCCACATCTTTAAATATTTTTAATTCCATACCATCTACCAACAAAGGAGCATCATTTTGCATACTTAATAATTGGTCTCGCATATGTCGCCTTATGAAGTTCACCACGACATCTCATGGGAGCTTCCTTTGCAATGCACCTTGAGTTTAATCTAAAGACCTTGTCTGTCTTGAGGTCAAATAGATGTTCAGGTTTTCCTAAGTAAGCTGCTAAAGGGGGTATCAGAACTTCCATTAAATTCTCATCCTCCTGTTCTGGAAGGCCTCTCAGCTTTATAGACCTTTCCCTTAATCTCACATAGACTTTGATCTTTTCTTCATCTAGGTCTTTTGGTAGGTCTTGTATACCCTCTATTTTCTTCTCAAATTTCATCTGTCCATTTTCTACATTATCTATCCTTACTTTCATTTTATTAAATTCCACTGATATCCTATCTAAGGCCCTTCTCACATCCTTCATCTCCGATCTTAATTCCTGCTTGATCTCAGCCTTAAAATCTGTCATGTCCTGCCATAGATCTTGTATCTCTCTACTCCAGTCACTCCTCATTAATTTGATTTCATCTAATAATGTAACATAGGGATCTCCACCCTTGGCCTGTTCTATAGAAGGTCTTCTTTGTGATGGGGCCTGTGCCTTGAGCACTTGGCTCCTCAGATTCATGGACATCTTCAATTATCAAGTAAGCGATCTGCTGCCAATGTAACCCAACGTATACTATATTTGTTCAAGCGATGTCGTATCTTTAATCACCTACTAATCCACTTAAAGGAGGACTCGCACTCTAAATAATTACATCAGTTTGGCCAGGAAATGAGTATATGAACAAACTAATATATCAGCCAAAATCTCATTTTTTACCTTCAATAAATTAGCTATGCCTTATTTACTTGCTCTCATTATTCATTGTACAGTTATATATCCTGAATATGACTGAAAATTAAATGAGAATACAATTGTCCATATCTTCACAAATCATAGAGGGTTCCTTAAAGTGGAAACCTATTTTTAAGATACAGTCCTATTTAATTAGTACTTGCTCCAACTCCAAGGTTTCCCTCTTAATATTAACGGGCAAAATATAACTTTACCAACACTCACCCAACCAATTCTCCTCCTAATTTCGAATACAATACAATGCCTCCCCCCATTTAAACCTTAAAGGACCACATCGCTCTGCTAAGTCAATTTGGTGTGGAGAGTTCTCACCTTCCCTTCTCCTGTCAGGCAAAGAACAAAATTTGTCCAGAATAATTTGATAACAGCCAAACCGTGGTTCTTGTTTCTTGTTTACTCTTTGCTTTTTTCCTTTCTCAGCTCTTATAATATGCCCTCAAAGAGGGTTCTCTCCACTCTTTCAGAGGTCCTGATCATTAGGGCTCTGCCGAACCCTCTTTTGATGAGGCACCACAACAACTCTCTCAGTTGCGCCAGGTTTCCTCTTCTTCTCAGCTCCAGCAGACACTACAAGGAATTATAGCTCCCATGATCCTCCCAACAGGTGCACTTGTTCTAACAAGACTATTGCAACCATTCCAAACTCTCTCAGCTCTCTTCCTCTTTCTCTTTCTAGGCTCGAGTAGGCACTACAGGGGACTACAATTCCCACAGTCCTCTCACATGATGTGCCTGTTCTAGTGAAGTCATCACCTCGCTGGGCCACTCCGCACAACCCTGCCACCACTATCAATGCTTGCTCCCCAGAAGTCTCCCAAGCCACGGGGGGGGGACTCTTTGTTTCCTACTTCTCCAGAGGGTTTCCACAGGGCCAATACTCCATCTTCAGGGCTGCCTCAGGACTTTCAAAGCTTCCCAAAGCCCCTTCTACTCCCAAGAGCTTCTGCTAACCTCACCCAGCTGCCTCTAAATTACACTTCCCAAGATCCTCTCCACTCCAGCCAACTCAGGTCGCCACTTGCAGTGCAGATAGACCACCTCCCCACTGTTTGGGCCAAATATTAATCTTCTTTTCAAGTCAGGATAGGACCAGGGAAAAAAAATAAAAAACAGGTAATTTTCTATGTTCTTTTTGCTTTCTTCTTTAGAAGGAAATCAAAGCTGCCATCAAAGACGGAATCAAACATCAGTCTGTCTCCTAATGCCCACAACAAGGCATTATGCTTTGTAACTGGAGCCTCATCAGAAATTCCTTCCCACTTTCTCTGGGTTTTTCAAGCCAAAGCCAAAGGGCTCAAAGGTGGTAAATTATCAATACTTACAGTCTAGGCTTTGCTGATACAAACATTTACTTTTGCAATAATAAAAATGCTTTTAAAAATAGGTGCCGTCCCTAATCACCAAAGTGGTAGCCTCAGCAAGGCATGGCAGCTATTCCTTCTTCTGTTATTTCTTTCTCTTTCTTCTGTCTCTCTCAGGCTCTTCAGAATATTTTTTGATGTCCAAGAAGACCATATGCAAGCCCCTTTGTGCTCCCCTTACCAGAGGAGTATATAAATGGTCAAAATAAGATTTTAAACAGACAAAAACCTTGCTGAGCAGTATGGACTAAATGTGGGTCTGTCTTACCAGTCCTCCATTACCAACCGGAAGTCAATTTTTTGAGTTGTTAAACCAGTTTGACCTCATTGATGTTTGGAGAGAAAAATACAGCTTAGTTAAGGACTTGACATATTACTAGGACACACACAAATCCTGGGTGCATATTGATATGTTTTTAATATCAAAAAATATTAGCTCAAGAATTACTAAGTCAGAGATATTAGCAAAATTTAAGTCTGACCACCACCCTATCACTATTGAACTGAAAGGGTGAAGAAAAAAAAGAGTTCAGTTGGGCACTTAAAGACACACTTCTCTTAGAGTAAAAAGTGATAAGGGACATTAAGACACAGCTAAAAAATTACTTTTTAGAGAACATGAGGTATCTATAAATATGATTTGGGATGCCTCTAAGGCAGTGGTCAGAGGCCTTTTTATTCAGAAGGGATCTGAATGAATAAAGAAAAGAGAAAAGGAACTCATTGAAATTCAATAAGCACTAAAAAATAAGGAGAGGTTATTAAAACAAAATACAAAAAAATATTGTTCTAATAAAAGAGATTAAAGGACTGGAGCAAAAGATGTCTTTGTGTTTAACCAAAGATATAATTAGGAAAATGAAATATACCAAGCAGAGAATGTTTGAAGGAGCAAATAAACCAGGGAAACTGTTAAGACAGGAGAAGATTAAAAGAGCAATATGTAAATTAAGAAGCAATGATAAGGAAGTGACAGATCAAGCGGACTTGTTACAAGTTGTTTAGAAATACTATAATGACCTTTATAAGAAGAATGAAACTCATGGTGAAAAATTAGATAAGTATCTTGAAAATTGCTCTATTAGAGGCTTTACTGAGGAGCAAAAAAAAAAAGTTAGATAATAATAATAATAATAATAATAATAATAATAATAATAATAATAAATTTTATTTATATACCACCCAGTGGCAAGCCAATCTAGGCGGTTTACATAGGACTATAACTGCACAAGAAATAATAGATGTGATTCAGAAATGTAAGACAGATAAAGCTGTGGGTCCAGATGGTTTACTGTGGAATATCATGAAACATTTAAGGAAGAGTTAACACCACATTTGTTAAATGTATTTTGCAACAGCAAAAATGATGATGGCCCAAATACGTGAACGGAGGTCAATATTATCCTAATACCTAAAAAGGGCACAGATGAGATGGAGCGTAAGAATTTCTGCCCCATTTCATTATTCAACGTCGACTATAAAAATTTTTCTTTAATATTAGTGGAGTGCTTAAAAAAAGATTTTGTTGGTATGGATTTCACCTGACCAGAATGGTTTCCTACCAGAACGAAGCATCAAAGATAATATAAGACACATCTTGAATACTATTGGATACCATGAAAAATTATTAATTGTAAATTGGCCATGGTATTCATTGACTTCAAAAAAGCGTTTGATAATGTTAGGTGGGATTTTATGATGGAATGCTTAAAAAGTATTGGCATTGGTGAAAGATTTCTGAAATGGATTGAGGTCATATATAGAAATCAAACAGCAAGAGTTTTAGGGCCTTTGCAGACTGCCAGAAATAGTGCACATCAAATTGAGGCACTGCCCTGGTTCAGTGCTAGGGAGTCATGAGAACTGTATTTTTTTCTGAGACACTGAGCCTTCTCTGTCAGAGAACTCTGGTGCCACAATAAATTACAGTTCCCATGATTCCCTAGCACTGAGCCAGAACAGTGCCTCAATTTAATGTGCACTATTTCTGGCAGTCTGCAAAGGCCCATAGTGAATGGGGAAAGGACTAAACCACTTGGAGTGCAAAAGGGTACTAGAAGGGATGCCCCTTGTTGCCCCTCCTTTTTTTTTTTTTTTTTTTTTTTTTTGATAGTATTAGAGACATTAATGCATAACATTAGGGGAAATAGGGAGGTAGAGGGGATTAAAATAAAAGGAAAGCAAATGAAATTGAGGGTGTATGCAGATGACCTAGTCCTGACAATTACTAACCCAGACAAAATAGAAGTAGTAATAAAAGAGTTAGATGTATTTGCAGAGGTAGAAGGATTAAAAGTAAATAAAAGCAAGACGACGATATTAAAAATGAATCTCTCTGGTGTGGCAGTAATGAAGTTAAAGGAAGAAACTGGATTTCAAATTAAAAAAGAAGTAAAATACTTGGGTATAAATATCACGAAAAAGAATGTGGATCTATTTAAAAATAACTATCAAAAAAGTGGCAGGAGATCCAAAAAGATTTGAAAAGGTGGAATAACCTAAGAATATCATGATTAGGAAGAATATCAGTGATCAAAATGAATCTCCTCCCTAAGGTCCTTTTTTTTGTTTCAGAATCTTCCTATTATTAGGAATGATATCCCATTTAAAACCTGGCAGTGAAACCTATCGGAAGAAAACCCAGAGTTAAAATGAAAGTTATCCAAGATAAGATAGAAAGAGGGGGATTGGTGGTACCAAATTTGAAAATTTATTATCAACCCTGTTGTTTTAGTTGCTTGATGGATTGATTTCTCTTTAAAAATTCCGATATGCTGTTACTGGGGGGGGGGGCTGATTTAACATATGGATTTCATGGGTACTTATTCTATGACAAAGTAAAAGTGCATAGAGATTTTGAAAATCATTTTATAAGGAAAGCTTTAATGTATGTATGAAATAAATATAAAGGTATTCTATGTAGAAGTATGCCCTTATGGATGTCGACGAATGAAGCTCTTTTCAGAAGAGAGAAACTAGATGATAATAGCTGGATTACATAAAAGGAGCTAATTAATATTGAAAAGAAAACTGGAAAAATGGAATTTAAAACACAAGAGGAACTTTTAAATAAGGGATACAAATGTAGCTGGTTTTTGCATAGAAAACTTAGGGAGAGATTTATATGTGACAGGGACAAGAAAGGCATAGGGAAAGAAGAGAATGAGTTTGAGAAAATTATGGAAAAGGGAAAACAAGCTAAGATTTCACAATTTTATGAGCTCTTGTTAAAAATAGAACAGGAAGATGAAGCTATTAAAGTCAACATGGTAAAATGGGCGGTTGACTTGAAACAAGAGATACCACTTGAACAATGGGAGAAGTGTTGGAGACATAGGATTAAATATTCTCTAATTTATGATCTGAGGGAAAACTTTCACAAGATGCAACACCAGTGGTATCTAACCCTGGTGAAATTGGCAAAAATGTGTAAGGGGGTAAATAAGATTTGTTGGAAATGTCATGAAGAAGAGGGTACCTTCATAAGCATCTGGTGGAATTGCAACCCAATACTGGAAAAGTATACATAAGGAGGTCATTCAAATAATACCACTAAAAGGATGAATGGACCCTACATTTTACCTATTAGGAATGACAGACAATACTTCTCATGAACCGAGGTTCTCTGTTGTTCTTTTGATCCAGAGAGAAATCCA
>JAIPUX010001232.1:19525686-19539702 GCA_020142125.1 Phrynosoma platyrhinos
TGAAGGGGCTGCAGCATCTCTCCTCCTCCACGTCTGCTTCTTCAACTCTTCAACTGGGCTGGAGGAGTGATGTCTGAGTGCCCAAACCATCACATAGCAGTGATGGCCAAGTGCCAAAACTTCTGGGAAACCCAGTGCCGGGGCATGACTTCTGCCCTTGGGGGAAGTACTTCTTCCTCCCACCCTCCCAGGCCTTCAACTGCCTCTCCAGAGACAGTTGAAGGCCCAGGGATGAGGAAGAAGATGAACAGGTGCATACCTATTCCTCCTTTTCCCCCCATGCCATCCCCAGCCTTCTGTTCCTCCAGAGAGGCAGCTGAAAGTCTGGGATGGCTAGGAAGGAGGAGGAACAGGTGCATGCCTCTTTCTCTTCCTTCCTGCCTTTGACGTGACAGGGAAAATGGTTTCTTGTGCCACCTCGGACATGCATGCCATAGATGATGATGATGATGATGATGATTTGTTCATATTCTGCCCTTCTTCTGGGACTGGGATTCAGGGCATCTTACAACATTAAAAAAAATACAATTAAAAACATACAAAAATAGTACATTAAAAACAGAATTAAATTGCTACAATAATTAACACAGATTACAAATACTTTAAGAAGATAAAAATATTTAAAATATATTAAAACAATATAGCACCTCGGCTGTTAAAAACATTTTAAAACATTGTAAAACATTTAAAAGGAAGGTTTTCACCTGTTGGCAGAAGGCCATCAAGGAAGGGACCATTCTGGTCTCCCTGGGCAGGGAGTTCCAAAATCGAGGGGCAGCTATGGAAAAGGCCATGTCTTGTGTCCCCATGAACCATGCTTGTGATGGTAGTGGGATGGAGAAAAGAGCCTCCTCTGTGGATATCAGAGGCGGGCTGGCTCAAAGAGGGAGATAAGGTCTGTCAAACATCCTGGACCTGAGCCATATGGGGCTTTATAGGTCACCACCAGCACTTTGCATTCTGCCTAGAAACAAACTGGCAGCCAGTGCAGCTGTTTCAATAGGGGCATTGTATAATCTCAGTAACCTGCCTCTGTTAGCAGCCTGGCTCCAGCTCTTTAAACCAGCTAAAGTTTCTGAACACTCTTCAAAGGCAGCCTCACACTACAACCTATAGCACATTACAATAGTCCAAATGGGATGTAACCAAGGCATGTACCACCAAGGCCAGATCTGGCATCTCAAGAACAGGTGCAGTAGGCACACAAGTTTTAAATGTGCAAAAGCATTCCTGGTCACTGCAGAGACCTGGGCCTCCAGGTTCAAAGCTGAGGCTAGGAGTACCCCCAAACTGTAACCCTGCATCTTCAGGCGGAGTGTGATCCCATCTCACACAAGCTGGATCCCTATTCCCTGATCTGCCTTCTGACTGACCAGGAGCACCTCTGTCTTATCTGAATTAAGTTTCAATTTGTTTGCCCTCATCCAGTCCATTATTGATGACAGACACTGGTTTAGGACCAGGACAGCCTCCTTGGATTGGGATGGAAAGGAATAGCAGAGTTGAGTGTCATCGGCATATTGATGACACCACACCCCAAAACTTCAGATGGCCTCTCCCAGTGGCTTCATCTGTATGTTTAATAGCATAGGTAATAACTTTAAACAATGACATTATTTCATAATTCATAAAATAATGTTTCATAAAATAAGGTTGAAAAGAGGGTGAGTATACATGATAGGTAGATTGTTCCCTGAATTGCAACCATAGAGACTAAAAGAAAGTGAGTAATTTCCCATGTGTTAGCAGCATGGGGACAGGAAATGGTAGACACCTGCCCAATAGAATATTGACATGACCCATCAGATATATATATCATCACACCATTATATTGATATTAATAGCAGAGAATTAAGGGCAAACCCAGCTGTGCCACTGAAATCAATGACTTGGTTCTAGATACACCACAAAAGTATTCATATTTTCATCATTAAGCAAGTTCCTTTTCAGATTTAGCATTTACAAAAATCTTATAAATAATCATATAGGCTACCTAATAAATTTGCAAATCAGGACTCTATAGAGTAAACCACTCATTCAGTGTAAAGGGGGTGGAATGTGCCAATCTTCCACCCTGGTAAAATAGAGCCAAGTTTCTGATTTTGTAACTGTTCAGGAGTGAGTGGTAGTGGTGGTGAATGGTGTTTTCAAGCTGTGATTACTTCATGTGCCTGCTTCTCTTTCTGTTGATTTTCAGATCTGTAGTATTCAGACATTATAGCTATAGGCAGGGAATTCAGTTATCTTGACCTTGGAGTGGTAACCTGGGAGCAGGCACTTAAATTTTGATCCAACACAGAAATCAATAAAAGCCATTGCATATACAGTATCCATGAAACATTCCCTTCTGACTGTAAATCATTACATTCCAGGCGAAAATAATACTTTAGAAAATCAAGAATTCCAATTAAAGCATATTTAGACAGATTTTTAGTGGAATTGCTGCAAATTAAATAAACCCTTTAGCATATGCAAGACAATGTTGAATCCACTGAAATGAGTAGTCTAACTACTGTGTATAGTTGTGTATATGTCAAAAAATTATACTACAAAAATGACTCCCAAAACCCGGGTCAACTTATTCATGGGGCAATACAGTAATAAAATGCAGGGAAAGTGATTGTTTACTCCCCAAGCCTCTTCCCAGCTGGGCTGCCTGCTTGGGGAGCAAATGTTCATTCTCCCTGTGCCTTGCAAGCCAGGCTGCCCCTTCAGGAGGCAGCTCATCTGGGAAGAAGCTCAGTGAGCAAACACTCACTCCCCAAGCCTCTTCCTAGCCAAGTTGCCTCCAGATGGGTAAGCCCAGCTGGGAAGACACAGAGAAATTGAGCATTTGAGCAAGACATCCTTTACATCCTAGGTTACGTGCCTTTAAGTTTTATCCTCAATTTATCCATGGGTCATATAAAAATCCACAATTTTGGCCCCAAAACCTCTCATCGATTTGTACTTGAAGTCAACCTATACACAAGTATATACAGTAAATGCTGCCCACCAATGTGTATAACAAAATTGTTTGGTAACTTCAATCTGTCAGCAAAACAACACATACTTCAGTACGCTGATGACACCCAGATATATCTCTCCATGACCAGATCATCGACTCAGACTTCAGATGGCATCTCCCCTCTTAATGAATATCTCAGAGCAGTAATGGATTGGATGAAGAAAAACAGATTGAAGTTGAATCCAGACAAAACGGAGGTACTCACAGTCACAGGCCCGAAACCAGATTTGGGAATACAGTCTCCAGTCCTAGATGGAGTCACACTTTCCTCTAAGGACTGTGTTCGCAGCTTGGGGGTGCTCCTTGATTCGTTGCTTCACATGACTAGTCAGGTGAATGCGACGGTCAGGAGTGCCTGTTATCAGCTCTGGCTGATATGCCAACTGCACCCTTATCTGGACATGAGGGACTGGCGGAAACTGTGGTACATGCTCTGGTACAGAACATGGCAGCCAGATTAATTATGGGAACATCAAGGAGGGAGCACATAACACCGGTGCTTAAATCCCTCCACTGGCTGCCAATTAGTTTCTGGGCACAGTAAAAGGTGTTGGTGTTAACCTTTAAAGCCCTACATGGTTTGGGTCCATCTTATCTTAGGGACTGCCTCTCCCCCTATGATCCCCCCGTACCCTCTGGTCCTCTGGGAGGAATCTGTTGCAGCCAATAAAAACTAGGCTGTCTCAGACCTCCCACAGGGCCTTCTCTGCAACTGCTCCAACACTGTGGAATGGCCTGCCAGCCGAGATCTTATTACTACTCTTGCTGCTTTTAACATCTGAGATACAGCTGGCATGCCTCTTTATGGTATGAAAAAAACAAGGTTCATAAAATGTTTGAGCATCACTTTATACGTAAATCAATCATAACAACTTGGGAAATTAGACCCATTTTTTATCCTAAAATACCAGGTTAGCTTTCTCCTCAAGAAGCACTTGTTTGAAAGGACAAAAATAGGATCAAATTGGTTAAGATACCATGATACTCTAAAAAAAAAAAAAAAAAAAAAAAAAAAAAAAAAAAAAGATAAGCAACACCAGTATATAATGAAAAATCTGAATGAAATAGAAGATTTGGAAACAAAAAGCCATTGGTTTGTATATCATCAATTAACAGAAAGATTTAAACAGGATAAAAAGGAATTCAATTTTGAACTGGAAAAGAATGACTTAGACAAAAACTTTGAAGAAAAAGCAACTAAGCAAACTGCAAAAATATACAAAATATTGCTAGACAGAAAACTAGAACAAGAAGTAGTCAAGGATGAGATGATAAAATGGGCTAAAGATATTGGGAGGAACATCAAATTAGAAAGCTGGCAACAATCTAACAATAAGATTCCTAAGTGGGTATCTGCTCAAGAGGCGTTTTTTAACAGAACAAGAAAAGAAAATGAAATTTGGATAAAATACCAGGATGTACTGGAGGTGGACACATTAAAACAATATAAATTCAAGACAATCAAAGAAATACAATTAAAGGATATAAAAATTGATTGGTTTTTGTAGTATCAACTTAAATCTAAGTTTAAAGAAGACCAGAAAAAAAGCTGGATTTAAAACCTGTATGAACAAAATAGACAAAATTTTATATACAAAGAAGGATAAGCATATTACTAGATATTATAAATTAATGAAAGAAAGAGATTTGGAAAATGAAATCATAAAAAAGTTATGATTAAATGGGTGCAAGACATTGGTGAATAGATAGATTTAGAAAGTTGGGAAACATCTTGGGTGAACACCAATAAATTTACACTATGTCAAAATCTAAAGGAAAATTATTTAAAAATGTTTCACCAGTGGTACTTGACACCAGCTAAGCTACATAAAATCTACAAAACAGGTAACACAAAATGCTGGAAGTGTCAATGCCCTGAGGCAGATTTTATACATATGTGGTGGAAATGCCCAAAAGCTAAAAAATACTGGGAGACAGTGGCAGAACGATTAAGTGAAATGTTCAAAATAACAATTAATCCAGATCCCAAATTGCTACTATTGAATATGACAAATAATATCACCACTATGAAGAAGAAGAATCAAGTTAAAAAACTTTTATATATGATCACTATGGCTAGAGTTACATATGCGCAATACTGGAAATCAAACTATATAGCTAAGGAGGAAGACTGGTTTATTAAATTACTTGAAACAGTTGCACTAGATAAACTGACAACAAGTTTTAAAAATAAAGAAATAAAGGACGATTGGACAGAACTTGAAATATGGAAAGAAAAAAGAGGCTGGAGAATAAACTAGCTCTTGGAAATAGCTGAAATAATGTATATAGAAAAATAAATTAAATGCAGTAAGTGAGTGTAGATATATACAAGGAAGCCAGGATGACAGAATATTAAAGATACAGAATGATTAGAAATGGATATGGAAAGTTGTACAATAACAGAACAAAGGATTAAAAATTATGTGTATATGTATGGTAGAGTGAATGAAATAGATGTTTTTGACTATAACTTTATTTGTAACAAGTAACAATGATTGTAGTATGTATGAATTTGAATTATGAATGTATTAGTATTTGTTGTATGCTTATGTCTATGTTATATATGTTGTTTTAAGTATGTTATACATTTTTTGTCTCTTTGTAGCTGTGTTTTTGTATTTTTTAATTAATAAAATTTAACAAAAAAAGAAAGAAAGCTGGCAACAATCCAGGAGAAGGACATTCTAATTTACAAAGTGCCAAAATTTAAGGGAAAACTTTGTAAAGATGGCCTATAGATGGCACTTAACGCCATTGAAATTAGCAAAAATATATAAAAAATGCAAAGACATCTGTTGGAAATGTAACAAAGAACCCAGGAATTGGTTCCATATGTGGTGGCAATGCCCCATGATTAGAAAGCTTTGGGAATCAATTCATATGGAAATCGAACAAATCTTTGGCATAAAATCCCAAATGTTACCGGAGATCTATCTTTTAAATATGACAGATAAAATCACAAACAGAGAAGCCAGAAAACACTCAAAAACACTACTATACATGATTACCTGTGCTAGAATCATAATTTCACAGAAATGGAAGACTAAAGAGATACTAACGATCGAAGACTGGCTACTCAAGTCATTAGATAACATCGAAATGGATAGGCTAACAAGGATGATAGAAATGAGTCCCAGAGATGAAATAGAAAAAGATTGGGAAAAACTACAGAAATATTGTAAAAAACAATGGTCGTAACAAGTAAGGGTTATTATTAGTAAAACCCCAAAATATTCTAAAAATTGCAGTAAAAGTTTAATTATCTAAAGTTAACTAAAATAAACAGACAATTTTTGGGGGAATTGTTAAAAATTCTTTTTAACATCTGGATATCAAGTGACAACATGGGAAGTACAATATACTAAATTTAGTTTAGTCATATAACATATGTAACGATGGTAATGAAGAAGAAATGTATTCTATAAAATTTGTATTATATTAATGTAAAACTAATAAAAATTATATTTTAAAAAAAGCAGTAAATACAGATCTCTTTTGGCAGGCCTTCCCGGAATAACTCTCCAGCCTGAGGAGAGAAGGTTCTACCTGTCCCTTTCCTGTGGCTCACCGCATTGTTGTTTGTTATTGTTTTGTTGTGTTTTATTATATTGTATTATGTTTTAATTTTCAATAGTTTAATCCTGTTTTAAGGGGTGGGAGGGTTGGATATGGGATAAGGAATGTTTTAAATTTGTATTAAATTTAAAATGCTGTAACCCATCCCGATTGCGGTGCAGAGGGGAGGGCTATAAATAAAATTTATTATTATTATTATTATTATTGTTGTTGTTGTTGTTGTTGTTGTTGTTGAAAATGCACAAGCATATAGGCACAATAATAGGGAGTTTCATTATTGGTAACAACAAATATCACACACAGCTTGACAGCTTGTACAATCTGCCACATTTCCTTGTTTTATGTAGTCTAGAAAAATGGTTATATGATGTACATTGTCCTTTCAATGCTACAACAAAGAGATGACACCTATCAATCTTGAAGGTAGTAATGGCAGGTTGTAGCTTGATAAGGGAAGCAGGACAAATGTCTAGAATCAGCATAAGTTTTGATTAACTCTATATATAGGCCTACTAGAAAATATATCTTTTGAAACTTTCATTTTACTGCAGTTTTTCCAGTTTCTAAGCAATATAGTCAAAATAGGCAATGCTGTGATGTTTTTTATTTATGCTGTCTGTTGGATAGTTAGAACCAAATCATTACACTTAAAGTAACAAAATTTTACTACATTATGTGTAAGATACATCTTCAAATGCTTAATAATAATTAATGTTTGATGCCAGAGATTAACCTTGTTCTCTGTATTAATAATTGTACAGTGGGCCCTTGTTATCCACTGGGGTTTCACTGCAGGACCTCCATAGATAACAAAATCCATGGATGCTCAAGTCCTATTAAATACAATGGCATAGCAAAATGGTGTCCCTTATATAAAATGGCAAAAACATGGCTGAGGCTTCTGGGAGTTGAAGTCCCTCGGCCCTTAAAGGGAAAGGTTGCCTACACCTGGACTAGTTTATATGAAGACAAATAATTCCAGTAATTTTCTCTGTGGGAGGAAGCAATTATTTATATACAATGTATTTTTGTCTATTGCTTGCTAATCCCAAAGGTTTATTTGCAAAAATAGGATTTTTAATGCACCATACACACACACACACACACAAAACCCATAGCACTTGTTGGCTTGTTGTGACAAAAATTTGTTTTTAAAGCAAAATGTTTTGTTTTTAAATAAAATAAAGTTTTTACACATTTATTTGTTATTGTTACATCATTAGCAATTTAAAAAAAGCAAATCACTGCCATTTATTTGTCTTTTTTTTAAAAAGCCAACATTTCTCAACCCTCACTCCACCCAATATTGCAGATTAAATGGATTTCTATGGTAATCAGGAATTTTGGAGCTGGATGACAACAGTATTCCCACCTTTGTTTCTCCTAGCCTTCAGAGACAAGTGAGGCTGTGCAGGTGCAGCCCTCATATCTGGATGCTGTAATATATTGGATGACATCTAGTAAACTGAAGCTGATTCTTACTAAGATGGAGGCTCTGTAAGGGAATGGATGAGTTACATTCTCTATTATGGATGGGTCTGAACATCTCAAAAGGATCAAATGCCCTAATTGGGAGTATTCCTGGTTTCATTTGTGCCGGAAACCAAAATAGTCTTTTATCAAACTTTAGTTAGCATTCAGAGATATAGCCATGTTAGTCTGTAGAATCAGAATGAAGAGAGATCTTGTAACACCTTTGAGACTAAAATTGAAAGAAAGAAGTTGGCAGCATGAGCTTTCATAGTCTATGAAAGCTCATGCTGTCAACTTCTTTCTTTCAGTTAGCCTCAAAGGTGCTACAAGATCTCTTTAGTTAACATGTCAGCTATTACTGTTTCTGAACTAGAGCAACTGGGCCACAATAGTTTATACACTGGTACTTCCCAATATGATTACTGCAGGCTTCCCCACCATCACCTGGGGCTATCTTTGAGGTTAGAATGGAAGTTGCAGCACCTGAACTGTTGTCAAGAACGCCATCTTGCCACTATATGACATCATCTTAAAGAAGTGCACTGGCTGACAATACATTTCTAGTACAAATTCACAGTATTACCCATCACTTTCAACAGCCTTAAATTACTCAGATCCTTAATATTTGAAGGAATACTTCCCCATATATATATATATATATATATATAGAGAGAGAGAGAGAGAGAGAGAGAGAGAGAGAGAGAGAGAGAGAGAGAGAGAGAGAGAGAGAGAGAGAGAGAGAGAGGATCTGCTGAATACTAGAAGATTCAGGGAAGATCAATGGGTATTTCTTCAGAGAAAGACACCCCCCGACGAGTTGGCAGGGATTTCTTGTTGTGCTGGCCATTTCTTGTTGTGCTGGCCATATAAGGACAGGAGATGCCTGATTGGACAAGCGTGTAGGGACCTCTGGGTTCCTGCACACTTGGCCCAATCGTGTTGCTTGCCTGAATCAAGGAGGTCTTGCAGTGATTGTACTCTCACAAGATTTCCTCTGAGAGTTTGTTCTTTATAGCTCTGTGTTGTCACATGGCGGCAGCCATTTTACAGTTGGAACTGAGCGGGGCACTTCACTCTGCTCCATGCTCTGGCTACTTGCTTGGTTTTGGCCTAGCGAATTTTTTGCTTTGCTGCAATTTGGCTTTTGCTGATTATTTACTCCATTTCTCTTCATGGCCTGAGTTCTTAATTTCGAGTCTCCCTGTGTATTTGGAGGAATAGGCCATGTGAGGCCTTCAGGCTGGTCCCCTTGGGCCTGGAAGGGCGGCCTCCACATCTCCAGCACTCAGAGGGCTGCACACCTATCCGAGGTGGGTGCTGCGGCAGGCATCCTCTCCGCTGGGTGCGTGGACCCTGTGCTCGATCTCAGGCACAGTGGAGCCCCGGCTACTCCGGTCTGGTAAGGTCGGGATCCTATCGCTGGTTTGGGAAGGTTTAAACACCTCTCCCCAGCGGTGAGTGTGTGAAGACAATACTTGTCTTTGGGCAGGATGCCTAATAGGACCCTTGGTGGACACCTTTCCCCCTGGTTGGTTGTTGCCAGCGATGCTTCCTGGCTATCTGTGTCTCTTGTTGAGACTTGGGGAAGGGCGGCCTTTGGCCTGGTGGTAGTCATCCAAGGTTGGGTGATTGTGTTTAGGACCTGTGTTTACACTCACTGGGGGAGTGATGCCCCGCAGTAAGGCTCAATCTAAGAGGTGCACAGCCCCGGCTGTGCCTGGCTCTAGTCACTCTGCTTCGAAGAGGCCCTCCCAGTCGGACAGCAGAGATGACAAGATTGATGCTCAGCTAGCACAACAGGGCAAGACAGTACAGGCCTGCATTGCAGTCTGTAATCAGCTTGTCCAGAAGGGGCTAAAGGCTACAGCCGCCAGCCCTATTGCCAGCACTTCTGGTAACCCTGGCACAGAAGTGTTGCTTCTTCCCTCTGCACCTGACTTTCAGGTATTTCCTGCTAGACCGGGTCCTTCAGTCATTTTGGCTATAGAGGCGAGACAACTCACTATAGCCAATGTGTTGGAACTCCTAAAAAGGGTTCCTGGTGTGGAGATTCAGGGTGCTGCTGCCCCTGTTTCTGAGCAGCCCACTGTGGCAGATCTATATAACCTCCTGCAAGGAGTGGTTCTTCCAGGTGGTGGTGCAGTGGAACAAACCTGTGATATGCAGAGGAGATATCAGGCAGCTGCTGCTTAATCTCTGCCCGACACCTGAGCTGTTGCGGGGCCACACTTCGGGAGACCTGTGCAGTTGGCTGGTGATGCTTCCCAGCAAGCTTCAATATCAGGTTTGTCTCCTTCTAATCCTTTGCAGGCAAATTGGCCCACCTCAGTATGGGCTCCAGGTGGCTAGGTTAGCCAGGTTGTGGGTTTGGAACACCCCATACCTGTAGCTCTGTGTGCACCTGTGGTTACACAGGTCCCTGACTCTAGGGTGCAGGTTGGTCAGCCAATTGATGTAGCTAGCGACTCCTGTGCGGTGTCGCCTTTGGGTGCTCCTGGGCTAAAAGGAATAACTGTGCATGCTGAATCCATTCCTTACACTGGAATGTCTACACCCCTTGGCTCACACCTTCCTCTTTCCACTAAAGAAAGGATATGGAAGGGAGATTATATTGATTTATTTTCTCTTACTTTTAGGGATCCTGAACCAAGGATCATGGTAAAGGATGGGATTGTGTTCAGCCTTCCAAAAGAGTTTCAGGCTCTCAAACGCCCTAAGCTAGAGCATAATTTCATGAATTGGATTATGACTTTTACTATTTATAGGAGAGTTATGGAGGAAAAAGATCCCCTTAGGTCACCTGACTTTTCTAAATACCAGGAGATCATGATAAAAGCTTACACCAACTGCCATCATAATGCTAGGGGTGCAGCCTGGCTGCAATACGATGAGCAGTTTAGAATGAGAGCTGCACAAGATCACTCCCTGTCTTGAAGACATGTACAGTCTGAACTATGGGCAGATGTAATGGTAGGGGCCTCCCCTTCAAGCAGGTGTGACAATGGATTTGTTCCCATGGTTACTCAGCTGAGAGGGCAGAATGTGAGGCCTGGCATAGGAGAAAGAAAACAATTTGGTATATGCTGGGACTTTAACACAGGCAAGTGCAAGAGGCAGCCCTGCAGGTTTGATCACAAGTGTAACACCTGTGGGAGTGGTCACCATGGCGCTTCCTGCAACAGAGGTAAGCGGTCAGGAGTGGGAGGCATGCCCCAGCCAGTAACACCTGGAGGTAAAGGCTCCATCACCAATTAGGTTAGAGGCAATGGTAGCTTGGCTGAGGGCATACCCAAATGAGGCTGCTTCTTAATTATTTCATGGTTTTTCCTTGGGCTTTCACATTCCTTACATAGGTTCCAGGGTTCATCATTATGCGCCCAATGCTCGTTCTATGAGGGAATTGCCAGCTATAGTAAGGGACAAGATAGCAAAAGAGATAGCTGCTGGAAGGATTTCAGGACCTCATGATCAGTTGCCAATTCCCACCCTTTGTTTATCACCTTTGGGTGTGGTACCTAAGAAAGCCCCTGGGGAATTTAGGTTGATTCATAATTTATCTTATCCGAAGGGTGACTCTGTGAATGATGCCATAGATCCTGAGCTTACGTCCATTAAGTATGCATCGTTCAACTCAGTGGTCAAGATGCTTAGAAATTTAGGCAAGGGAGCCCTCTTAGTGAAGTGTGACATAAAATCCGCCTTCAGGCTATTCCCTGTACATCCAGATGATTTTGACTTACTGGGGTTTCAGTTTGAAGTAAAGTATTACTTTGATAAAGCCATGCCAATGGGGTGCTTGATTTGTTGTTTGGCTTTTGAGACTTTTAGCACCTTTCTTCATTGGTGTGCGGTCAAGAGGTCAGGTAACAGGGCTATAACCCACTTTTTAGATGACTTCTTGATTGTTGGAAATCCCAATTCTTCACAATGTAGGGATACTTTAGCTGATTTTCAGGAATTGATGTTGGAATTGGGAGTTCCTCTAGCTGAAGAAAAAACTGAAGGGCCTGACACATGGCTTACCTTTTGGGGTACTAAGATAGACACCGTAGCAGGGATTTCTCAATTACTGAACAACAAATTGATGGCTATGAAGCAGCAGATTAGTGTGATGCTGGGGAAGCAAAAAGCTACACTGCATGAATTTCAATCCCTTACAGGATTGCTAAACTTCACCCACAAGGTAATAGTTCTGGGACAAGCATTCTGCGCAAGTTTATATAGGGCTACTGTAGGGGTGTTTGCACCACCCCATCATTTTAGGATCACAAGGCGGATTCATGAGAACTTGAAGGTTTGGGAGTCTTTCTTTGAGCAATTCATTGGGACCTCATTCTGGAGATCTGAAATGCTGCTGAGGGCAGACTTTCAGGTACACTCTGATGCTGCTGGCGGCCTGTGGGCTGCAGAGGCATGGCCTTTTGCCTGGATTGAATGACTTTTTTTGGAACTTTTTCCTATTGTAGTGGCTGTGCACCTGTGGGCAAGCCAATTTGCTAACAAGACCATTTGGTTTTGGTGTGACAACTAGGCGGTTGTTCAGGTAGTAAATTCTCAGTCTTCTAAGTCCCCCAGAGTCATGTGCTTAGTTAGGGCGATGGTCATGCAGTCTTTAAAGTTTAATGTTTTATTCCAAGCTCAGCATGTTCCTGGTGTGCTTAACCCTTTGGCAGATGCCCTTTCTCGTTTTCAGTTCTCCAGGTTCCGGCAACTGGCTCCCGAGGCATTGACACACCTGATGGAGGTACCAGCTTTGCTATGGAGCCTTGGAGACTAAAAATTCACAGGGAGATCCTACACTCCATCACCCCATCAGCACGCAAGTCCTACCAGTTGGCCTTGAATGCATTTAATCAATTTTTATGGGAAATAGGGGAGGTAGAAGGCTGGCCTATCAGGGTAGATCTTGTCCTTCATTTTATAGTACATCTCAGGCATGCCAGTTGGTCACCTGTTACTATCAGGGGCAGGCTGGTTGCCCTGGCTTTTAATAATAATAATTATAACTACCAGCTTAGGCCCCAGAATTTTCTGGAGATGTTCCCCCCCTCTTATGACCAGGCCTTTTGAGAGCTGAGAATTTATACTCTGAAGCCAGCACCTTTCTTTTTATGTTATATTATTGGGGTTTTTTTATGTTTTACACAGAGGTATATATCCTCTTTTATATGTTGTTTTAATTTGCTTGGATTTAATAACTTTTTAAGGGGGGAGGGGGGTAATAGTTCTTAATTGTTATATGATGATTTTATTATGTAAGCCACCCCGATTGACCTCAGAGGGGCGGGATATCAAATAAAAAGTATTATTATTATTATTATTATTATTATTATTATTATTATTATTATTATTATTATTATTATTATATGTTGTTCACCTGAGGAAGTGGCTTTATTCAAGGCAGTATTTGCTATTGCTTTCTTTTCAGCTTTATGAATTAACAAGATTGTACCTGGATTTTGAATGATCAGTCTGGTAGAGCATTCTTAACTTCGGATGTTATCTTAACAGAACAGGGAATTCAGATTTGTATTAGGCATTCCAAAACTGATCAGTTGGTGAAAGGTCAGTTAATTTCCTTAGCCAAAGCACCTAGTGGGCAAATTTGCCCAGTGCTAGCAATGAGTGTTAGGCCCAAACTGGCAGGTTATCTGTTTCTCCACTTATCAGGTATGCCCTTAACTCAATTTCAATTTAGGGCTGTATTAAAGGAGACACTAAGGTGAGCTAAGTTGCCTCAGGCTTATTTTTCTTCTCACTCCTACCACATTGGCGCAGCAACAGCTGTGGCCACACACAGTCTAAGTAAAGTTGATATTTGCCAAATTGGCCGGTGGCGGTCTAGGGTATTTAAGTCCTATGTTCGGCTTTCTGGGAATAAGAATTCTGAGCAACTATACTAATTGGCCTTACTTGCATTTCAGCTGGCTATTTCCATGGCAAGATCTGGATTGTGG
>JAIPUX010001232.1:19562462-19604566 GCA_020142125.1 Phrynosoma platyrhinos
TCCTAAAATCACATCACACATCCGGAACCCATTCATTCTAAAGCAATAACATCAAAAGAATAGCAGCAATAGAAGAAAACAGTAAGCAATGTCAATGCAAACAATAAGCAATATCAGCAGCAATGTAGCAGCAGTGGTATTTTCCATGTGAAAAACACTCAGCAATGAGAAACGAGAGTCCGTGTGTGAACAATAGCATAATGTCCATGGGGGAGCTTTGCAAATGGAGAGTCCGGTGGGGGCAAGAGAAATTAAGAATTCAAGGGGCAGTGTTGATGTGCATGGATGGGCAACATCATCCAAGAATGCGGGCAGTTAGCATATAGCTGGTGACCGCAATGTCCATGAGCTGACAGGGTATCTTGGCAGGAAAATCTTGTGATGCAGGCATGAAGGTCCTGAGAAGGCTGCTTGTTGGCCTTGGTGGAAGGATGCAATGATGTTGACTTGACAAGGAGTGGCGGTGGATCACTAGATGTGGGCACTTTGATCAACCAGATGTCAGAGGGCTGGAGGTGGGTGAGGGTGTCTGCAGTGACAGGGACATCAGAGGACACCAGGGGACATCTGGAACAGTGCTTGGGTTCTGGAGCAGGAGGCCATCTCAGGGGCTTGAGCATCGCATTGGAGGCTTACCTTCCTCTCGTAAGATTCAGAGGGACAGAGGTGATATCTATATAGAGAATGGGTCTTAAGCCCTCACTAGACTCTTTGTTGCATGCTTATTAATGTTGTACATGCAGAGGGAGTGAGAGTGACTTAATTCCATCCCCCCATTGTCTCTGGAGAGACTCGGTTAAGGATGTGCCATGGGATGGCACTGGAGTCAGTGGCAGAGAAGCTGAGAAAGAGAAGGAAAGAGAGAGTGTTCCAAACCACCATTCTCACAAAGAAATCCACCACCAAAAGTGCCAAACGAAGAAGTATAGTGCCAAACGAAGAAGTACAACAATAATAAGCATGCAACAAAGAGTCTAGTGAGGGCTTAAGTCCCATTCTATTAAAACTACATCAATAGCAATTACAAGGGCTGAGAGATCGTAGCAGTTACACTATCTCAAAGCCTGGTGGTTTACACAAAACTATCTGCAAACTTGAGGCTTGCACCAAAGCAATCTATTACATGGGGGTGCAAGGATAGGTCAAAACTGGTCAGGCAGACCGAGAGGATGAACCTCGTAGGCTATCTGAACTGTGGGCATCTGGTTTGGGTGAAGCGGAGGTCACCACCTTGGAGTGGGGTCAAGACTGCTGGGAAAAATATGCAGATTAGATTTCCATTTGGAACAAAACTGGCCTGAATCATCTGAACTATTGTGTTTCTAATCATATGAAAGGTACATCTGGTTGTGGTTTGGAGCGGGTATTTAGGTCCTGAGTTCCAAGAAGTTTGGTCATGATGACGTGGAAGGTGGTGGACAGGTCTAGGGTTGCAGTGTTTTTAGTGGCTGAGTTGCCCTAGGTGGGGCTTCCATGAGGGATCCCTGCTACTGGGTGATAGGAAGGACCATCTTTGGATGGTGCGACCATGTACGGCCAACCTCCTCCTGTCTTGACAATTCTGCAGAATGGCCTGGACAAATGGAAAGAATGTTCTCATGAGAACAGTCCTCTGCATTTCAGACCTTCAGCAAGGGCACTAATCAAGAATTGGATTGGCTTGTACCATGGTTGCACTACACAAAGATAGTCCTCTTTTGCAGCATTACACAAAGAGTGGGGGCCAGTCCCCCATCTCTTATTGAGTTGAAAAAGATAGGCCAAAAAAATCATCCCTCTCTTCCTTGGGCTCTCCAGGGAGAGTCCCTCTGGAAGGGCAGGGGAGTGAAAATGGGGACTTTGGATCTGGCTGAGTTTATCCAAGGAGGCTCTCTTCCCCCCACCCCCGCCTCATCCCTGGAGGAACAGGGGTGACACAAAAAGGAATATGGCTTGTGAAAAGGGGTGTAATGCCTAATGGTCAGCTGTTGTGGGAGGTCCAGTCTGTGTCTAATGGCATGGAACTCAGCCACTTGCTTTCTTACCCAACATGTGAGACTGGCAATGCTTACAACAGTGATGACTTATATTACCAGGATTATTGCAATGGGGTTGGTGACCAATTTTAGAATTGCTTGTCCTGTGGCAGACCAGTCCCACTTCCCAAACCAAGTATTTCTTGCTGTGTCTTTGATTTCTTGAGTGACTTCAATGATCTGTTGGGCCTTGAGGTCTACAGAAATCTTAATTCTGGTCTCAGTCTGTGTGATTTGTTTGGCGGCCTGACTCAAATTAGTGAGTAAGCACAGCTATTTTGAGATCTGTAGTTCATCTTCTAAATGAAATCCTTGTAACAGCTGTGGGTTTACCTGGTATGGAGCTTCACTTGTGTATTCCCTAACAGTCTCATGCAAATAAAATTCCTTGCTAAAGCAGTCTCTTACATGTACTTGGCAGAAACAGGGGTTTCCCAATGACCTATCAATGTCTAAGATGCATTAGAATGGCATGAGGAGAACATGGTCACAAGGGGTGCAGAGGCAAAAACAATCATGTTTTAATTGTACCAGGATGGAGACTTAGACTGGGACTATAACATGGTCCTGTACCTCTTGTATAGGGGTTCCTATTAAGCCACTGCAACAGTGCATCCATTGCTGTGGTTTTACACATCCAGACAAATCATATAGGTGGGTGCCATTAGTCCAATATAGGGTTTTCTCAGGCAACATAGTGATGTTGCTTTCTGCTAAGGAAAGACTTATGTGGGAAGCGAGGTGTATGATTTGAGGATCCCATACCTTCTCGTGATAAATGCTTATCTTGAGCACCATATCCTTCCATTGTGCTCCAGTTAACTTAATCAGATCTGTGGGCTGTTGAAACGGGTCTGGGTATCTATTTTTAAACAGACCCATAACCTCTGGGTGGATGAGTTTCATCAGGGAGGTTTGTATTAATTGGGATGTGAATGCCATGAGGCTACTTTGGATCTGGGTGCATTGGATTGCAATGGATAAATTGTAGATGCTGGATTTCAGTGAATTTCCAATATCTATGATGATTTCTTTCTCTACGCCTACCCATTGAGGCAAGATATGACTAATTATGTCTATGCCTTGGGCCACGTTAGTTAAACCTGTGGCAATAGAGACACCTATTTCTTTAGTGCGAGATCCAACCAGTCCAAATTTGTTGGCTACAACTTCTGTGTCTATAGCATTTAAGACTCCTACTCCCATTCCTAAACCTCCTAAAACCGTGTCCATAATACCTCTTTTGCTTCTAAAAAGCGGGTATATTATAGACTGCCATTTCTTCGCCAATTGTGTCCACTGTACCCACACCACTCGCACATAAAGGCTATGGGCAGGGATAGTGCATGGCACATCTACGCCAGTTAGTTTCAACATTAAAGTGGTAACTATGGGTTGGATCTCCAAGTATGCATACAGGGATACATCCTTTGTAATTACTAGATTAACAACAAACATGGAGGGTTCTTGTATCATTGCAGGAATGTCTCCAGGGATATATGGGCACATCATCTGTCGGCAGTTTATGCCACAGTAGGTAGGGGTGCAAATGTAATTGTGGCAGGTAAAGAGTCTAGTTTTCCAAGCCCATGTAGGGTGGCACTGGAAATCTAAGATCATGGTGATGTAGAAGGAGGCAGGGATCCTGCTGAGAGGGGGATCAAAGTGGTACTTAGTCCAAATTTCAGCTGAGAGAGGGATGCTACCTATGTCTGCCTCTACCCAAGTGAATTTTTTTGGGATCAAACATGATAACTCTCAAAGCTATGGTTTTTCTTTTTGTTATATACACTCTAGTTTTAAGCAAAATGAGGAGTCCCTTATCATACCATGTCCATGCATTGCTCATGGTCTCTAATACTGCGATCATTCCTGGATATAGGGCAGCCCAATGTCACATGGCCTCTATATTATATTTCCAATCTGTGGTGAACTGAGCTTGGTAGATGTTAGCTGGAGCCTCGGATGCCATCCATAACAATATCCCGAGGGTTCACATGCTCTGTGCCATCTCTCATCCCTGTAGTGAAGTGGAGAGGCATTTCACTATGGCTGACTTATGTGAGAAAGAGACTCACAAACATCTCTGTTAAATCTATGATGGGCACTGGGGCAGGCTCCGAGTGGACTGGCTTGACCAGAGTCAGACCTCCCTTCCATTCCTTCAACTGTGAAGATTAAAAGAATTTAAGCCTATTTCCATGACAGCTGGGGGTGCGGACTTGGTAGACTGAGGAGGATACTCTCTCTGTAATTTTTACAGGTCCTAGCCATTTGGCTGTTAAATTATGCTTCTTTTTAAAGAAGTCCCTGTATATAACCTGCTGTCCTGGGTCCCATTGCTGAGGGTTACGTACCCATCCTAACCTTCTGTTCATGGCTTGCATATTCTGGCCTAATTTTTGTTAGCGTGGTGACGCAGCACGTGAAAACCATGTAACGTGAAGCACCAGGATCCAGACTGTCTTCAATGAAGCAGGCAATGTTGTCAGCTACAAGAAAACTCCTTTCCCCTCCAGACAGAGCAGAGAAAGACTCAGCAGATGTCACACTAAGAGGCTTTTAATCTTCAAAAGGTCTATGTACAAAGGCTATGTACAATGATACACCAATGTGCTCTCCAACAATCTCTACCTTCCACAATCAACCCACACATGTGTCCAGAGGCTTGTCCCTTATATAGCCAGTGCTCCACATGGATTTCTGGCCCTGCCTCTTCCTTTTGGATACCTGTCAATCATCAGTATGTCACATCATGTTTGCAGCCCTTTTGCAACATTCACAGCACCAGGTGACTCCACGTCATTATGTCACCTCCTGTTTCACCAGCCTGTTTCATCAGCTTTGATGCTGCATGACTCAGCAGTGGCCAAATGCTTAGTCATCATGACTGCTGCCATTCACCACATTGTGCATTTTCACTGGAACATTATTCCAACAATTTTTACGTTACCAGTCTGTGTGTCTGCTGGATGCTCTGTAGGAGAGTTTTCATCCACTCATGGTTTAAAACTATGGGTTCTAAAACTGAGGGGAGGGCAGTGTTCAGCCAAAATGCTTCTGGCATAACCATCTTGCATCCAGTCATTACTTGGTGTGGTGTGAAGCCATGTGGCGCCACTGTCCCTCTAAGGGTCATGAGGATTATGGGAAGTTTAGCATCCCAGTCCTTGACAGAAGCCTTAACTACCTTTCTCACGGCTTCCTT
Organism: Phrynosoma platyrhinos; assembly: GCA_020142125.1. Classification (NCBI taxonomy): domain Eukaryota; kingdom Metazoa; phylum Chordata; class Lepidosauria; order Squamata; family Phrynosomatidae; genus Phrynosoma; species Phrynosoma platyrhinos. The sequence goes on from JAIPUX010001232.1 coordinate 19,567,686, forward strand.
TAAGGTTCTATTGGTTCTTTCTATATGCCCTGAGCTCTGGGGATGGGCCGTGATGTGAAATTGCTGCTTAATGCCTGGGACTGTACACAAAGCTTTCATGACTTCCCCGGTTAAATGGCTGCCTGAGTCGTGGCCAATTGTGAATGATTGGGGTAGTCCCTAACAGCTGAAAACATGCTCAAACGATATCTTAGCTGTGGTGGTGGCTATATTTTCCCAGGTGGGAAACACTTCAGTTCATTTACTGAAGGGGTCTATTATGGTTAGGCAGTATTTATGGGGTCGAGGAGTGGTTGGTAATGGACCAATGTGGTCCATCTGCAATCGAGACCAGAAGCCTTCTATACACTGGTGGTGGATGGGTGCCTTAGGGCCACTGAAGTCCGCATTAACCATGGTGCAGGCAAGACAGTTTTCTATCCACTGCTCTATGTCTTCCTTCACCATTTCGTCTCCTTGACTCTCTCTAGCATGACCTGTTTTCCTCTGTGTCCTATGCTGTGTACAAATTGGATAAGGTCTCTACAGACCTCTGTGGGGACAATCCAATGATGGGTTCCTTCTCCATCTACTGCCCACCATACATCTTCCTTCTGCACTATGCTGTATTTTCCCATGGGGTCTTTCCCTGCTGCTGCCAATGCCCTCATCTTCCTATCTCCTTTCAGAGACTGGGCTAAATCTAGGGTTTCTGGCAAAGTGTACTCCTTGGGTTTTACTTTAATAGGTGCCATCGGGACTGTTGCTGCTTCCTTGGCTAAAGTGTCTGTTTTGTTATTCCATTGAGCTTCTTCTCCAGTGCCTTTCTTGTGGCCTTTAACGTAAGACACCCAGGTGGGGGCTGTCTGTCTCCTGCTTAACTGGTTGGCTTCCTGCCATCTATCTGCATGGGTGACCAGATTATTGTTGTTGATCTTCCAATCTCTGGACATCCAAATGGGGAGCTAATCTATGGCATAATTTACCGTCCATTGGGAGTCCGTGTATATGGCTAATGAGGCATGTGGGTCCTCAAATTCTAAAACAGCATGGAGGGCTTCTACTTCTTCTACCTGGCTGGAATGGGGCTGAACTGTTCCTTGTAATGTGTGCTGGTCATTTACCCTAATTGCTCCAAATCCCATTGGGTGGGTTCCATCGGGGCACGTGGAAGAGCCACCACAGAACCAGCACATGAATCCTGCCTGCATGGCTTCTGCTAGTGTCTTTCCTGCCTTTACTGGCAAACTATTTTGTGTGGTGATGGGGAGAGGGCACTCATGGGCAGCTACAGAAACTACTAGCCCATAGGGGGCAACTGGTTCACTAGCCTGTCTGTAGTAATCTATGCCTCACTTCACTAGATCTAATGTCCATCTGGCTATTCGAGAGCTATGAACTTGTCCATCCTGGGTTTTTTCCAGACAGTATACACTTGAGTGGGATGTGTGTGGTTTGAATAATGACCTTAGATCCACCTATAATGAACTCCCAGCATGTTAGGGCCCATATCAAGGCTAAGCAGTTTTTCTCGCATGGACTAAACTTTACATCCATGAGAGAGAGGTTCTTAGATGCGTAGGCTACTACTCTCTGCACATTGTTTCTGAGCTATGGGAGGACTGCTCCTATGTGATTATCTGTACAGCCAACTGGATGTAGAATGGTGGAGTTACATCAGGGCAAACTAAGCTAGGTCCATTTTTAAGGTGGCAAATGCTTCCTGCTGCTCAGGGCCCCATTTCCACACTGCTCTTTTCTTAGGTAAGGAATACAGGGGCTTGGCTTTGCTGGCAAAGGCCTCAATACATTCTCTGGAGAAGGTAAAGGTTCCTAGGAGTGCTCTCAGGGATGCTACATCAGTGGGGGCAGGGAGCTTTCCTATTTTCTCCACTTGCTGCAAATCCAGGGTCCTACAATCGGTCTGAAGGTTTAATGCTAAGTACTTGACTTGGGTCTATACTAACTGAGCCTTCTCCCTATTAGCCTTGAATCCAGTGTCCTGAATGAGTCCTAACACTTCTTGGTGATGTCTGCAGTCTTTTCATGGGAGTCTGAATGGATCAGAATGTCATTCACATAAGACAAAATGTGGAGGCACGATGTGGGTCACAGTTTGGTCCACGTTTTGACCACGTGGGCATGGCAAATGCTGGGATTGGAGTGGAAACCCTGGAGAGTTCTCTTGAAGCACATCTGACTTCCCCAGAATTCAAATGTAAATTTGTAGTAGCAGCTCTCATGGAGTGGGATGAAGTGGAATGCATTTGCTAAATCTTTTAGGCTGTAAAATTTGGCTCAGCTGCAATGGCAGCTAGGATTTCATTGTATTTGGCTATTACAGGGGCTACTGGGGGAGTGACCTAATTGAGGGCTCTAAAGTCCACAGTTATCCTCCATGTCATGCCATCAGCTTTTATCACAGGCCAGAGTGGGGAATTATAAATAGATTGTATCGGGATAATTACGTCATATTTCAACAGATCTTCTATAGTTTTTGCTATTCCTTCTTCTGCCTCATGGTGTTATCAGTACTGCTTTTGTGGAGGGGGATCTTTCTATGAGCACGCAAACTCCTTTAACCTTCCCACACTCCATCTTGTCTCTAATCCATACATCCAGGAAATCTGTGGTCCAGGGGTCATTCAGAATGGGGTATAGGGGTACCAGGGCTTTCAAAGCAGCATATCTGTGGATGGCTGATATTACCAGAGGACCTTCTTCCAATTGCCATAGGAGACCATTGGCCAAATCAAGGGTCAACCTGTTTCCTGAGGCTGATGCTACCAGACCCCTGGCCATATGTTTTTGTGCTTCTAAGTTTCAAAATATCTGGGAGGCCTCTTGGATGTACATTAAGAATCCCTGCCAGTCTATTGTACTTAACCTTTGGGAAGTGGATCCTATGTAAGTTTTTTCAGCTTCATTCAAACCCTGGTACACCTCTCTTATGAAATCCGAACAGTTTAGAAGTGGCTAACATCTCCAGCTAGAATGGCTAGTATTTTCTTTCTAGACACATAAGTATTGGGGGCCTCATCTGGTTGCTGTACCCCAGTGTGATTTTTGGCTCTTATGGTGTTGCCAGGCCAGATTATCTGCACCATCACACGTATCCACTCTTTTAGTTCTAGATTTGCCAAACCGTAGTTGGAGACTGCTATCTTGAAGGGGCCTAAGTAGATGGGATCTATGCTCAGCCTAGCTATCTATGTGAGGTCCTGTCCCTTAGCTTTTGGGTAGGAAAGAATGATGGTGGACATCCATTGGACTCCAGTCTGGGGATTTAGCTTTCCTAGCTGGTCTGCTATGGTCTTGATTTCCATTAGGGACCAAGAGACCCTCTTTACCACTGTCTTTGTAACTGTAGTGTCCTCAGAGGTGGCTTTCCTTTCCACTGTACTCCAGGTTTTAACGTGGTTCGTTGGCATGCCTGGAGTGCACCTCTCCATGGGTTCATTCACTTTTGGGGGACTCCATTGGGGATTGTAGGGAGGAGGAGTCCATGCCTCTACTGGCGAGGGACTGTCCTGAAGGATATTCACTTGTGTGGCCGACTCTAAGATGATTGGTTGTACTGTGACCACTAAAGCACTCTCCAAATTTATCCTACTCTCTAATTCTCTGATGTTGGCCTCACACATGATGTGGTTGGCTTGGGCTGCTACTTTCGTTTTTTGTGCCAATATGAAGTCTGCAGCTTGTTTGGCCTGTCCCAATTTATGCTCTAATTCTGCTACCCTCAATTTCAGGGTGGCATTCTCTTTCTTGGCGCTATCATCCTCTGCCTAGCCTTATTTACTGTCCTTGTGAGGAGAGTATTTTTGGTCACCTTATCTCGAATTTGGGTCACCACATTACCAATTTGCCATTTTGAGACCTCCACTTCCAATTGGTATCTTTTATACTCCTCTACTGCATCATGGGCTAGGGTCCAAATTCCCCACAATGCTAGCCTGTCTTTTTCTGCCTCTGGGATGCTCTTCAGTCCCTTATTTTCTGTCCCGAGGTTATAGGCCTCCAGTAAGGTCAGAAATGAATCTTCCATGAGGAACCCTCAAGATACCCATGGACTGGGCCCTTTTTTTGGTGATCCACTTCTGAAGCCTGTCCTGGACCTACTCTTCTTTAAATAGTTTGGCGATTTCCATTTCCTCACCTTACTCACTCTTCTCTTACTCAGGAACAAATCTCTTCCCTGCTAGCCCCACTAGGACCTCTGCATCCTTACTAGCTGGATTTCCCTAACTGTGCTAGCCCCACTAGGACCTCTGCATCCTTACTAGCTGGATTTCCCTAACTGTGCTAGCCCCACTAGGACATTCCCATCCTAACTAGATGGATTTCCCTAACTGTGTTAGCAGCACTAGGACACTCCCATACTTACTAGCTGGATTCTACTCTCTCTGGCTGGCCACACTAGGACTCTCCTGTTCTTACCAGCTTGATTCTCTCTCTGACTGGCCACACAAGGACACTCCCATCCTTACCAGCTTGAACTTACTAGACCCACTAGGACACTCCTGTCCTTGCTAGCTGGCTTCCAGACCTATGGGACCACCTCGTCCCATCGGTGAACTCGTGGGTCAGAGCCTGTATCTGACCCCTCGTTATCATGTAGGCTGTGGGGTCACTACTGCAGTTAATGCCACAGACAACCTGTGCTAGACCCCGGCCAAAGGTTGGTTAGTTCCTCCTCCTAACCGTTCACTGGGAAGTTCAAGTGAAGCTGTCCTACTCAGTTGACCTCTCACAGTAGGTTCCTAGCAGTCACTATTCCTTGGGGCCCCAGCAAGACCCTTGCTATGAGTTTTAGAAATCATTAGCTGCACTGGACCACCTCACCCTCGCTAACTCTGAATGACCAACCTTGTGCTAGGGATTACAGCCTCACATGGAAATGTCTCCTCACTTCACCTACCTAAGCTCATTCAAGGTGGTTTTAGGGACAGTGTAAGTTTGAATTGTGGAAGGGGGAGACCTGAATGGGGGAGCCTGGCTCTTCTCTCCCAACCTGCAATAGGGAACCAAAGACAGAAAGGAGGGGTAGCCAACCCAAGATAGCCCTTTTTAGTCACACAAGAACACACATGCTCCTAGCTATTGCATCAGCATCTCCTTTATCCAAGAATCTTATTCCTCCTTTGTACCGAGATTTCAATGGCCCAAGTGATCTGTTTCAGGCATCCAAATTTCGAGGTCCTCTACACTGCCCAAATATTCTCTACCAAAATGTTAGGAAGGATCTAATAAGGGGAATTTATAATTCCCCTTATTAGATGCAAGAGTGGGGTCCTAACAAAGCCCCATGGGTCGGGGTACCAATATGTATACCAGAGGACTAAGGAATTTCACAATGGATGACACTGAGGCAAGCTTCTCCAATTAAAGTCTCTAAATATTTATTAAAAGGAGAAAAATGCATACAGACAAATATGGCACTCTCACACAATGCACACTTAGATATAAAGGAGTGAAAGCAGGAATAGTTTGAGATGGGCCAGACTGAGGGAGTTACTCACTTCTGAAGGCTTCTCCGGGATGTGGATGTTGATGATAGTGATGATGATGATGATGATGATGATGATGATGATGATGATGATGCCTTCTGGCCCTGCCTCTTACTGATGGACACCTGTCAGTCCATGAGTGACTGCAGTTTTGCAGCAGTTATCTGTGGTTTCCAGCAGCAAGTGACCATCTCCATGATGTCACTTTCCATGACACAGCATGAGTCATCATGAGTCAGCTGCAATCAAATGCTGTGTCATCATGGCTACTGCAATTCCCCACATTGTACATTTTCCCCTGGGACCTCTTCCTAACATGGCCGACATCCCACAGAGGTCAATCTGGGGTCATAGAGGGAACTCCACAGGTCCAAAATTTTATGAAAAATCACTTATGCTAACATCAACCCCCCCTCCAATTAGGTAAATTTATGGCCCAACATTGCAAAGCCAAAAGCCACAACAACAAGCAAACAAAGAAACAAACAAACAAACGGATCAACCTGGTCCAGGTTTTATTTTCTGGAAAGGATTAATAAAACTGGTTAACTAACTTAGGGGCCCTGACATGGATGTCAGCCACCCATTCAGCATGACTTAGAGGAATTTTTTTTCATTGGACAAAATACTGAAGTTGGTTCCTGACTTGACAAGAGTCCAAAATCTGCTTCACCTTGAAGTGTTGTTGATTATCAATCATCATGGGGGGGGGGGGACTAGAGTGGTCTGGTGCCACATCTTGGAAACATTTGCTGGCTTCAATAAACTAGAATGAAACACAGAGTGAATGTGACAATAAGTCACAACACACACTGGTACCGAAATTCACAAAGAATCTCATTAATTAGTTGCATAAACATTTCTGGCACTCCACATAGCCCAAAATTCATCACCAAGTTTTGAAAGAATCTAATTGGCAATTAAATGTTGTCTTCCATTCGTCAACCTCTTTTATGTGCATCCAAAGGTATGCCTCCCTCAGATCTAGCTTGGTGAATATTTTCCCTTTCACCAAGTGGCCCAATGTGTCTTTCAGCAATGGCAGATAGCATTTAACCTATGGTAGTCTGTGCAAAGCCTCAAGGATCCATCCTTTTTGTGCAGAAACAACACAAGTGCCATCTTAGATGATGTTGCTGATTGGATGAACCCTTAGCCAAATTTTTATCCATAAACTCCTTTAAGGTTGCCCATTTTGGGGGAGTCATAGCATACAGTTCAGCCCCAATACCAACTCTATTGCACAGTCTGACTCATGATGTGGGGGGACGGTATCTGATTCTTTCTCCTCAAACACCTCCCTTAGGTCAGTGTATTCTCCAGGCACATCTACTTCACTTGAGGGAGTGGCCTCTCCCACCACAGCTGGAAGTGGGGGGCCCAATTCTGCCAAGTGATCCACCATTCTCATTAGGGGAGGGTCAGTCACCATGCTCACCACTGCCATGTTTTTGTCCAGCCTCACGTTTGATTTCTTCCCATGTAGTGGCTCCACCAGAGGTGCCCACTGGTCTTGACACCTTGGATTGTTGAATTTCATCTTCCCTACATCTCAGTCAATTTGGGGGTTGTGGAACCAGAGCCAATCTAGGTTCAGTATGATGGTGTGGGCTGCTGTGGGAGCCAGTGGGAGCCACCACAAACTGTAGCTTTTCCACATGCTTGCTCAGTCCAGTACCAGACCAGGTCTCCAGCCATTGGATGGCCATCCATTTGAGTAAATCTGACAGCCTGGAGTAGCTTTTCCACCTGCAGGCTCAGGGGGGTTGCAGACTGCCATAAATAGTGTGAATTGAGTCCACTTTTAGGGTTAGGGTTAGGGCTAGGGAATCATGGGAACTGTATTTTATTGTGGCACCAGAGCTCTCTGATGTCTTAGAAAAAAACAATTCCCATGATTCCCTAGCACTAACCCTAACCCTAAAAGTGGACTCAATTTGCACTATTTCTGGCAGTCTGCAACCTCCCTCAGTGCATGACTACTGCAGGGTTGATCAGACATCTGGTGAAACCTGAGTCTGTCACACTGAGGCACGGTGTGAATGAACTTCAGTATTTTGGTGAGACTTTGAGATACTCCCATACCATACATGGAAACCAGGCTGCTACAGTTGAAAGGCTTATTTACACAGGATAGGCGATATATAACTATATACAGCAGATGTAGAACAACACAGCAATACAGGAACTCTCCAGTACTTACTAACATGGCGCATGGCACAGGGCATCAGGACACTCTCCTGGTGCAGCATGCAGACATGCTGCACTGAAAGGCCATGGAAGAGCCCCCCCCCCCAAAGGAGCATCATTTTGCTGCTCTTTTAGGGGCAGCAAAAGGAAGGATCAGGGCCATGGCATGTGGTTGCCATGGCCTCAATCCGCTGCTTCCTGAGACGGTTCTCTGCTGCCCTAAACGGGCCATCTGCATCAGCCCATAATTACTTTGTGCAGAATCCTCTTCTTTTGGAATTCTGGCAATCTGTGATTACTCCGTTTGTAACTCACTCAATAACCAGGCTTCATGGATGAACCAAAAAGGATTTATTGAGAAGTTTAGCATGGTAGGCAAGCATTTGCCATAACTGGTTGAAAAAAGCTAAATGAAAATTTATAATCCCTTCACACTTTGCCCCCTTCTCTGCCATTCCTACTCTAGGAAAGCAACCTTTAAGCTCAAATAATAAGTCTACCTGACTCATCCCTGCACCCCCCTCCAACCATTAAACTGAAACTGTTTCAACAATAATAACAACAATCCCCTAATTATAACTTCAGCACTTCATACATTCCAACAACCCATGACAGGGGACCTCAAGGGGACCCTGACACCAACTAGTGTGGACCCAGTGATAGGAATATGAGCTTTATTAATGGCTTGTCTCCCTGACATCCCACAGTTTGCTCATTGATTACATTCCCAGTCTGCACTGTTACAAAGAATTTTTTAAAAAATTGTGCAGGCCATTGAGCTGCTAGGTCAGGATTATTCTTGTCCCTAAATTTTTGGACAAAATCTGAAATCTGATGTCATAGTTGGAAGGCCCTTGTGATGTCATTAAGCCTGATATGTTAAGCATCAATCAGAGTGTGCCACTCAAATATAAAATATCAAGCATAATAAATGAAAAATAAAAATATGCATACATTTCAAGGCAAAGTCTCACCCCAGGATTCTTCCCCTTCAAATTGAAGATTAGAGAAGAGAGTTAAAGCTTTGAGATTAAGGGCTAGGTCTTGTAATCTCATAACCCTAGCAGTTTATGTCTGCCAAATATGAAGTATTACTATAGATGGATGGAAGAGAGAGGGATAGCCCATGATAGAATTCTCCACTAGGCATAGGTACCACATTTTCTCATATTTTTCAATTGCTACCTCTTAGCTTGTTGCAAGTGAGTATATTGTGGGAAATTGAATAGAGACACTAGGAAAAAGTAAACAATCTTCTTGATTCCTCACAATAAGGTCAAGACAAATAGGCGCCTGCCATCAAAAAATTTCAAGCAAGTCCTCTGCACCTCAACTCCCAGGCACTACCGACCCCTTCACTGACCCCCTTAGCTATGGGTAAACAAACCTTTCAGAAGAGAAATGAGGAGGGGGGCACAGTGGAAATACAGTAACACAGAGTGTTCATGCTTCATGTATGAAAGGCACAGAGACTGGAATTACTCTTCTGAGTGTTCCAACAGGAAAATTGTACGGTTCACATCAATACCCACCAAAAGAATCTTGCATTCTATAATACCCAATCTGGAACATGCAAAACACAAAACTCCTTTCAAGACAAAAGTTTACTTGGTTTTCCAATGTCTGAGACCTGCTCATTACCATCAGCTATAAAGCAACAGGAATTCACCCTCACATGCTGCAAAAGAAAAAGAGACCTTCGTTGGTACCCATTGTGTGTGTGTGTGGGAAAACATATTGTAAGCATTGGTACCCAAAGCATTGTAAGCATTGGTACCCAAATTAATTGTGTGTGTGTGTGGGGGGGGAACATATCCATTGATTCATAGGCTGCATGGTGCAGTGTTTTACTTGTAGAGTTGTTATGTACATCATATATTAGATTTCTTATATTGTGTTGTATAACTTGTACAAATTCAACAGCTTCTTTTCCCCAGAATACCCATGATTTTTTAATTTTATTTTATTTTTTGCATTAGCATAATCATTGCAGATTTATGTCCACTAATATGACAGGAGCAGGATTGAAGTCCCTTTAAATCGTCAACTCATATTTCTATATAGCCATTAAAATATTTCTAATATCCAGAAACTGAACAGAAAATGAATAATTAGATCTTGGGAGTTCTAAATCTTCCACCTTTTCCTATTAAATTTATCTCACAGTTAACTATTATTAATGTGAGCTATTGGTCTCTATTTTTCTTGCAACCTCTGCATTATATCCATAGCTACTAAGAGGAATAAGTTCAGCCCCTGTACTAAACAAAAGCAACTCTTTATGCTTAGATCTTGGGTAATGTGTGCATAATTTTCCAATTTATTGTACTTGAAATACATTTAATTCATAAGATGTATTGCTTTAGTCAATGTCTGTAAAATAATTTCTTGTAGCTTTTAAGTATTTCGAAATAAAAGAACAGGATTTTTTTCCCCTAATGAATAAATAATACACACACGGCTTTCCTCCTTTTCACTCTTTTATATTTTAATTAGTATGGGTAAATCTGTTTGGTAAAGCAACATTTAAAAAAACAAAATTTTTCCCTAATGATTTTTTAACCATTTTAAGAACATAAATGGCTGATACATTGAGAAGTGAAGAATTTACAAAGGATCATAAGCCATTTTAGTTTAAGTCGGGAGAATGAATCACAATCCACATCATTTAACTCAGAGAGTAAATAACATATTCAACATAATTAGCATAATCTTTACATTGACATGATGGAACCAGACCACAACAGGTGACCATACTACAGTACTTTCCTTTTACCTTCTGTTTATATAGTTCCTGGTGTCAGACTAAAAGTGGCAAGTCTAGGGATCTTTTAGAATCCAAAATTGCATAGCTATAGCTGTTCAACCTCAATACTTCCATGAATTATATACCAATGAGAACTTTTGAGAAGATGAGCATAATTTGCTTTGGTAAGACTGTTAACCAGAATTTTTATTGTGAGATTATGAGCTGTAATGCTGGAAGGCAGCATTGACTAATAGAGCCAGTATATCATCCGAAATAAGAGTAGGGACTTAGAGGAGGAGGAGGAGGGAATGACCTTCATTTTAGGGGCTAGAGATGGGAACTCAATGAGAGGAAGGTGTGATCTAGGCCAAAATGGGAACTTATATTTGGATTTTCTGACTGTATTTATTTGCAGGAATATAGTATTAATTGGTCTGATATGGTTGAAAGCTCTTGCTACGGGCTGATAAATCCCACCTATACTTTTGGTGCTCTTTTCATTTGTCCTAAGTATTTTATTGAGTCTATGAGCTGCTGAATGCATTGCTTAATGTGGGCACAAGGATGATAAGCTATTGATATTAACTAACATTCACGAAACTTGCATTAATGAACTGCTGAACTGTAAATGCCCCCCCCCATTGTATGATTATTAGACTACGTAATAATAATTAACATTTGTACAGTGTTCTGAAATAATTAAAGCTGCTCATATGCATTACCTAGCTATAATTTATATAGGAGCCTGACAAGTTGCTATGCTGGCTAGGAGATTCTGGTTATAGAAATAAAAAGTAAGACGGGTATACAAAGTAACCTGTACCTTTCCCCCCATATTGCAAACTGAGGCTAATAGGTAGTGCCTTAACTAAGGCCACCATAAATGTTAAAATAGGGGTGATCTGAGGCAAAAAATTCCTAATTCATAGTTCAGTCTGTCACCTGTCATGCTACAGTGTTCTCATTATCATTTTATACTACCATACTATGTCAATTGTTATTAGGAACATGTACTGTTATTAGGATTGTCAGGTCTCAGAGTGCCAGATGAAGTCTCATGGGATTCCTGTGCTCTTCCAGTTTTCCAGTTAGAGCCAAATGCCAATGCAAGTAGTGGAAGAGTATGAGGATGAAGATGAATTGTATGCAAGACAACTTTAAACCATGGACACACATCTCAACCCTTTCCCAGCAGGAACTAGAACTCTCTTTCTCAGTGCAACATACACACTTTGAATTATAATGTGTTTCTGCAACACTGATGCAACCAAAAGCCAGGAATGAAGAGGAAAGATTGAGGAGAGACATCTTGAGCAATGCAGGAATAGAATGTTATAGCTACAATTGTGGTTGCCAGATTGAAAACCTGAGAGGGTTACTATGGACATTATCACACAGGGGCAAATCTGCTGGTTAATCCACACAAAATCCAGACCGAGACTGGATTAGTGCCTCGTGTTTTCATGTGACGTCGCACAGAAACTGGACAGAAAGTGGACAGAAACTGGTGTTAACCGTGATCTTTTGTAATCCAGTTGTCTGGAGGAAATGCAAATACGTAATTATGGTAATTACGTATTTACCGAAATATGATCAACAAATGCGCATTGGGGAGCATTTCCCTGCTGTTGCCATGGTTCCAGTGAGCATTCCTCTATCTGCGCATGTGCAAGAGGCTCATTTCTAGTATATTTACGGGTTTTTTCTCTTGTTTGGACGTTCAATGCACTTACTGTAAATTCACAATTAAGGTAATGACGTTTGCGGAAACAAGGTTTATTTCCCGTTTATTTTCGGGATGTCTCATTTCCACTTTATTTTCAGTTTCTGGGCCATGCGTGATAACGTCCTGTGATTGGATAGAAGAGGGAATTTCAGCAAGTATTGCTTCTGTACAATTAGATGTGCAACTCTTGTTCAATCCATGAGATCTCGTTTCCCCCTTTTCCCTGCATACCCTATGAGCACTGGTATAGGGCCTAAGAGGAGGACCTCCTCAAGGTTCTCACTGAGCCTTCCACATGACCCAGGAATAGCATAGGACCTGAAAAACATGTCCACATGTCTGTATAGTGTAGCTAATGCTACACAGGATGTGAATACTAGTAGGAACTTCAGCAGCTGCTTCGGCTACTGTCCAGCTGCATTAAAAAAAAAAGCTTTCATCTACACCTACCCCATCCTTACTCTGAGTTGCAACACTGCCTGGTTCTTTGGGTTTTCCTCAAAGTGTCACCACCCTTCTAATACTACCCTCATGCCTGTTTCCACAATTAGGCTGCATCTGCCTGCAGAAATAACTCAGTTTGATACCATTAACTGTCATGGCTCAATACAATGGAATTCTGGGAATTGTAGTTTGTTGTGGCATCAGAGCTCTCTGACAGAGAAGGCTAAATGTCTCACAAAACTACAATTCATATGATTCCATAGCATTGCGCCATGGCCAATAAAGTAGTGTTACTCTGGATTATTTCTGCAGTGTGGATGCAACCTTGGAGTTGAAAAAGATGGGCCAAAAGAAATGCCTTCTGGCCGCTTTGGGGGGGGGGGCATGGCGTTCAGATGCCCCCAAGCAGCCAGAAGCCACTCTGAAGCTGCACTGAGGTGGCAGGAATCAAACTTTTCAGGAGCAGATTAAATCAGCTCCTGCCAGTGGCCCATTTGGGTCCGTGGTGGTGGCTCACTTAAGAAGCAGACTGTCCAGTCATGGTGGTCACAGCATGATCAGCACTGGAACAACCATAGGCCACACCTTCCAGGCCATCTTATGTGGCCCTCAGTTAACTAAATACAGCTGTAGCCCCTCTGTCAACTCTTGATCCCCCACACTCTGTGGCAGCCCACCACCATGGAATCACATGGTGCTCACAACTATGACACCAAAAGGACCCACCCTCATCATTTTGGGCCTTGAAAGCTCAGGAAATAGACCTGGCAACCTTAGATGTTACTGTGTTGATATTATTGTCTGTTCTAAGCACTATGTATTTGTGGGGGAAATGTAGTAATGGAATATACTATTAGTATGCCTGGCTAAAAGCAGGTATGAACAATCATAGGTGGTCTTTGTTTTCTTTCTTTTGTGGCTTTTCTTGAAATGTGAACGGAAGCCTTCTCCCACTTTTAGACACATTAAGCAGTGATATTTTTCCCCTCAAGATTTCTTTTAACTTTAATGAATGTCATGAGATAGCTTAATTAATTATTTTCACTAGTTCTGCTCATTTACTTTTCCTGCACTGAAGGAAAAAAGAAAGAGAATTTTGTCACTGCTCATTTGCAATCACAAGGGTTCCAGTGTTTTGCCTTACATGGAAGAGATCTTCTTCAATGAAGAAGGAAAAGAGGAATGGCAGAATGATGATCCCTATCTGGAGCCAATGGAGGCTGGCAGTCCTGCTATGACAGATGCAGAGCCTGTCCATCTCAGGTAGCACCTGCAGATGTGGAGAAGGTGGAGGTTCTGCACCCTGAGATGCATTGACAATTAAAGTGCAGGAAACAGAAATGCTACAAACACTGTTCTCCTCCTTAAATAAACTATGCTGAACTAATGAGACCAGCTGTCTAACTTACTACCAGCTATAAATTGACTGTGCTTTATAGATTGTAGCAAAGCTTTTGACTGTGTACATCATGAAAAACTATAGATAACTTTTAAAGAGATGGGTATGTCACAAGATTTGATAGTCCTGAAAAAAATAAATATATCTTTATTTAGTACAAGAGACAACTGTTAGATCAGAATATGGAGAAGCAGATTGGTTACCAGTTGGCAAGGGGATGAGACAATCTGTTTAATGTATATGCTGAATATGTCATATATAAAGCAGGATTCTGCTTGGAGAAAGCAGGCATGAACATTGTAAGAAGGAACACCAAACTATGCAGATGACACCATACTACTAACAGAAAGGAACACCAACAATTTAAGAAATGCAGATGACACTATAATACTAGAAGACAATAAGAAAGGCTTGGAAGAATTACTGAAGAAAGTCATGAAAAACGTGCAGAGGCAAGTTTGCTGTTGAACCTTAAAAAACCAAAAATAATTATATGCATTCATTATTTATTTCATTTTTATGCCACCTTTCTCCCAGAAAGGTACTCAGGCAGTTCATGAGATAAAAACACTTTAAAAATTTTACAACAAAAATGTAAAAACAATTAAAATAATTCAGTTAAAATAGTATAAAATTAACATTAAAAACATGCAAAAGTTATTAGCTATTAAAAGTTATTAAAATAATAACCACAGATGAGTTAGAGAAGTTTAAAGTATATAATGAAGACATCTAAATAGTTGGGCAATTCCCATACCTTGGCTCAGCCGTTAATCCAAGAAATCAGAGGAAGTCTAGGATTTGAAAAGGTTGCTCTGAAAGAACTAGACAACATTCTGAATTATAATGTGTGTTTGTGTGTGTGTGTAAGTAATTGAATATTAAGGCTATTTGTTCATAGCCTTATATAGTCCATTATATTTCCAATTTCTATGTATTGTTGTGAAAGCTGGATAGTGAAGAAAGCTATTAGGAAGAAAATCAACTCATTTGAAATGTGATGTTGGAGAAGACTTATGTGGATACCATGATCTGCTAAAAAGACAAATAAATGGGTCCTAGATAAAATCAAGCCTCAATTGTCCCTAGAAGCCAAGATGATTAAACTGAGATTGTCATACATTGGTTATATCATATGAAGATATACTGTTTTTGTTGTTGTTAACTGCCTTTAAGTTGACCCCAACTCATGGCAACCCTGTGGATGAGACATTTCTAAGACCCCCCTCCCCATCCTCCACTGTTCTGCTTAAATCCTGCAGATTCAGACCCATGATCTCCCTGATTAAGGGCTTGAAAAGACTGCCAGAAATAATCCAGCTGTCTAGCCATGTGGTGCTAGGCCTTCCTTTTTTTCCTATTACTTTCCACTTTCACTAGCATTGTTGTCCTTTCTAATGAGTCATGCCTTCTCATGATGTGGCCAAAATACAACAGCCTCAGTTTTGTCATCTTGGCTTCCAGGGAAATTCCAGGCTAGATTTGTTCTAAAACCCATTTGTTTGCTTGTTTTGACTGTCCATGGTATACTCAGCACTCTTCTCCAGCTCCACATCTCAAATGAGGATTGTTTTTCCCCCTGTCAACTTTCTTTATTGTCCAGATCTCACATTCATACACATTCATGGGGAATATAATGGCTTGGTCAATTCTAACTGTGGTGCTCAATTATATATATTTACACTATGGGATCTTGTCTAGTTCTTTTATGGCTGTCCTTTGAATTCCTAGTCTTCTTATTTCTGGACAGCAGTTTCTATTTTGATCAGTGTTTGATCCAAGATATGGGAAATTATTATTTTTATTTCTTCATTATCTAGATTTAAGGTATGGCTTAGTTAAAAAACAGCAACAATAATGCTTGGTAAGGCAGTAGGGAAAGAGGAAGACCACATTCCAAATGGTTACACTATCAAGGAAGCCATGGCTCTGAGTCTGGAAGACCCAAGCAGGGCTATTGATAGGACAGCTTGAAGAGCTCTCATTCACAGTCACCGTAAATAAAAGTCAGCTTGTTAGTAGTTAACAACAGCATTAGTTAACTCAGCCATTCTTGTGCTACAAACAGCAAATCCAATGCTTCCTGGTAACCTTGTGTGATATCTTCAGCTTTATGTGACATTGTTGACCTTTAGCTTGAATCTGGACTGATTTTTTTGGTGACTCTCTTCTCAGTTTCAGACTGGGCTCAGGACTGTTTCTGAGACTTCAGACTGCCTGGATTACTCTTCTGTTTTACAGACACTGATACCACATTAGGACTGACCTGCCCTTTCCCTGGTCAGCCTCTGTGAACTGAAGGTGCACATTCCTGAGTTCCCCCACACACACTTTAAAGCAGAAAACCCCATAGCATCTCTAGCCTGCAATGTCTTCTCCCTCTTTTTGAAAGTATTATGCCTCTATGTAACCTCCAAGATCCACTATAGATCCCCTTACTATTCTTCATAGAAACATAGAAACATCTTCCATTGCCATAGTATTTTATTACCAGCACAGAAAAGTGGCAAAATGTGAATTGCTTTCCTTGTAGAGTTCAGTAAGGTAAGATAGAACTCTACTTTTTCAAAATATCTAAATGTAGAAAGTTCCATCTTTGGGGGATATTTTCTTTTCATTTCACTGCACACAAATGTCTGAAGACACCCAGGCTGAAAATTTTCACAGACCTGCAGAAAAATGTGTTGGGTGTCAAAACTAAGCAGCGTGTTGTTTCATCTATTCTGGAATAAGATATGCATCAACTAACGGCATGCACATGCAAATAAGTTATCACAGATCCCACACCAGAACATCCATATCACACCCAGCACAGAGTTCCCAGTGAAGTCAATTCACACTTCAGCCACCAGTCATCAAATGCTCAGAAATCATGTACCATGTATATTGTGTATCTCTCAGTACTAATCCTGGAGATCTATGGAGCAAGGACTCCTCCCTGTCATTGTCTCTGCAGAGACAAGAATAAACATGTTAGCAATGTCCCAGGGGAAAAGAAAATAGACACTCAACTATTGTTTGCAGGAAAATCCTGTTTTTATAGCTATCTTGCTAATAAACCCAAACACATGTAAGTGCAACCATTATTTTTTGCATTCTTCCATTGGCCATTTTGATATAGTCTTTACAAGCAAATGAAGCTTCATGCCTGTTAAAGAAACAGCTGGTTGTAAATCTGAAAGCAGTAAAAGATCTTTTCTTTCCTCTCCCCAAAGCAAGTTCTAACATTTAAAAATGTCCACCCTGTTCTGTATTTCATTACAAGTTGGTGATTTTTCATGCTTTCTCTAAGGCTGTCACATCAATCTAAGATGCTAAAAATTTAAAACTCTGTATTCTGGTTGCAAGAGTGATCAACAAACAGGGGAAATGGCTGTGGCTTCTGTTGCCATGGAAACAAGTGTTGCCAAACAACAGACCTGGAATGTTCTGTTTTAACTTTCCAGCTGCTGAAGGAGGGCAGCTGACATGACAGGAGAAGCTGTACATTTTGCTAGAGGCCTCTATGATTGTTGTTGCTGTTGTTGTGTACCATCAAGTCATTTCCAACTTATGGTAACCCTATGGCAACCCTATCATGTGGTTTTCTTGGCAAGATTTGTTTAGAGGAGGTTTTCCATTGCTTTCTCCTGAAGCTAAAAAGATGTGACCTGCCTAAGGTCAAACAGTGGATTTCATGGCTGAGTTATGAATTGAATCCTGGTCTCCAGAGTTTTAATCCAGCACTACCACACTGGCTCCCAGCCTTTATGACATTTTTACATATTTCTAGGCCTCCATGCAATTCTAGATACTAAAAATATAGTGTCTAGATAAAGTAAAGTAGTAGTACCACTCTATTCTTCTTTGGTCAGGCTTCACCTGGAATCATGTGTCCAGTTCTGGACACCACAATTCAAAAGGATATTAAGAAGTTGGAATGTGTCTTATGGAGCTGGGTATGTATAGCTTGGAGAAGAGAAGGTTAAGAGGTGGTATGATAGCCCTATTAAAGTGTTTGAAGGGGTGTCATATTGAGGATGGAGCAAGCTTGTGTTCTGATGCTTTAGAGACTAGGACATGGACCAATGGATGCAAGCTGCAGGAAAAGAGATTCCAGCTCAATATTAGGAAGAGCTTTCTGACAGAAAAAGCTGTTCAACAATGGAATACACTCAGAGTATGGTGGAGTCTTCTTCTTTCAAGGTTTTTAAACATTGGCTGGATAACCATTTGTCAAGGATGCTTTCATTGTGTATTCTTGCATGGCAGGAGATTGGACTGGATGGTCATTGAGGTCTCTTCCAGTTCTAGGATTCTGTCATTCCATTTTATGATACTTTTGCATATTTCTAGCTTCTGGCTTTCTCAACTTTGTTAATGCACTCCTTCTGGAAAGGGCACCACATGCAGAAGTTTTCTGGTTGCCTCTGGCAGCTCCAGTTAAAGGTTCACTGGCTGGCCAAACTAGGGTCAATTCACATGATGCAGTCATACCTTTTTAGCTATATCTCACTATTTGTAAGAGGGGAAAATTGGGTATGCTTGTTGAAGTTTCCTTGCATAAGTCTGCAATCCCCTCTCTCTTCTCATCTTTCATTTGTGAAACTTCCACAATCATCAGTCTTGTTGTGGTTGCAATGTTGTCTCCCTTTTTCATTGAAAAGATGCATAAAGGGCATTCATTTTGTCTTGAGGTGCATCTGCACTGAAGAAATAATGTAGTTTGATGCCACTTTAAATATCATGGCTCAATGCTATGTCATTCTGGGATTTGTAGTTTTGTGAGATAATTAGCCTTAACTAGAATGAGAGCTCTGGTCCCACACTAAACTACAAATCCTAGGATTCTATAGCACTGAGCATGACAATTAAAGTGGTGTCAAACTGCATTATTTCTGCAATGCAGATACAGCCTGAGTAATTAGGGCCTTTGCAGACTGCCAGAAATAGTGCAAATTGAGTCTACTTTAACTGCCCTGACTCAGTGCTAGGGAATCATGGGAACTGTAGTTTATTGTGGCACCAGAGCTCTGTGACATAAAAGGCACAATGTATCAGAAAAAAATACCATTCCCATGATTCCCTAGCACTGAGTCAGGGCAGTTAAAGTGGACTCAATTTGCACTATTTCTAGCAATCTGCAAAGGCCATAAGCCTATTCTAGAAGCCTCCCAGGAGTGATTTTATTTTATTGAAAACAAAGTTTTGGGGATATGCCTTCCTTCCAAGACTAATAGCACTTCCAAGACCACAATTAGCCTTGGAAACATGCTTAGTGTGCTTCATATTTCAGCCAAAAATGTGATAATGCTCATACCACAACAGCATGACTGGCTGTGGGTCTTCCCAAATGGTGGGATAGGACCCCCCCTTTCTTGGTCTACAAGTTATTAATACATCACTGGTGCATATACCACAGTCTGTGTGTATATGCATGAGAGAACATATGTAGAAATATTTTCAAAACAATGTTTGTTTTTTGATATTTCTATAATATAATAAATGTAAATTAAACAATTTATAAATATATTTTCACATATTATTCTATGATTAAAATTGATAATAAACTTACATGTTTGTTAACTTTTTGTTAATTACATAGAGAAATACACAATTTATAACATGAAGTAGTGGGACATACTACGGTATTTGATACATGCTTAGAAATATAACTTAAATTCAGGTTTTCTTGTCTTTTTTTAAATTTAAAAGCATCACTGTCCTCCAAATATATATCTGATTTTAACGACATTTTAGGGTTTAAGTTGGAATTATGGTTTAAAAAAATAGACACATTAATGTTTACCTTTGATAGACCTAACATACCCAATATATTTACATTTTCTCCTTTTTTGGTCAAATATTACTAATTTTTCTTTTTTTCCCCTTTTTTAAAGGATGTGCTGAGATATTCTATGATGCAACACGGAGTGCATAAATCAAAGAGCACAATTGCATGCCAGAAAAGGAAAGCTAAAAAGGCAAGAAATAGATCACTCAAAACATTAGCTGGAGCCATGTTTCAGTATGTCAAAAGACAAGATGATAGCCAGTGTTCATAAAAAGACACTGCTCCAGTCTCCAATTGATAAAGCTGATTATTCTGATGCTAGCATGCATTCTTCAGAAGAACAAAAACAATGAGTGGTAAATTTAAAGCAGAATAAAGAGTGGAAATAGGAGAGTTTAAAGCAGATATTAGCACTGAATGTGACTCTCATTCTGAAACTGTAAATTAGATGAGTGATATGATGTTTCTTCCTGGACGACCCCAGTTTCAGATCATTTTCAGGTCAAAATCATCAAAAGGAGAAGTGCTTCTTTCCAGAACAAAGTTGGGCCTTTCAGTGTTGTGACAAGGCAAGATGGTTTTAAAAAGGGAAATGTGCACTGGCTTCCAAAAGAATGGTTTTACAAGACCATGCCACGTGGTGAGAAAATTTTGTGGTCTTGGATGATTTATTCACTTCTCAGTAAGAACTTATACTGTTTTTGCTGCCAACTGTTTGTATTATAGAGAAAACATAAAAATTGGTGATTTGGTTTCAGATGTAATGAATACTGAGCCTGAAAGTACATAATCATGACATATCTGAAGAGCACCTACATTAACCTGAAAAATAGAAAACATTGGAAGCAGGACTTAAGCTGCACAAACCACTGATGACAAAACTATTGGCTTGATGAAAATGGAGAAGAAAAAGATTGAACAGATTGCTTGATGTCACATTGCCAAGCAGAATCTGGCATTCCATGGCCACAAAGATGATTAATCTCAATTAAATAAAGGGAACTTTCTTGAGATGGTTGAGATGCTTTCAAATATGATCCAGTGCTGAAAGAGCACCTATGAGATTAAAGTGGAGACCATGAAAACTATCAGTCTCTTATCTTGCACCAAAAACTCAGAAGGAGTTTATAAATGCCTCATGGAAACCATGTGAAGGAGAGGATAAATATGATATCTACAAAGGACTTTGGGATTATGTTCAGTAGTTCACCTGACATATCACATACTGACCAGATGTCTGAAGTGACAGATATATAAAATTCAGTAATAGGAAAGTTGAAGTGAAAGAGGTATTTCTACTATTTTTCCCTTTAAAGGGCAAACTCAGTTCTGATATTCTTAAAAATCTGAAAGGTGACTGAGAGGGGTTGCAGACTGCTAGAAAAGTGCAAATTGAGTCCACTTTTAGGGTTAGGGTTAGTGCTAGGGAATTGTGTGTTTTTTTTTTCTGAGACATTGAGCCTTCTCTGTCAGAGAGCTCTGGTGCCACAATAAAATACACTTCCCATGATTCCCTAGCACTAACCCTAACCTTAAAAGTGGACTCAATTTGCACTATTTCTGGCAGTCTGCAACCCCCCTGACTGAACATAATGATGTGCCTCACTAAGGTTATGACAATGCTGCCAATATGGTTGAAATCTATGGAGGTGTACATTTCCATTCTTAAGGGAAAGAACAAGAAAGTTGTTTTTAATAGATGCTTGAAGCATCCACTTAACTTGTGTGGTCAGCACTCTTTGACTGACAATGCATTGTGTATGACATTTTTTGGAACTCTTGAGGCAATGTTTTCTGCTTCCATCCATCAATGTGATGTGTTAATTGACCATGTTAGAGTGTCAGGCCCAAAACACAAGGGCAAAAAAGAGCTGCTTTGGAGGTGTGGTGTGCAGATGATGCACACCTCCAGATCGGTCAGAAGTCGCTCCAGGGCTGCCAGAAAAAAGAGTGCAGAAAAAGAGCTTCTTGCCAGCAGCCCATTCAGGATTACAGTGGTGATCTGCTTTAAGAGTGGGCCATGTGGTTGGCATGGTCCCTGGGAGATTGCTGGGCAATTGTCAATGGAGCAGCCTCTGGCTGCTCTATCAGGCCCATCTGCTTCACCACTCACTGAAAAGGCTATCTACAACACACTGGAGTGCTCATTATGATGTCTGTTAATGAAAAGTTTGATAGATTTATGGTAGTGATTGAAACTCTTTGTGATCCAGATGAAAATTTGGACACTAGAGATTCAGCAATGCAGCACAAGGTCTTTTGCCAGCTGTCTGTGATTTCATATTTCTGTGCTACATGTACTTCTGGTGTACTGTACTACAGATGTTAATCTTACACAGTATACTATAGGTTCAACTCTCAACAAGGTATTGACAAAGCAAATTTTGATGTAGTTATTAAATGTTTTTACTTTGGACACTATTGTTTTCTTACCTAATTTTTACTTTAAACACATGAAATTATGTAAATTTAAATAAATATAGGATATTGTAATTTAAATCTGTAATCTTATTTTGCTAACTGTTTATATCATTATTATTGCCATTACATTCAGTGATATACAGGAACAATGATTTACAAGTAATGTTACTATCAAAAAACCCAAAAAACATTACTAAGCATTTTGTATGGTATGGTATAGGAGGAGGTCCATGGGGGTGACACAATAATTTACTGTACTGGGCTACAGCAATCCTAGTGACAGACCTCTTTTTTGTCCCTGATGAAGATAGGGACAACATTTACCCTCCTACAATCTGCTGGGACATCTCCTGCCTGCAAGAATTCTCAAAGATTGCTTTGAGAATTATTTGCAGCTGTTAATTTTCAAAACACTCTTTGAGGATTCTTGCAGAACAGGAAACTTTAAGGAAACCTTTCTCTTCTCTGTTTTAGAACCAAATTTTCTTTTAAAATAGTAATGTCCAGAAACATATCCACTTCATTACCTGAGATATACTCATCTCATCTAATCTCATCATAAACTACAAATTCCAATTTACTTTTATTTAGTGGAAGACTGAATTTCTAAATTAATCTTCCAATTCTTGCTCATATTCTCATGCCACAAAACCAAATGCTGTTTTTAAAAGCAACATTTACAATATTTGCTTATAGGAAATACAACTATGTTAATAGAAAAAAAAATCATAAAATGTGGGAAGCTAAGAGAGAGATTTCTTCCATTTGAAAAAGAAAAAAAAATGTTCATAGATGACTAGCTAGTGAATGTAGCTAATTAGCAAAGTGGAAACATGTTTTCCTCCCAAATGACATATACAACTCCGATCAACCCAAATGGAGGGGGGGAATCTGTAGCATATCAGGATTTCTGTTCTTTCTTTATTTGCTCTCTAATATTTTATTTCTATTCGTGGGGCTTCCCCCCCCTCCCCGAACTGGCTGATTTTCAAGTACCAAAGAATAATTTCTGAAAGCAGGGTGTGGAAGAATGCTCATTATTTTCTATTAATCAGTTCATTGTACTAATTAGTCTATCATTTATAGTGTTCTCCAACCATAATGGCTTTTGAAAAATATGTCTGTGATAGTATGATGCGAAACAAGTTGGATTAGCCCTACTATATTCTGTATTTCATTAGTGTATTCAGAAATATTCCATGCAGTATGTATTTTTTAATTATTGCTGGTGGCCTTGGTGAGTGGTCATATTTCACAATAATGAAGCACATATTTTGTATGATAATGGCTTTCAGCCAAATATTGGGCAGCTTATTTCAGATCAATATGCCATTCCTTGTCTCTGCAGTTCTTGGCAATATGCTTTTTTTCCTTTCTCGCCTGTGCTTTCTTCTACTTTTATGTCTTCCTGTTCTTGCACTAATTTGTGAGGATTACATTTTACCAAGAGTAAAATGCTCTTCCTCCATTTTGCCTACTGTTCATGAATGCAGAGGTCAACAGCACTACAAATAGTTATAGGTTTTGTGCCTATTAGAGCCAGGTAGTATGCAACATCCATTTTGGCCAGATTTCTTTTTTTAAATAGCCATGATATGGAGTTAAGCCTAAACCTTAAATTTTTCAATAATTTCTGAATATCAGAGTTTTCAGCCCCAAGTAACTTCAACAAACCTTCAGAATGACTTGATCAGTAGAAAAGACCTGTTTATATTCATATAGCAACAAAGAAGCTCAAAGAGGCTGTAGAAGTGGAGGACAGTTCTCCTATCCGTGCTCTGCAAACAAAAGTTGACCATAGCATTCAGTCATCTACTTAGGACAAGCCATAAGGGTAACTATGGGGTTATCCAAATATGTTGGATGATTGTTGCTTTTAAAGTTTTAAAGTTTATCAAAGCCTTTTTCTACCAAAAGTTCATAGCTCTGTAGAGCCAGAGGAATCCCAGGAGAAGCACCTGAGACTTGAGACTGCAGTAACCATGTCATCCTTCTGGGTTGGGATTATTTATTTAGAAAAAAAGTTTTACATAGTTTTAGAGTAGCCTCAGGACTTGGGAATTTCAACATCCATGCTTAGACTGCTCAATTCAGAATTCAATATCCTTGATCATTAGTTTTCAGCCTTTCAAAAGATGTTATGTTGTTCTTTGGTGGAAGGGTGATGAGAGAGAAATGTAAAAGGAATGAGAGAATGAGATACAGGGGGGAAAGGTAAGCCAACAAATGACAGGAAAGGCAGTGAAAATGAGAAGGGAGGAAGTCAGAAGCAGTCTAGCTCTAAGCATATTTGAAATCAGTATGAGATATGTGGGAAGGGAAGCAGTTCAAAAGACAAGTAAGGGAAGGGTGACATCAAAGGTAGTTAGGAGTAAAAAGCAGGAGATGAAGGAGGAGGATAATGGAATCAAGACCAAGAATGGGAGAAAGGAAGAAGAACTGAATTAGAAAATGAGAGAGGATGAGCAGGAGCACAGTCAGGCTTGGAATAAGAGAATGAACAAGAGAAGAGAGACAGCAGGGGGGAAAGAGAGATTGAAATAGGAGGGGCACCATAGAATAAGGAAGAGAGCAACAGAAATGAAATGAAAAATTACCAAATAGAAACAAATGTAGAAATGAGGGATTTATTAGACCAATTAATATTTTGTAGGGTATGGTACCACAGAATTGTAGGGTAACACATTGAAGCCTTTTGGCAGCCATAGTGACATGAGAGTTATAGTACTGGAGCCTACAGTGCTATCTGCTGAGTCCCACTGAGCCTTAATGTCCTGATGTTCCTCAGTGAAAAGTTCATTAATGGGCAACAGTGTTCACTTAAACACACATGTTCCATAATTGCTTCCTACAATAAAGAGATAAAGGAAAGGGATGAGTGTGCTTAAGAGTACACTCTCAATTCATAAGGCAGAACTAATAATGTACTTCATAAACAGTCTGTGCTGTCTAGTGCACTTTCCCAAATCCTCTACAATGCATAGGGAAGTGTTTGGATAACAGTCATGCAAGACTTGCATTAGTAGGTGTAAATCTGGAAAGTATCCCTGGAAACTAGAAAACCATTGTGAACCCTACTGCTTGGTGTGTCCCTTATCACTTAATGTGGTAGTTGTTATTTAATGGCAAAGGTGGATTTGTGAAAGTCTACTGATTTTAATGAAGTAATCCTAAAACTTTGCTTGATTATGGCCAGTGCTTTTCTATAAACATGTTATCATTAATTAGGTGAATTAAATATTAAGCCTTTATAGAAGTAGACTTTGAGCGTGTGTGTGTGTGTGTGTGTGTGTGTGTGTGTGTGTGTGTGTCAGTCAGGGGGGAAGGTTGGCATCATGAAGGAGTTGAGGAAGGCAATCCTAGGCCTAACAGGCCAGCAGATAAAAGTATAAAACAGATACAGTACATAAAAAATATAATAGGGTGAACTAGAAATATGCACGTTTAAGAAAAGCAATAAATGAATATAGAGAGAGACTAAACAGGAAGGAAAATGAGAGGAGGTGGGGTGCCAGACAAAAATGGAAATGAGAATCATCAGACAAAGCTGCAAATACCATATTAGAGAACATATGAATATTCGCTAAGCCAGTGTCTTCCAACCTGGCTTATGGAACATTTCCTTACAAGCATCTCTTCCTATGAATCTTTCAGCTAATTTCCTGCAGGAATCCAGCTCTGATTCTTACATGAAGCCTATGCAAGAAAGTTTAATATTGTGAGACACAGCATAGCACTTAGTGAGGTAGTTAAAGCTTATATCTGGGAATTAGAGCTCAGAGAGTATGGTCTTCTGAAGAGTTATGAATTGCTTTGCTCCTCCGCAGTTTCATGTATTTCAGAGAAACACATCTGAGGGTGAAAATTAGGACTACACAGGTACTGTTCATGGTGGGATGTGTTAATGAAAGTCTTTTGATGGGACAGATTCCATGCAATACACTAAACAAAAATATATCACTATCTCACAAGAAGAAGGGATGGGATCCCTTTTTAGTACAAATGGAGCAAGTAGGTTAGGGTGTGGAACCTCTCTTTTTTGTGTTATTTATCTATCTCTCCATAATACTTCTTTCCTTTCCTTTCCTTTTTTTTTTTTTTTTTGTGGGAAGGAGAGGAGTTATGTCAAATGAACACACATCTCAGGCAGAAAAATAAGTGAGAGAGGGAGAAGTGAGGAGAGTTCTGCTGAGCCCTTCTTTTCTGTTAGAAACAAGTGCAGGTTCTATGTTTAAGCATTTAGATCTGTTTCTGTCCCAGTTTGCTAGTATGTTTTCTATTTTTTAGAATGCAGCCACTTCAATTCTAGGTGGGACCATTTGGGGACTAGAGTAGAGACACATAGTGCCAGCCAATATTCCTCCTTTCCCAACTCACTGGTGGAGAGGTTGTGACACTAAGGACAAGAGAAAGAAAATGCTGTTTCTTTTCACTTTTTCCCCAAAGGAGAGATGTATTAACTCCAGGAATTAAATAACCTTTGCTGTTAAATGAAAGATTTTGTGAAATCCCCTCTTCTGTTGATGACAATATTTTTATCTCCTGAGAAAGTGATCTTTCATAATGACAACATATACTCAAGTAAACAGATGTGGCGTTATTGCTCAGGGAAGTGTAGGAATAGTCTATCTGAACCATGTCAGTCTTTCTAAACTGTGATTTGTTGTTAACATCTTAGCTGGGAATCCTGGGACTTCTAGTTCAAAAATGTAAGCATTCATATATTTATGAATAAGAAGAGTGTCAAATTTCATCACTGGCATTCTTAAATGTCCATAACTGTTCTTCCAATGGTAAAAATATAATGGAACATCTTTCATGGGGGGGGGGGGAAGCATAGACCAGAGAATCTGTTTGGGTGTATGAAGTACCAAAGGTGAGATTGGTTGAGGACAAGATAAATAGTAGGATATAGATTTCAAACAAAATAGAGTTCAGCCCATAGGGTTTTGCAGAGGAGGAACTAAAATAACCATAATGTAGTGTATTATCCTAGCCACCACAGTTGTTTTTCTGAATGACATAGTATGAAGAAGAAGAAAATGAAAAGAATTCTGATTTCTATCTGCATGTTAACAATGTATTTTATAAAATAATTCTCAAGAACTATATAAATCAGGAACAATTGCATTGTTTCCCTAGATTCAACATGTCTCTGCATGTTACTTTACTTTAGTTTACTCTATTAATTAAACAATGATAGAGCAAAAATTCAAAAATGTCATCTACTAGCTAAAGGCTGCCTGGAGGATATGCTATGTGCTATTTAGCCCTTTATTCTAAAATTTACCACATAGTAGTTTTTCTGACAATTCGCTCATTACACAGAAAAATATTACATTCATTATGTTTTAAAAAAAGCAGGAAAAATGCACCAAAATACCTTTTTGAATTTTTTTTTTACTACTCAGCTCATTTCCTATATCCATTAGCATCTTTTTTAAAAACAACTATAATCCTATTTCCCTTTAATAACTTATAACTTATTTTAATGTTTTCCAAAGCTTTGCTTATCATTAGAAGAGAATCCAACTTGAAGTACTAAACAACAGCATAAATACAAGAAGAAATCATTGTTAGCTTTCAGAGGATCTGACCTAATGAAGCAGAGTGAAACTTGGACTTTATGTGAGTGAATATTTAGAACCTTTCAATTTCCTTAGTTCAAACCAGTGAGCATATTTCTTAAAAATTTCATAAATTGAGGTAATTAATAGGTATGTTAGAATCTTGGACTCTAATGCTTTTGAATGTGAGGCTTTGTCACCATGGCAGCTAAAGTGGAGCCACAGTGATATAATTCTGTAGTATGAAAGGGCCCCAGAGTGCAGAAGATGACTATGAAGAACTGAGCATGGCTAGCACAACCATTATCCACAGTGAAGCAGCCTTCTCAGATAGCAGATGTTAGGGTGTTGAGAATGACAGCAAAATGTTGCAGAACTGTGATAGGTGGCTTACCATACACTTCTTAAGCTACCCACCCCACCTCCATCACAAATGTTCTGTAATTATTATTCATTTCCAATGACAAAGTATGTTTCAGCTGCCAATCCAGTTGGTTTCTGTATATGTAATGGGAAGGGCCACCATCTTATCCTTTCCCTTAGGCAACAAAGTATCTTGAGCCAACCCCCTGAGTTTAATATCCATTTACAGTGTAAACATTTTGCTCTATTATACACCTTTTTTGTAAGTAATTTTGAGTATTGGAGAGAAAAGTGGAATCAAAATATTCCAGTGCAATAATTATGGTAAAACCATGCATGCATTTTCATTTTGTTTATTTTTCCATGTAGTCAGTGTCCTTCCCTAGAGAGCTTAGTTCTCACATTTCTTTACCCAGTGGAGATATGACTTTATAACTGCAGGGAGGCAAATTAGTATGCAGGTGCAGTGAGCTGGCAGCCACCTCTGTGAACATGACCATACTATTAAAATATTTACTTCAAATTAGACATCTTAATTTAATACCTATGTAGGTATATAGATAAAGTATAATTAGGTAAGTAACTAAATAAATTGTGTCTCAAGCTATTAACTCCTATCCTGTACAAGTCAGATGTGCTATTCTTAAGTAATGTCTCTTGGGTTCATGGGTATTGTAAAAAAAAAAATACCATTTTACGAAGGAGCATCAAACATAGCCTTTAACCCTGCAGAGAAGTACAGAATACATTCAGTGTTGTGAATGCTCTTTGGCATATTGGGAAAGGAGTGTATCTTGTTTGTTTACTACACAGCCCACACTCCTCCTCCTGCTGGTGTATCAATCTGACAATCTTTCTGACTAATCTTGGAAGGAAAGGGGAAAACATTTGCAATGAAAAGCACTTAAAATGATCATTTGGGATTTGAAACACTTCCACAAGAATAATATTTGGCAAATGCTGTGATTTTGTCACAAAATGATGTGTTTTCTTTCCTTTTTTCTTTTTCTTTTCTTTTTCTTTTTTTTTCCTTATGAGGAAGGAATGCATAAAATATTAGCCCTGTCACTGCTTTTAGATTTTCTCCCCTTTTAATGTGTGTATGTGCTGCAGCTTCTTCTTCTATTTTTTTCTTGTTAATATTAAAAGGATTTTTTTTGCATGCAATATTCTTAATCATACACAGAGAGGGAGAGATTGAGGCCAGTTTCATGATGAAGTGGAATGCACAGCCAGTGAAGGAAACTACAATGTTAAGGAGGAAAGAAAAAATATTCCTGAGAAATAAAGATGGGTGCAGGATTGTTGTAAGACAGTGGCAAGTGAACACTTGCATTACTATTTGACCTCTTTCCTTCATTCTGTGTTTAATGGAAGCTATTAATTTTTGGTCTCAGAATCTGCTTGATTGTACATTTGGATTCATTTATTCACATCCAAGGACTTCTTAGTCAAGAAAATGCAGGACCCAACCTTGTGACTAGATGGTGCATGGTTCTAAATAAATCTCAAATGGTTTCTGTAGGTCTATCCACTCATTCAGCTAGTCCAAACTCTCTTTGTATGGTGCAAGAGTAGGAATCCTGTCTTATATTTGCATGTTGGTAAGCCTACAAGATCCCAGAGGTTGGACAAGAATCCAGTAATTTCTAATTACTTCCTTTCTCAAGTAACAAACATTAAATTACAAATGTAAGTTAATAAGGGGCATCTTCATTCTTTTTTCTTCTTTTTTGCTGTAGTACTTTAACTTTTGGGTAGTTCATAGTTACAAGGATATGGTCTCACTAAATTATAAGCAATGCATATTTCAAATGCTGGCTCATTCTGTGTTGTGTGCTTCTAACTCATTCCCTTTTGTAGGTTTTAAGACAAGAATAAGATGAACAGGTGAACAGTATGTTTTATGCTATAAGACAATGGTTTGTAATATTTATATGTATGTTTATTTTTTCAAACAAACATAATAATATTTAGTTACTTTTAAGGCATAACACATTTGAAAAGCTGAACTATATTGGTAACAAACTATTTTTGAGTCTCAGAAATGTAACTGAAACTAATTACTTTTGTAAAAAAAATTTAAAAATTGACACTATGCTGCTCTTTCAATATACAGATTTTTAGAGTAGAAATGTTGCAAGTTATTGATTAGTACTTGGCTAGGAGATCATTAGTAAATACCCAGTGCTGTGGACAGAGGAAGTAACTGGAAAAATCACCTCTTAGTATTCCTTGCCTATGAAAACCTCATGAAATTCATGGGGTCAACATAATAAGATTGGTTTAATATAACTTGACATTGCCTGATATAGCCAGAGTGTTTACATTTAAAGTACAAGCAGTCAAGTGATGGAGATATAATATCCATGTCAACATAATTCCAAATATTGGATCTGGGAATTATAGGATATCATTTATTATGATTCAGACTTCCTGTCAGAATTCATGATTATGATTCTGTCATTATTGTTATTGAATATTGGAGAGGATGCATGTATTGATCATGTATTGGTTTTGTGTATGAGAAACAACTTTTGGTTGTGAGCCTGGTGGTATATAGGTGGAAGGGAGGCTAAACAAATGGCAGGCTGGGCAAATGGTAAGTAGAGTAAAGGGATTTGTGGCTTTATGATTCTGGAGATGGTGTCTGTTCTCCATGCAGTGGTTCAAGTATGTGGAGGAGGTTTATTTTTCCTTCCCTTTATTGAAATAGGATGGTAGAGCTAGGAATGTTGTGTAGGAGGACAGATGGGTGATAAGGAGACTGCTAGAATTTGCTTTGTTTGGGAATGAAGTTTGGGGGTGGGGCTGGATAGTTTGAGTTTTAATACCATGGTAAGGCTGTAAGGAATGCAGGCATGGACATGGAAGAGGGAGGAGTGAAAATAGGAGGAAGAAATATCAACAATCTGAGATATGCTGACGACACCATAATAATAGCAGAAAACCTCACAGATCTGGGATACCTACTAAAGAAGATCAAAGAAGAAAGTGAAAAGGCAGGCTTGCTGTTGAACATAAAGAAAACAAAAATAATGACCACAGAAAACTTACACCCATTTAAACTAGACAACGAGAAAATAGAAATATAAAAGAATTCTCATATCTAGGACAAACATTGATCAGAACAGGGACTGCAGCCAGGAAATCAGAAGAAGATAAAGAATGGAGAGGGTGGCTATGAAAGACCTAGAAAAGATTCTAAAATGCAAAGACATACAACTCAGCACAAAAGTCAGAATCGTACAAGCCATCGTATTCCCTATTACCATGTATGGATGGGAGAGCTGGACAGTCAAGAAAGAAGATAGGAGGAAAATCAATGCATTTGAGATGTGGTGCTGGAGAAGAGTGCTGAGGATTCCATGGAGAGCCAAAACGACAAAAAACAAAAACAAAAAAAAGGTCCTAGAGCAAATCAAGCCAGACATATCCCTAGAAGCCAAGATGACAAGACTTAGACTGTCGTATATTAGACACATCATGAGAAGGCATAAATCATTGGAAAAGACAATAATATTAGGAAAGGCAGAGAAAAGTAGAATGAGAGGAAGGCCATATGCTACATGGATGGACTTTGGGGGGAAGCACACGAGGGTGTCCGAGATGCTGCGGGATGGTGCACCGCGGGACCGCGGCATCTGCACCATGGCGCACCGTCGGTGCCTCTGAAAGGAGCGCTAAATCAGTGCTCCTTTCAGAAGTCAGTGAAAGTGCACCCTAAAAGCGTAGGGTGCACTTTCCCTGACTTTTTTGCCGCAGCGTGTCCAGATGCTGTGGCGGGAGGTTGCCCTCAGAGCGCCGGTGGTGCAGAGGGCCGGCAGCTCTGAGGGCAACCTCGGGAGGAGGAAGGGGTGCCGATCGTGTGGCTGCCCCTCCTTTTCCCTGCCTTGGAGATGACTCTATTAGTCGTTTGCCGAGGCCCTTAATTAAAGAGACCACAAATATGAGTTTGATGAAGCTGGGCAGGACAGTAGAGGAGATGGGGGCCTGGAGATGTCTCCTCCATAGGGTCGCCATTGGTCGAAACTGATGTGAAGGCAGTTAACAACAAGAACAAAGGTGGAGGGACCCATTAGTTCTGACCCAAATGCTTTGCTGGTAACTTCTGTCCTGATGCCTTCAATAAAAACCTTTTGTGTTTTCATCACACTAAGATTGTTTGTCTGTGCAATGGGAATAGAGCTTGCTGGTTCTGACACTTCCATAATATTTGAGGTTTTGCAAGCTCACACAGCTTCATTCTACTATTCAATTTGCAGAAGGATGGTTCCCATAGTTACATTTACATCACTGCACACATTCACACACATACACACACATACAACTTGATGAAAGGAGAAGAATTTGATACACACATATCACCATGTGCAATATGAAGTGGTTTCAGTTACTGTGAATTATGGGGTTGGTTATTTTGTGTGTGTTTTGTTTTGTTTTATTTTATTTTGGAAAAATAAAAAAGTCTGTAAGTGTGTAATGTCAGTAAAAGCATTTTAAAGTATCTACATGTCTGCATCCCAGTTTGAAATAACTAACCCCATCTCTACCTTTCTGTCTCTGTTTCAGAACCCTTAATTGTGCTGCTCCCCACTTCTCCTTTCTAATTGCCAGTTCATTTTTAATGGATGTTCTTATTGGCCCATTTTTATGGAAGAGATTAATATATAGTTATTATTATTCCATAATTGCAGATGATGAGAAAATAGTGGCTTTCCTAGGTCTGCCTTGCCTTTCTGTGTCTTGGTTGAAATTTGAACCGGGGGTTTCATATGATATACAGAAACTACAGATGGGTTGCAATCATAGTTATCAACATCACCAATCAAACAGGATCAGAGGCATGGCCAGGAATAGGAAGGGTCAGGAGAAACACAAAAGGGCCTCAGTGGCTGAACAATACCAATTTAGCAAGCAAACATGATTAGGACTTCAGATGGCACTGAAATATGCAGAAAAAATGTTCCAGGCAGGACAAAGGTTGTGGATCAGAATTAAAGAATATGAGAGAACTGAAGGTCTGTTTGGCAGGGTATGCCTATGGATTATCTACCACAAATGGAAGGGATGCAGACAGGCAGAGAAAGGTGACCTAATGACCCTAAGCAGACGACTAAAAAAGTCGTCTTCTGGGCAGAGAAGAGGAGGGGCAGCCGCACGAGCGGTGCCCCTTCCTCTCCCCGAGGTCGCCCCCAGATGCGCCGTCCGTCCGCATGACTGGCGCATTGGGGATGACCTCACGGCGCAGCGCCCACATGCGCTGCGCCGTTTGAGCCGGGGAAAGTGCGCCCACCGCTTTTGCGGCGCACTTTCCCTTAGATCTAAAAGGAGCGCCAATTTGGTGCTCCTTTTAGATGCGCCGACGGTGCGCCGCGGTGCGGAGGCTCCGCACCGCCGGCGCTCCGTCCGGCGGTGGCTAAAGTTTCCTTTTCCTTAAGCTACAGCAACTGTACTGCCTTCCCTGAAGTTGCCCTAAATGGGTACAGAGTATCCACACAGGGGGGAGTCAATGCAGCTTTTCCGAGGCTGTATTGAAGCCCCAGCAACCGCACCGCCAGCCCCAAGGATGCTGCAAAGGGAGACGGAGCAACCAAATGGGCCGGCAGTGGCTGCTTTAATTTTTTGTTGTCGTTCTCAAATGCATGCACATGTACGCATCTCTCCACACCTTCAAATCTGTGCAGGAAAACATCCCTGCACACCTGCACAGAACCTGTTATATGGTAGTATACAGTCTGTCACTTTGTGCGCAAAGGTGACTGAAGATCAACATCCTTGTGCACTTGCACAGGACCTGTTATAGGGTGGTATACAGTTTGTCTCTATGCACAAAGATGGCTTAAGTTTGGCATCCCTGTGCACCTGCATAGGTTCTTTCATACACCCACATACCATGACCTTCACTCCCCCCCCCCCCAAGGAGTAGGTACAGTAGACAGGTGCCACTGCCTGATTGTGCCACCCTTAGGGTGCAGGAATGGGTTTGTCAACTGAAAAGACACTCCATCATCTTCCACAAAACATATCCCACACAGATCGGGGGGAGGGGAGAGCTAATTCCAAGGGAGGGTTGTGTGGACAGACTTGATACATGCAGCTGGTGGTCATGCAAGTGACACGGACAACAGGACACGTGGATAAGCATTACTCCAGGAGACCCTCCCCTGATCATGCCAGGAAGTGGTGTGAAGGTCTTATGCACACCAGCACACCTGCACAGAAGAGGTCCCAAAAGCCTCTTTCATGCAAATTGCTGTGCATGCTGACAGCAAGCATACATCCAACAGAATGTATTTATTGTCATAACAGAGGACAATTGCTAGGGCGCATGCATAGAGTTACAATTAGGGTTAGGGTTAGGGTTCTAATATTCAAGTGCTCCTGCGCCAGTGCATCCACACTTGGAAGCATAGGGCACTTTAAATTAAAGCTTGCATCGTAGGGTGCATGCTCTGGATCACCGAGTTGAGTTCTGCTGCATGTGTGACAGTGCATTTATATGGCTATTTTCTAGTGCATCAATGTCAGCGTATACATATACACATGTGAATTGTTAGCAGACGTCCTCCATTTTTCTTGTATGTTTTAGCCATGTGGCTTTCCCTATAACCCCAGCCTGACCCTTGGGAGATGGCAGCAATAATCCCCTATATATGAGGTCATGTGAGCAAGGTAATGTTACAAAAGACCACCAGAACAGGCAGGTTTTGGGAGTTGCCTTGGGGAATATCCCATTATGTTGGAAAAGATACCTAATGGTGTTTGTTTGTCTTAATCTCACACTTGATGAGACAGTGATTAGATTTAATCTCACCCCTTTTCTCTAGCTTCCCTTCCTTGATAGTTTTGAAACCAAATGCATTGTTTAGACTATGCCCAGACTTAAGTAAACAATAGTAAGCCACTCAAGTCTTTGTCCACCTATTGTCTAACTCATGGCTAGAAGGCAGAAATCGCCCTTAAAAACCCCTGGATTTTAGCAGACCGTGTGCTACTTTGGAAGCGCATGCTGAAACTCTGTCAGTCTATGCTCTGAGATAGTTCCTGTGACCCCCTCTCTTGCCGGTCATGCCCCTTCCACAGAACTCATCCTCATTTGCTGCCAGAAGCCCAGAGAAGTCACTCAGGTGTGAGTATATCTCCCTCTATCCTGGTTTTTCTCTCTTGCCTCCCCCTCTCTCACTCTTCTCCGCTTATTCTTCTAGTGTGTGTGTGTGTGTTGCATTTGGATGTTTGCTTATTTTTGTCAAATAAATACTTTAATTGGAGCTTGGTCCATTTCAGTGTCTTTCCTAGCCAGAATTCTTATGTCTCCCATAGACAATTGGATAAGGTCCTAGAAGCGAAGTTGGGCGCTTCCCTCTCTCATTTGAGCTAATTATAAATTCCCCAAAATTAGGTCTTGGCTTCCCAACAGAAGGTGCACATCTTCACCAAAGGAGCAGAAAAAAGCGGCTCCTTTTTGGAGTGACTTTTCTTGGCATATGATGGCTAGAGGGTGGTTTCCTGGAGACTTTTAGGTGTGCGTTGTCTAAAGGCCACACCTACAAGTCATCCTCAAAGCACCCCTTTTTGCCCGTCTGCATAGCTGCTAAATTACCTTTCTATGGACCTTTAGAAATAGTGCAAATTGCCAGAAATAGTGCAAATTGAGTCCACTTTAACTGCCCTGACTCAGTGCTAGGGAATCATGGGAACTGTAGTTTATTGTGGCACCAGAACTCTCTGACAGAGAATAATAATAATAATAATAATAATAATAATAATAATAATAATAATAATCATCTTTATTTTTACCCTGCCCCTCTGTTAAAACAATTGAGGCGGCTTACAACAGATAAAATACAAGCTACACAATAAGACCCCCACACCCCAACAACCCCCTCCCTCTCCCAGCTCCCCTTAAAAAGGTATTAAACTAAGCACAATTTAAAACCAACAATTAAAAACATAACAGGATAAAAGAAACTGCGGCAACATTCCATTGCATCAGCTTAATTTGAAAGGAACTTAGGGGCTCTCCTAGTGGAATATCCTGATAGAATATCCTGAGGCCAGGATTTTCTATTCAGGGAAGGCCTGCTGGAAGAGATCCATCTTGACAGACCATTTAAAGCTGTCTAAAGATGTCAATTGGCGGATCTCATCCGCAGAGCATTCCACAATCTGGAATCAACAACAGAAGAGGCCCTCTGGAAGGTAGTCAAAAGCCTAGATCTTTGTGGCTGCAACAAATTCCTCCCAGAGGACCAGAGAGCATGGGGAGGACTATATGGGAGGAGGTGGTCTCTAAGATAGTTAGGACCCAAGCCATTTAAGGCTTTAAAGGTAATAATCAACACTTGTACTGGGCCTGGAAACTAACAGGCAGCCAGAGGAGGGATCTTAGTACCGGGGTAATATGGTCCCTCCTAGGTGTTCCCAACACTACTCTGGCTGCCATGTTCTGTACCAGTTGCAATTTCCGAACCAAGCATAAGGGTAGCCCCATGTGGAGCATGTTGTAGAAATCTAGACGTGAGGTTACCAGCGCATGTACAACAGTCTCGAGATCCCTTACTTCCAGAAAGAGCACAGCTGGCGTATCAGCCGAAGCTGATAACAAGCGCTCCTGACTGTTGCATTTACCTAATTCACCATCAGGAGTGATGAGTCAAGGGGTACCCCTAGACTGTGAACACAGTCACTGGAGGAGAGTGTGACCCTATGCAGGACTGGAGGTTGCAACCCAATTCTTGGTTTCGAGGCTGCTACCGT
>JAIPUX010001232.1:19616746-19639304 GCA_020142125.1 Phrynosoma platyrhinos
CGTGCCTTCAACTGCCTCCCTGGAGACAGCTGAGGGCCCAGAACAGTGGGGAAGAGGAGGAACAGGTGCATGCCTGTTCTTCCTTCCCCCCCCCATCCTGGGGCTTCAGCTGCCTCCCCAGAGAGAGCTGAATTCCTGGAACAGGAGTATGTCGAGAGTATGTACCTGAGTTCTTCCCCACTGATTCAGGCCTTCAGCTATCTCTGGAGAGGCAGTTGAGGGCCGGGGGGGGGGGAAGAAGGTGGAAGTCCTTCCCCCCAGAAGTCCCATTCCACCCAGAAGTCCTGCCCCCAGCTCTGAGTAACTCCTGGAGCCAGAACACCTTTAACTTTGGGCACTCAGTCTCTAAAAGGTTTGCCATTACTGCCCTAAGATAACTCTTCCTAATGTTTGGAACAAGTGACGGACCCTGCCACAGAACTTTGTCCTGCTCCTCTGCAATGCCAGGTTGGTGAAAAATAAGACCCATATCATCTATGATCTTCTCATGGATGAAAAACCGACCTGGCTTACTTCTCAGAAACCTGGCTGGGGGAAGATAGTGCCATTACGTGGGGGGAGATAGTGCCATGAGCAGGTAAGGGAAAGTGGGCAGGGGGGTGAGTGGCTCTAGTTCACAAAGACATCCTATCCTTGACCAGGATACCTATCTGGAAAACAGACCACTTCGAGAGTATGTACCTGAGTTTAAAAACTAGGGATAGTATAGGGATTTTGTTGGTTTACCATCCACCCCATTGCTTAACAGACTCCCTATCTGAGCTGACACAGCTGGTCTCGGAGTTGCTGTTGGAGTTGCCCAGACTTTTAGTTCTGGGCAACCTCAACATTCCATTTGAGACCAGCTTAACAGGAGCGGCTCGGCAGTTCATGGATACCATGACAGACATGGGCCTATCCCAAATGGTTTCTGAGCCAATGCATTTGGCAGGTCATACTCTTGATGCGGTCTTTAGTACGGAGCAGGTATATCCGTGGGTGGAGATAAAAACTACCTCTGCACTGTCATGGACGGAACATTTCCTGGTCAATGTTGAACTAAGAGCCATTGCTCATCCCACCAGGGGTGGAGGGCCCATTAAAATAGCCCGCCCTCGAAGGCTAATGGAGCAAATTGGATTCCAGAAAGCCTTGGAAGGTTTCTTGGTTGGTAAAGTCAACGACCCTGTCAAAGCCCTGGTGAACACTTGGAACATCGATCTCACCAGAGTTATCTACACGATTGCACCCAAACATTCTTTCCAACCCACTCCAAATCATCATCCCTGGTTCACAGAAGAACCCAAGAAAATGAAGCGGGTTGGATAACGACTTGAGTGTACCTGGCGGAAAACTATCTTATCTGATAGAACTCGTCATAGGAAATTACTTCATTCCTATCGAGAGGCAATACAGGCAGCAATGAAATCTTTGTCCTCTGCCCTTATTGCGTCTGCAGAATCTCGTCCAGCAGAACTGTTTAGGGTAGTAAGGGAACTGTCACAGGTTCCACCTGTGCAGAACCCTCTACTCAACCCAACAACAGCCTGATGTGATGCTTTTAATAACTATTTTGCAGATAAAATCCCTCAGATAAGAGCCAATTTAGATGCCGGGATTACAACAGAAGTGACTGATGAGGTGTCCAGTAAACCCGTTTATAAGATTAAACTGGATCAGTTTGAGTTAGTGAGTACCGATGATGTGGACAAGATCCTCGGAAAAGTAAAGAAGAAGATGTGCTCTGTCAATCCCTGCCCATCTTGGCTGGTTGTCCAGGGAGGTGATGCATTGATGGCCTTCTTAAGGAGGTCATCAATGCATCCCTTAGGGAAGGAGTTGTTCCATCTAGTCTAAAGGAGGCAGCCATTAGACCACTTCTGAAGAAACCTTCCCTGGACCCCCTGGACATGAAAAATTATAGAACAGTCTCACATTTAGCATTCTTGAGCAAGGTGATTGAGAGAGCTGTCGCTTCCAACTCCAAGTGATCTTGGATGAAACCAATGTTCTAGATCCATTTCAAACCAGCTTCAGGCCTGGATACGGGGTGGAGATGGCCATGGTTGCTCTGGTGTACATGCCCTGGTAACCTCATGACTCGACTTATGTAACACACTCTACATGGGGCTACCCTTATACCTAACTCAGAAACTGCAACTAGTACAAAATATTGCAACCAGGCTGATCACTGGAACTCCAATATGTGATCATATCACTCTGATCGTGAAATCTTTGCACTGACTGCCAGTTAGTTTCCAGGAACAGTATAAGGTGTTGGTGTTAACCTTTAAAGCCCTACATGGCCTGGGCCCATCTTAAGGAATCACCTATCTCAAAGCAAAAGCAAAGCAGCTTCATTTATATATCGCTTCATATCGCACTATGGGATGTCTAAGTGGTTTACAAATGTAAGCTCATTGCTCCCCAACAGTTGGGTACTCATTTTAGCGACCTCAGAAGGATGCAGGCCTGAGTTTAGCCTGAGCCCTGGCTAGTATTGAACTCACAACCTTGTGGTCTATGAGTGAGTGGCTGCAGTACAAGCATTTAACCACTGAGCCACCAGGGCTCCTATAATCTACCCCATGCCCTCAGGTCCTCTATGAGGAAGTTGCTTCAACCAATAAGAACCAGAGTGATGACAACCTCCCAGAGGACTTTCTCTGCCAAGGCCCCTAGATTGTGAAATGCCCTGCCAGAGGAGATCCATCAGATAACCAGACTGCTATAAATAGTGCAAATTGAGTCCACTTTAACTGCCCTGGCTCAGTGCTAGGGAATCATGGGAA
This sequence comes from Phrynosoma platyrhinos, assembly GCA_020142125.1. Lineage (NCBI taxonomy): Eukaryota > Metazoa > Chordata > Lepidosauria > Squamata > Phrynosomatidae > Phrynosoma > Phrynosoma platyrhinos. The sequence continues at coordinate 19,619,518 of JAIPUX010001232.1, forward strand.
TTGTATTTTTTTCTGAGACATTGAGCCTTCTCTGTCAGAGAGCTCTGGTGCCATAATAAACTACAGTTCCCATGATTCCCTAGCACTGAGCTAAGGCAGTCAAAGTGGACTCAATTTGCACTATTTCTGGCAGACTGCAAAGGCCTTTAGGGCCTAAGCAGACAGTGCTTTGCACCGTCTTCTAGGCAAGGAAAGGGAGGGGCAGCCTCACGCTGGGTGCCCCAACCCTTCCTGAACATGGCATCAGGGCGCCCGTCGCTCCGCACAACTGGCGCTCCAACGATGTACTTCCACCGCAGCGTCCGCACGCGCTGCGGCAGAAGAGATGCCGAAGGTGCACCCAAGGCCTCTTGCAGCGCACTTTCAACATCTTGTGCTCCTAAAATAGTGCTCCTTCCAGGGCCTGAGAAGCTGTGGATTGGGGCCGAGGAGTGCGGCTACCTCAGCCCCCATTCGCAGCTTCCCAGGGCAGCCCACGGCTGCCCGTTTGCTTAGGCCCTTAGATGGCATTAAAAAAGTCATCAAGATGGATCTCTTCCAGCAGGCATTCCCAGAATGACATTCTCACAATCTCTCCCCCGTCATTAGACAATTAGATCACTCCATTATATATTCAGAGTGCCAGCTATCTAATTGTATTAGATTTGTAGCTTTGTTTTAAGTTAAAATTTAATGTTGACAATGATTTAATATATTTTTAAGGGGGGTTATATGTCTATTATAATTGTATGGGATTGTATTTTAAATTTTAAAGTCACCTTGATAGCCTTGGCTAAAGGCGGGATATAAATAAAAAAATATATTATTATTATTATTATTATTATTATTATTATTATTATTATTATTATTATTATTATGGCCCTCACTACCTCATCCCTCCAAGCTTTGAGAGATCTGGTGGTGTCAAGTCCAGAAGGAATGCTGCATCCAGGGTGAGCTGACTGAAGTGTTCCCTCTGTTTATAGAGGGCTGTAAACAAAATGTTATGTTGTAAACATTGTAAGGTAAAATCCCTAACAAAAAACAAGCACAGTCATACTATCACACCAGATGTTCACAGAGGAATTAGCCAATTCCTCTGCCCAAACCTGGACTGCTACCAAAATGATGGGGGAGGGGTCAAAAATGATATAATTGGCTGTAATTGCCAACCCAAAACCAGGCCTCAGAGTCCCAGAACACCAGCACCCCCAGAAATAAACTCCAAACCCTATAGAAACTACAGCATCTGATACAACCTCAAAGGCATCCTTAATCTTCAGATTCTCCCACCAAAAGGAAACACAATAAAAGCCATGAAGGAACTCATGTCGGCCTGCAAATCTTCCTTAATCCCCTGCGTGATCCTAATCCTGTGTGGCTGCCATGCTCTACAGGTTTCATCGTTAAGCCTATGAAAGAAGGGCCTCCCAGGACTTACATGATATACAAAACTCAAATGATCTCCAAAATTTCATGGAGAGTAGCTTTATTACATTGTAAAAACAAATAAAAAACAAAAACAGAAAAACTCTCACATAAAGCTAAACCTTCTCAATGGAAAGAATGCACTGTTGCTTATTAGACTGGATGAGGGTGAACAAATTGAAACTTATTCCAGACAAGACAGAGGTGCTCCTGGTCAGTCGGAAGGCAGACTAGAGAATAGGGATCCAGCCTGTGTTAGATGGGTCTACAAGATGCAGATTCACAGTTTAGGGGTATTCCTTGACTCAGCTTTGGGCCTGGAGGCCCAGGTCTCTGCAGTGACCAGGAGTGCCCATTCCTTGAACTGCTAGATCTGGACTTGGTAGTACATGACTTTGTTACCTTGGTTACATCCCATTTGGACTATTGTAACAATTTTACTTGGGGCTGCCTTTGAAGAGTGTTTGGAAATATCAGCTGGTCCTAAGAGCTGCATCCAGAATGTTAATCACACAACACCCCTGTTGAAACAGCTCCACTGGCTGCCAGTTTGTTTCCAAGCACAACTGAAAGTGCTGATTATGACCTATAAAAATCTATATGGCTCAAGTCCAGGCTATTAGGCAGACTGTGGCCCTAAGCAGACGACTAATAAAGTCGTCTTCTGGGCAGAGAAGAGGAGGGGCAGCCGCACGAACGGCGCCCCTTCCTCTCTCCGAGGTCGCCCCCAGATGCGCCGGCCGTCCACACGACCGGTGCATTGGGGAAGACCTCACGGCGCAGCGCCCACATGCGCTGCGCCGTTTGAGTCAGAGAAAGTGCGCCTGCCACTTTTGCGGCGCACTTTCTCTGACATCTAAAAGGAGCGCCAATTTGGTGCTCCTTTTAGGGTCGCCGGCGGTGCGCCTGGATGCGGAGGCTGCAGCCCCGCGGCGCTCCGTTCGGCGGCGGCTCCGGGGCCTCCGTCTGCTGAGGCCCTGTATCTCCCTGTATGAACCAGCCTAGGCTCTGCAATCCTCAGGAGAGGCTCTTCTCTCAGTCCATCCACCATTATAAACACAAGAGTGGTGATGACACAAGAGAGGGCCTTTTCTGTGACTTTCCCTACACTCTGGAACTCCCTTCCTAGGAAGGCCAGAATGGCCCCTTCCTTATTGTCCTTCCACCAGTAGGTTAAATCTTCTTATGCAGAAAGGCTTTTAAAACAGAAATTTTTTGAAGATTGGGTTGGGTGTTGTATTTTTTAAATACAAAATAGACAGGTTATGTTGGGATGTTGTATTTTTAACTATATTTTATTATTTTAACAAGCAATCTATTTTAATATTGTAATAATTTATTTCTATTTTAATGTATCATTTTTCTATGTTTTTAATTGTACTGTTCTTTTAATATTATAAGCTTCTCTAGATCCCAGTTCTGGGAAAAGAATGGGATACCAATACTACTACTACTACTACTACTACTAATAATAATAATAATAAATAATAATAAAATAATCATCTCAGTGCCCCAACATACCGGGCTGTGTCTTGGCCCTTCACTCTTTTCATGATCAATAGGGACATCTAGAATCTCTGTCAAGGCACAAAACTTGGTCATCAGATACACACATTGACTAGTCCTAAATTGTTCAACTATGGGCCAATGCAGACGGCCTTTTTGAGGTGACTCTCGGCTGCCCCTGGTAATGGCAGATTGGGGCCATGGCAACCACATGCTTCAGCTCTGATCCTCCTTTTTGCCACCCCAAAAAGAGCAGCAAAACATCGCTCTTTTTTAGGGCAGTTCTTTTGCACCCTTTTGATGCAGTGATGCGGACAGGTGCACAGCATCAGGGTGGTGTCAGGGTGGAGTCGGGGCAGCCGGCATGCAGTTGCCCTGCCCGAACTCCATCCCCAGGCTGGGCTATAGTGCTGGTCTACATCGGCCCTATGACACGAAGAACAATAAAATTATCCAAATAATAGATAGTCCCTCCCTGTCCAGTCCTCTGCCTAAGGTACCATTCCGTAAAAGTATTGAACTTCTCAAATGCAGAACAAGACACTGAGAACTCCATAGGAAGGGTCCAGTCCGTACAAAACATGTCTTCAAATGAAATGCTCAGCAGCTCAAAATAATCAGGGTGAACTAATAAAAGGTGAAATGCAGACATCACATTTTGCCAACTCTGACCCTACACCTGTCTTGCAAACTGCATGAACAACAGTATCAAAGGATGTATAGCATAACGTGATCAACTTGTGAACATTAATTGAGCTGGGCCTATTTAAGAGGATGAGGGGACCTCTAGCACCATGCTTATTAGTCTGGTGGTCTTTACCACTTTTCCCTTGGGGCAGTTCTGAAAGGAATAAGAGCTATTGTACACCACACTCATTGCAAAAAGGGGGGAAAAAACCCCTACGTGGTTTGCATGTGCATGCATATTGTGTCCTAAACTCCCAACACAGGAGCTTCTTATGCTGCCCCTGTTTAATCTGGAGTCAAGTAGCCACTAGAGCTACTGTGTAATCTAACCACTGTGAGAGTATTCGCCCTGAGTTAGGTGTGCTGGGATCATCAGTTGCATTCACAACTGTGGCTGCATCTGATCCCAGTGGAGGATGGGGTTTATAGCAGACTTCATACAAAAAGCCATATTGTCTCATCCCCTCTAAAGCCATAGGTATTGAGTTGTTGCTCCATCCAATATGTACTGCATCTCACCTGGGATCATGCAGATGTAAGCAAGTCCATAGCTTTTGAGACTCCCCTCCAAAGATGTTGCATCTTTCTGAATCTCTTCAGAATGATTCTCCAATGGCCCAACAACTTTTGAAAATGATGCTCCAGGGCATGTAGGCAAACAAGAATCTGTTTAATTACCTTTGACATGCCCCCACCTTTATGTTCTTTCTGAACTAGAGGGGATGCCTGCTGGGGCTGAACCTGGGCTTTGTGTGAGGCAAAACGAACTCATTCTATGAGGAATTTATTTATGGAAGATAATATTTTAAAAGAATACAAAATAGACAGGTTATGTAGGCTGAGATAAAGGTGGATCTTAATGCTCACCATAGCCAACAGCTTTTGAAGCCAGAAGTATTGTAGCTACATTCAGAGACCTTTGCAAGTGCTACAATGCCATCTTTAATAAGACTCCTCTTTGCAGTCATGAACGAAACAGTTTTCAAGAGCAATTTAACTTGAATAACATTAGTGGTATATGATATCCTCCACATGATGAACTTATGCAATAAACATAACCATTTGCTAGGTTTCCAGTTAAAGATTATCATGATCCTTTTTAGGTGCCTTATGTGAAATTATCTCTCATGCAGTATCAATTCACACATCACCAAAAAAATTGTAAATTATTTGTATGTTATTAATTTTTGATGTTAACATCAGATCAGTGAAGGAAATATAATTATTTTTTCCCAGAGGAAATATCTATCATTGTTTAACATTTTATAGTAAAACAGTTGCATATAATTTTAAATATATGCTATTTTCATATTACACAGTAAAATTCATGCTCCTTTTGTTTTGCTATTGTCTATATGCATTAATTAATTTAAATTTTTTCATCTAAATGTGTTGGAATCTTACAACAATCATTATGAACATCATCACCATTTTCAAATAGTTATATATCACTCAACATATAATGAGTTAAAAATATATAATATAAAAGCACAGTAAAAAAAAATACAATATACAAACATGATACATATAATCAATACCCAATATTCTCATTATTAATAAAATAGACATTAGTCTGGAATACACAGGGAAGATTGGCAAAAATAGATAAGTCTTCAAAATATGGCAACAAATAATTTTTGAAGCATGTTTGATACTGTTCAGAATCCCACAAAGAAGGTGCCATCACATCTCACCACAACCAGATATCTTGATGTAAGGAATATTTGCTTATAAATGAAATGTATGAAAGATAAAACTCATTTATTTCAAAACAGGTATAAATATGTAAGTTTATGGTATACTGTATCATGAAGTCCTGAGAGCACAGAAACAATCAGTAGTGGTGTCAAACTTTTGCTACCCAGATGGAGAACAAGATGATATCTCATCCCTTTCTATGTAGTCAACAGAGAAGTGTTAGGTGAACTTTACTTCATCAATGATGATAAGAAAATATCCACTTTTGTGGGCATCAGGCAAATGTAGGATGCAGACCACACTGTTGCAAATACACCCACCTCCAAGAGTGCTAAACGGTACAGAATGTCAGGCAGGGATACTGCCATTTCTCTGCCTTATTTAGCTAAGGGCCTGATAGGAAAAGCTCCACCCACATGTTTGTTCCTCTTCATATTCAGAGCAACAACACTTCTAGACAGAAGAGTTCAATTTAGGTATCATGTTTCAGGAGCAGAATTAATAGTAAATCATACCACTGTGACTATAGCAATACATACCTTTGTGACTATAGCAATACAAAAACATGCAGCAAATTTATTGGGGAAAACAAAACCATTCTTTAAAAAGCCCTTTAAGATGAATTCTCTCTGCAAACAGAATGTGCTGAAATATTGGCTTATCGGAAGCTTTCACTCCAACTGCTTTTTCTTTCTCTTTCATTTTTTAAAAAGTGTTTTTCACAGTTAGAAATATTGAACTAAGCCAGTAGGTATTTACAAAATACTTCAAAGGCAAAACAACCCTATTTTTCCATTGGAATTTTAACTGATTGAAATGTTATTTTTCCTTATCTCTGGTACAGATTTTAAAATAACTGAGAAGGAAGTCCAGTCTTGCTACCTCTTTCCACGTTGGTCAGATTCCATCTCTTAAATGTACATATTGATGTCTCAGAGCAGCCGTCCACAAAACACTTTGTACAATTGTTATTAATTTCAATAACATTCATATATAGGAAGCTTTATCAGGCTGTCAAGGGTCAAATCCATGCTACTTGTATGTAAGATTTGGATCTGTGTTGTATACAGAATGGCCATGTCAGGGTATGTGTCATGTGATATGTTGGAAGATTTATACATTGCATTATCTTTTCTCTCCTTAGGGCTTGTACAGACCAGCCAAAAGAGCTGGCCTAGGGGTGGAGTTGAGGCATGGCAATCACACACTGGCTGCCCTGACTCCGTCCTGATGTTGTCATCACATCACACAGCATCAGGTGCTTCCTTGGTGCAGTGTACAGACATGCTACACCAAAGGAGCATAGAAGAGCCATGGTGGTGGCAAGAGCAGCATTTGCCAGCTCTTTTTGGAGTGGCAAAGTGCCAGATCGGGGCCACAGTGTGCAGTTGCCATGGCCCCAATTTGACGTTCCCAAGGGCGGCATGGAGCCACCTCTTAGGGGCCATCTGTAGAGCCCCATAATTAGGCAGAGACTTCTCCCCATAGCCCTCATTCTATCTGGCACTTTAACTGACTGTCTCACATTTTAAACTGTCAGTAACTGCAGTCAGCAGTCAGTAACTGCCTCCTCTGAGTCTAAGAGGGAGGTTAACATCTCTCTTCCTGCTATATCATCTCTGGGTATATTAGGTTTTAGTTTATTTTATGTATATATTTATTAAAGCCATTATAGTTTGTTTTTAAACCACAAACTACATGTTTGTCTTTTTGAGTTAGTCTTTATCCTTTAGGGAGATAGATTTAAAGTAATAGTCTGACCCATGTTTTTGCTGCTCTCCTGATGAAAGTGAACTCTAACAAGTTTAACTTTCATACCTACATATTTTAGTTTACCTTTAAAATGGTTAACACCCTAAAACTAAAATTGCAACCCACATTTTTGGGTTATGGGCCCAGTGGCGACCCAGTGAGTTCCCAAAAGGGGTCCCAGTTTAGACTCAGTGAAGTCTCAGAAGAGGTTCCAGATTATTTTTAGACTGCTTCTCCTGAAAATACTGACTTCAAAAAAGAATTTTTTTCTTAGTCAAACAGAAGAAAATGGCTTCAACTAATCCTAATTCTACAATGATGACTGAAATACTAACTGGAACAAATTATAAAATGTGGTAATGGAAAATGCAAATGTACTTGAATACAATGGGGCTATTTAAAACAATAAATGGACAGAGACCCACAGAAGCAGGAATACATTAATAACCATTTGATGAAAATGCAGAAAAATCTGTAGATTTTTATCTGAAGATCCAAGCATTGCTTACCATAATCAAGGTTTAACTGATGCAAAATAAATATGGTACAAACTACAGAAAGTAATTAATTCTCCAAGTACTTCTAATCAAAGAGCTCTTATGATTAAACTTGTTAACACCAAGTTGCATCATCCTCAATTTTTAAATCAGCATATTAGTGTATTTATAACAGCCTTTTCTGAAATTAGAGCAACTGGAGAATGTTTTCCAGAATGTGCTAAACTTGGACTGTTTTAGCAAGTGTTTGAAAATTTTATTATCCAATAATCCAATGCTTTGTGAGTTAAAGGAGATATTTCTTTGCAAGATGCTATTACTCAAATTGTTGAATTTCAAACCAGACAGAACTTGATGGGAGACAATTTTATTTTTTTAAAAAAACAGACAGAGAATTAGCTCAATCTGCTGCAGAGGATTTGAAAAAAGACTTCCCTTTCATGGAGATCAAATAGAAACAATGTTAACAAGTCAAAACCAAAAGCTGAGCTGCAAAAGCTGCAAAGCCAAGAACTGAATATAAAAGTAAAAGCAACTTTAAGGAAAAAAAAAAGTTTTTAATCCTAAACAGAAATCTTCCAGTCATGTTGATATGGGTTTGATTCAACAACATTTTTTTAGATTGTTCGAAATAAACATAAACACCAAGTTCTAATTGATAGTGGAGCAAGTGTGTATTACTTCAACAGCAAAGAATGGTTTGTTGATTTTGATGCAAATGTAACTTCCTGTATATCTTGCTAATGGTCAAAAAGTTTTTGCACAAGGAAAAGGGACTGTTATTTTGAAAACAAAACTTGGACCTGACAGAATAGGAACGTTACAAATCCCAGATACTTACTGTCTACCAGATTTCCCAGCCTCCTTTTACACTGTGCAAACTACAACATCAAGTGGCAAGTTTTTAAGTTTCAGAAAGCAAACTTGCTTTGGATTTTATGGTAAAAATTGATTTTTAGAACAAAATTAGGATCTCATGGTTATTATCCGATGCAGATTTTGCATTCATCTGCAAACAGTGTGACTCAATGCAATCACAAAAACTGTTCCACTTTATGGCATTGCAAATTTGCTCATTAATGTGGAAACATTAAAAGACTTGCCAATCAAGAGCTTGCAAGAGACTTTAAATTCAAAGCATGTTCTAGCAGTGAAAAATGTGTAGTATATTTTAAAGCAAAAAACCACAAGATATTCACATCTTCCAGTTACTGAGACAATGTAACAAGGCATTGGATTTTTTACATGCTGATTTTTCTGGACCAATGAATCAAAAGTCAGCAGGAGGTAACTCTTTTTTATGACTATTATTGATGATTTCAGTAGATACACATATACTTATCTTCTCAGACAGAAGAGTCAAGCATTTCAAAAATTCAAAGAGTACTTTAATCAAGTCTCTAACAAATCTGGCTACAAATTTGGCAAAATACAAAGAGTCTGCACAGAGACAATGGCACTGAATTTTTCAATGCTGAATTTGATGAATTCTTAGAGGAACATGGCATGGAGCATCAAACTATACAGGCTTATTCTCCAGAACAAAATGGTGTGGCAAAGAGAATGAACAGAACACTCAAGGAGATGGCAGTAACCATGCTTTAGTAAGCTAATATGCCTAAATGATATTGGTCTGAAGCTATCATGTCTGCTACATACCTGTGTAACTGACTGCCAACTAGATCCAAAGATGTAACCCCATCCCAGTTATCACATGGAATTAAGCCAAAATTAAACCATCTAAAGCTTTTTGGAAGCAAAGCATTTACCTATATTCCCAAGCAGAAAAGAGGCAAACTTGACTGCAGAAGTGAAGAGGAAATTTTGTTGGTTATGCTACAAAAGGTTACAGAAATCTAAATCCAGATGGATTCACAATAAAAATAACAAGTGTTGTTTATGTTGATGAAAGACCACAGCCTAAATCTAATCACTGTGAGGACTCATGAATGCTTCTGCTTTTGTAGAAACACAGGGCAATGTTTTCTATCAGCACACAGACACAATTGTCTTATGCCATACCACCTCCAATGACTCCATTGCAAGTATCAGTGTCTACAGCCCTGGCTATGGTATCATCATTAAATTCCTAGGCTGAAGTGGCAGTCAAAAATCAAGTGAGATAATACACAAACAAATAAAAATGATATGAGCTATTATATTTTTTAGATTTATCTGAAAATCTTATTTCAAAGGTGGCTATGCATATAAAGGACAGCTGTCTATATTCTTTAGATTGCAGATATCCTGAAGTTGTTCATCAACAGCTAGCACATAGACAATGTTTAAGAGGCATACAAGCCACCCAGTCACAGTCTTCCCACTATGATGAGATGTATTGTATGTCTATTTAGATTAAGTGGTTATTTCTACCTCCAACATGCATAAGTGGTTATTCTAAATAATAATAGTGCCTGTAAGCATAGTTTTGCTTTGTCCAGACTTTTAAAGAGATGTAGCACATTAGTTCCTGTGTGGTAAAATAGAGTTCAATTTAATTGTGCTTAATAAGCACTGCAGTTCTTTCATATTTCATTTTTAAAATGGTATAGAACCATAGCTATGCTATAGGAAAAAATCTACTCAAGCAATAAGCACTTGTGAATCTTAAATACTTTTTGAAGATCTTGAAAAGTACTATTTATGTACTATTGTTTATAGACTGCCTAGCAGCCATCTGCCTATTTATTGTTCTTGTTTACAAAACAAAGGACAGACTGCATGTTGTTGCTATTTTACTCTTCTGCATCAATTGTTTATATAGGTTTGAGTTTCTTTGTTAAAACTGTGCATGTCTAATGTGCAGGAGATTACAGCTAAACATAAATGTAAGCCATGTGTGAAATAGAAGGGGGGAAATCATGCACAGCTTAAAAGGCATTCTGAAAATGGATGCCTTTCCAAGGAAAAAGGGGGTGGGATGGATGCCACAACAAAAACACGCAAACAATGAATTGGAAGGAAAAGCCCATAAATTTATTTATTACAGCTGACAGGTGGGGTTGGCCCAATGCAAGGGTCCAGATCTGGCATTGACTATCCTGACTGTTGAACAATGAATCCATCACCTGGCCACAGCTGGGCCTTGGAATGACCAAGGGGGATAAACGAATATTTGCATGTTCACATCTGTGGCCTTAGTCACTAGGGTAGGCTGCTCAGAAGTTGTCCCCACAATGGCAACCCCTCATCACTCTCAGCACCCTGTGTCCTCTTGGGGACTCCCAATACCAGTGTACTACAGCACTAGTAGTGACGCCCACCAGACTCATGACCCATGCCACTGCCCACAAAGTTGTGACATCTACCACAAACCTTCTACAGGAACACAGGGTGGAAGGGTGGGGAGATCCAAGCTGGAATGGTTCTGGCTGGAAGGCTACATGGTGATAAATATGCCTTCACGTGCCCATAACATGGTAGGGCAGGCAGTTCCTCCTCTTCACCCCCCCCCCCGGACATTAATGTGCATTATGTTTTTCCAATTTGAGAGTAAGGCCTGTCCCAATGAACTTCTCATCTACAACACAGAAAACAAAGAGGAAGTCAGTGGTAGAGAGAGGAAAATAACAAAGTCAGTTCAATTACATTTTTTTTTTAAAAAAAAGAAGAAGTAGGCTAACATCTAGGTTAAAGTCTGATTAGACAGTTCCCTACATTAGAGTTGGCAGAAGTTTGTCATACAATTCAAGATGAATTTTAGAGCTCCTGCTCAAGTGAAACATTGGTAGACAAGTCAAACATCTACAAGTCAAACATTTTTCAGTAACAGAAGGATCCTGCATTTTTACACAGACAACTCTAGATTGTCATTAGATATTAGCCACACTGGAAATGAATGTATAGTACATGAGGCGAATCATCTGAGATTACAAGTTCCTGTGTAACTTTATTATTCTAATATGCAACCATCATATGTTCAAAGCACTGGTCCGATATGTGATTCCTTTTCATGACTCTGCACTGCACTTGTATTTTTACATCGTTTCCATTCATTCAAACCATTAATAATAACAATAAATGAAGATTTAAAACTGAATTAATTCTTCAAATTGGATTAATTCTTCAACATAATATTTTTATTGCTTCATTTCCTATGGATTTGAAAACACTATTTGTAAACTTTATGCCTGTTCAGAAGTTGCAGATATATGGTTTTCATTCAGGGTGCAGAAATCACCCTTATGTATGTGACGTCAATTTTCTCCTTATTTGGGTTCTAGAATCTGAATAATGTTTAGTATATTATTGATGTTCATGTCTTCTCAAAGAACATTACATCAGGGACCATACAGATAGCCCCTAAGGGGTACTCCATGCAGCCCCTGGGAGTGCCAGATTGGGGCCATGGCAACCACACGCCACTGCCCTGATCAAGCTCTTTGCCACTCCAAAAAGAGCTGGCAAATGCCTCTCTTTTTGGAGTAGCAAAAAGTCACCCTTATCACTGCCGCTACTGCCGCTACTGCGGCTTCTCTGCACCTCTTTGGCACAGCATGTCTACACACTGCACCAAGGGAGCACCCTGATGCCACATGCCAGCATCAGGGCAGAGTCAGGGTGGCCAGCATGTGGTCACCCCACCCCAACTCCACCACCAGGCCAGCCCTTGTGGATGGTCTGTACAGGCCTTTAGTTCAACTTCTGTTTTATTAGTATTCTTTCCTCTACAGATAGGCCTTCAATTCACTATGGAGGTAGCAGTGACTGGACAATGCCATTCAAGAATAAGAATTAATGGAATCTATTGGTTTTGCTTTTTTCACACATTCAATTCAATTTCAAGCTGTTTCTATCATGTTTATGAAGGATTTCATTGCAAATCTTGGCAAGTTCTTTAAAGAGACAAACACATAAAAATTTGATCATGTTCAGTAGGTTATGACCATTCAGAGTATGGAAGGGAACACAGTATGTAGCTGTTAAAGAGGTGGGATTATGTCAGAAAAAGAATGTAACATTTTCCATTTCTATAGCACAAACATCATTGAATTCTTAATATTCAAATGTACTCTTTAAGAGCTAAGTACATAAAACCCTCTGCCTGGATGAATTGATCTGTCAGTCCTACTCCTCACCTTCCTCCAAAAATCTGAAGTGATGTGGGGAAGTTGTTAAGTCTGTATCCATGGATTCTGCAGCCATGGATTCCATTTTCCATATCTTGGAATTTAAAAAAAATACAAAAATCAAGCCTTGATATTGATCAAACCATCATATATAAGTAAAACCATTTTATCATGGCATTGCATATAATGGGACTTCAGCATCCACAGATTTTTGGTATCTAGGAGGGTCCTGGAATTAAATCCAAGCAGATACAGGGGCCCAAAATAAATTTCAGAAAGTACTTATCAGAAAAATGAGCCAAACAAAATTATCAGCCCTCCCTATACAAGACCCTCCTATCCAGAACTGTGCATCCTCTCATTGGCCCAGACAAAATCATCATCATCGTTGTTGTTGTTGTTGTTGTTGTTGCTGCTGCTGTTGTCGTTGTGGACATTGTCATTATCCCAAATATTTATTGGCCATCTGTTCTTTTGTTTACCAGTTTTCTTTGTGAATGGTTCTTGGATATATATTATATATAATTGAAAAAGCTTCAGCTGTACAAATCTCTATGCACATTTTTTATCAGTAAAACCCAGACACTGATTTACTCCTTTAGAGCTCAACTGGAACTCACTAAACTGACTGAGGACTAGCTGAGTTGATACAAGACCAGCTAAAGTTATGCTAAATCCAAACCATCATAACTTAGGGGCTGTACAGACAGCCCCTGGGAGCACCTGATCAGGGCTGTGGCACCCACACACGGTGGCCCTGATCTGGCTTTTTGCTGCTCCAAAAAGAGCTAGCAAATGCCACTCCTTTTTGAGGCAGCAAAAAGCCTCCCTTAGCACCACCACGGCAGCTCTTTTATGCCCCTTTGGCACAGTGTGTCTGTACGCCTTGCCATTGGGGCACCCTGATGCCGCAAAGCCATGTGGTCGGGCATGCAGTGTAATGGTGGCATCGAGGCGGAGTTGGGGCAGCAGCATGTGGTTACCTCACCCCAACTCCACCCCCAGGCCAGCTCTTTTGGATGGTCTGCATAGGCCCTTAGTGACATCAAGAATTACTAAGGATAATTCTCACCCATTCTAACTTTATGGTAACCTAGAGGCTGTATGCTTGGGTTATGCAACAGAGAATCCAACAGAGTTCAGAATCTTCCCCATTCCATACCTTTTTAATCATTCCTTTTGGCTGATCTCAGCTAGCAAAGCAGTTCTGCCAGCAAGGGTCAGAACAGATTGCCCCAAAGGGGCAGCTCCAAGCCACCCTCACTGAAAACAGTTTGGGACTGCGGAAAATACATGCCACAGCCCCATTCTGCCTTGAACCCAGCCCAAATAGGACCAGGAAAGATCCTCTCCTCTTTTGGCCGGGAAAAAGGTGCCCTTCCCGGCCCCACCACAGCCCCAGGGTGGTTTCACGATGCTCTAATGGTGTGCGGCATGTAGACATTGAAGCATGCAGTATATAAATGCCGCACTTCCAAGACACCCAGAAGCGGACTTTTAATGACCATCTGTTTCAGCCCTAAATCTCTCTATTGGCTGATTTCTGAGATGACTATGCTATCAATTATTTGATATTTGAGTTAGGATCACAGTGTTAGTGAAGAGTAGGCTATGTACATGTTCATTTATTTGCATGTTTTCCACACTGATGAAGATAAATTATATATAAAAGGGCTCTCCCCTCATTCTTATCCCTCTAGTTTCTTTCAAAAATTTTGAACACCTAAACAATTGCCAAGTAATGATCTGATTATGACCTTTTTCCTCTGGGCCCAAAACCTAAACCTGAAACCATCCAAAATATAATGGCAAATTTGTGCTGCACTTTGCTGGAAAGAAAAAAGAAACATACACAGAGAGAAGAATTTCTTGGAATTAAACAAATTAATCATTTATAACTATTTGAACAGAATCTTCACTTGGCCTTGAAGGGCAACTAAGAATACTAAAAAGCCTTGAGGAGCATGTAGCATCAAGGGAGTTATTCTGTCTCACTGCTGAAAATAGCCTACTTATTTCCAAGGTAAGGGTATAAAATTCTTCAGTTTAAGGGTGAGACTTGTGAAGGGATTTAAAGACACAGAGTCTTTTGTGTCAATCCTGAACATGCTAACTTTTTTGACCAAGCTGTGTGTAAGCTATCACATGTAGTGGTCTGTCAAGGGCTTGACATTCCCAGGCAGCAGCTGGAACCAGGATGACTAACCATATGTGGTTCATCATGGGTTGTTTGGACTATTGAATCATAAGTTTTACAAGAGAAGTTGGCACTAAAGCTGTGATTCCCAAAGGATAGGCTGGAGACTCATGATATATGGTACCTGAAATGGGGTTAGGGCAGCCAGGGGATCTACCACAACAGAGTATTGAATCCACTTAAAAACAAGAACAGGTCTACTGCAGGTTCTCATTGTGCAGTAATTCTGAAGGTGTTTTAATTCCTGTTCCTGTTCAGTTCAGAGCAGCTGTGGGAGAAGAAAACTCAGGGCCTTTGCAGACTGCCAGAAATAGTGCAAATTGAGTCCACTTGAACTGCCCTGACTCAGTGCTATGGAATCATGGGAACTGTGGTTTATTGTTGCACCAGAGCTCTCTGACAGAGAAGGCTCAATGTCTCAGAAAAAATACAATTCCCATGATTCCATAGCACTGAGCCAGGGCAGTTCAAGTGGACTCAATTTGTACTATTTCTGGCAGTCTGCAAAGACCCTCAGAGTAAAAATATCACCTCTGCCATGATAGGTCAATAAACAATGTTCTAGGAACTAATAAGTACAGTATTTTCACAGCTGCTTTTTGGGGCTCCAGATAGCATTTGGGTGGGCTGAATGCTTTCTAAAAGTAATGAGTTCATTGTCAATTGACATCAGTTCAACCTATGAATGAGAGACCTCCAGTGGCCCTGGTCATTAGCAATACTACTCAAATCTTGTGAATTCAGGACCTTAATTGAGTTGTGTTCTTCCTCTTTTCTTACTGTTTTCAACTTTAGCAAGCACTATTGTTGTTTCTAATTAGCAATACCATCTCATGATACGTCACAATATGATAGCCTCAATTTAGTATTTTTTGGTTTTTATTTGTTCAGGCTTGATTTGCTCTCATATTTATTTATTTATTTTCAGCGGTCCATGGTATCTGTTGAACTCTCTTCAAATGTCACATTTCAAATGAGTTGATTCCCTTTCTGTCAGCTTACTTCACTGTGGTCAGTTTTCACAACCATACGTACAAATCAGAAATACTATTGCACCAGGATTCTGAATCTGGTGTTTTATGAAACATTCTTTCACTTGAGGATCTTATTTAGTACTTTCATAGTTGTCCTTCCAAGTCCTAGCATTCTGATTTGTTGCCAAAGTTTCCATTTATGGCTGAGTTAATGTATAGCATTCTTCAAAACTACTTTAATACTCAACTACTCTGAATATTGTATGACTTCACTTTTTCATGTGTGACATATGAAGAAGGGAATTTACAGTCAGTCTTCATTTTTTTCTTCTTCTATTTAGGATGGGATCAAGAAGATCCTTGTCTGTTTCTCCCAGTGTAAGAGTTGCATCCCAGTCCACTGACACTTGCAAGTAGTAAGCTGATGGTCAAGGATCTATATGCTCATATGTTGATGGAGGGAAAAATAATTTTTTCTAGGTTGGGTAGAGAAGGTTAGAGGTTCAAAGTGTTTTTCAATGTTGGGTGGGGAACTTTTGACCCTCCAGATGTCTTGGCTTACAATATTCCAGGTTCCTGTATGGCCAGTGATAGGATATTGTAGGAATTATAGACTTGGAGGATTAAATATTTCTAACCTCTGTTCTGGGATAACATCTGTCCTAGTAACAGGAGAAAGATTACAGAAATTTTCCACTTGATATGATATATTTCTATATAACTACAAAAGTAAGTGGAAAATTTCTGTAATTTCAAGTAGAAATAGATAAAGGGAGTGAGGATTGTGGAGAGAAGGTAGAGTTGGGTCAGCTGAGCAACAGCCAACCAGGAATGAGCTGGCAACAGCCAATAGGGATGTAGGTGATAAATAATTCCATTGCTGACAGTGTAACAGTCCAGAGGACTGTGAAGGCTAAAGTTCAGAAGGGAAGGACTTAGCACTAGTATAACACTCCAAGTGAGGGAGTTGCTGGCATTTGATATCCTGCGGGATATAAGGGGGTTGCAGACTGCCAGAAATAGTGGAAATTGAGTCCACTTTTAGGGTTAGGGTTAGGGTTAGGGAATCATGGGAACTGTATTTTATTGTGGCACCAGAGCTCTCAGACAGAGAAGGCTCAATGTCTCAGAAAAAAAAATTCCCATGATTCCGTAGCACTAACCCTAACCCTAAAAGTGGACTCAATTTCCACTATTTCTGGCAGTCTGCAACCCCCCATAGTTAGCCTGAGGGCTAGTATAGAAATAAGGTTGGAAGGGTAACAGTAAATAAGGACAGGGTGAGGGTCCTAAGGGGCTAAGCAGATGGCACAAAGCACTGTCTTCAGAGCAAGGAAGGGGAGGGGCAGCCACACGCTGGGAGCCCCAACCCCTTCCTTAAAATGTCCTTGGAGCAGCCGGCCCTCCACACAGCCAGCACTCCGAGGATGCCTTTCCGCTGCAGCGTCCGCACATGTTGCAGCGAAAAAGCTGCCGAAGTTGCGCTGGCAGCCTTTTGTGGTGCACCTTCAGTGATTTGTGGAAGGAGCGCTATTTTAGGGCTCCTTCCAGGGACAGCGAAGCTGCTCCTCGGGCCCGAGGAATGGGGATGCCTCGGCCCTGATCTGCACCTTCCTGGGGTGGCCCTGTGCCACCCGTCTGCTTCCCCCCTAAGTGAAAGTAACTGGTGTTCTCTAGATAGAGAGTAGTGTAACAAAGTGCAACAATAACAAGTGCATATACCAACTAAATAAGTAAAACATTGTAAAACCATTATTCAAATAAAGTTTTAAGGTTGTTCAGTTTCAAGATTATCTGAACCTGGTATATTTATACATGCTACTAATAATTAAAACCTATTTTGG
Organism: Phrynosoma platyrhinos; assembly: GCA_020142125.1. Lineage (NCBI taxonomy): Eukaryota > Metazoa > Chordata > Lepidosauria > Squamata > Phrynosomatidae > Phrynosoma > Phrynosoma platyrhinos. The sequence continues at coordinate 19,637,149 of JAIPUX010001232.1, forward strand.
GGAGTAAACCTCTAGGTAAAAGTAAAAGAGACTTTGAAAAGTAAGGGGCTGAATAGACCACCCCAAAGGAGTGGCTCAGTGCTGCCTCTTTGCACACCAGATCGGGGCCGTAGCAACTGCACGTCATGGCCCCAATCTGGTGTTTTCCACTGTAAAAAGAGCTGGCAAATGCTGCTCCTTTTTAGAGCAGCCAAAAGCTGCCCTTGCATGTGTGAACACTGTGCCAAGGGAGCACCCTGAGGACTCTCACTGTGTGGTGGGGCATGTGGCATGAAGCCAGCATGAGGGCAGAGTTGGATGGTCAGCATGTGGTCACCAGACCCCCACTCTGCCCCCAGGCCATCTCTTTATGCCAGTCTGTTCAACCCCTAAGTAAGGCATTTCAGTAGGTCACATTATATAATTGGTGGCAGTAGTCAGATAGGAAACTCATAGGGTTGCCATCTGAGGGAAAAAAGTTTGGTGAAGGAGTGGCTCTTCACGTAATTTGGTGGCACCGGTGGGATGAAAAGAGCCCATGGTGTTGCCACAATACAAACAGTAAAAGTGCTCATGACAAGGATGTCTAATGGGAATTAAGTCAGAAAAATGAAGAATGTTTCTGTTACTATGTATGCCGCTGATTCCTTCTATTCTTAGTTTCATTTTTTTAATGGGACTTGTCTGGCCAAATTGGGCTGGGGCAGTTTGCAGGCAGTTATCAGCTTGAAACACTGTGCCACACAGAATTATCACTCGCTTCTCATGTGTTCTACAATCTTTAGAAATGTTCTTGTGTGTGATCTTACTCTGAACCATTGTCCTCTGAAAAGCCAGTTCTGCCAATTACTGTTTCTCTCTTTGAAGAAACCAGAACATCATTTTTGAATGTGTTCAAACATAGTCCCACTTCCCTTCAAACATTTCATTCATTTTCTTCTACTGTAAAATAATTTATTCTCAATTGTCTTCTCATCTGCAAAATCTCCTTTTTTTAAATTTCTTCTTATCTTTTACTATTTTGCTCCATTTTCTGTGCTTCAGGATTTTCCCTTCTCACTATTCAATCCGACAGCCAATGTATTGTCCCTTTACATCTAGATGTCTCTGTGTGATTGTGTGTGGGTGCGAGTGTGAGTATAATTCTCACCACATGCAAAATGTTACAACATCCAGCCCATATTGTCTACACTTCTCTCTCTCTCTCTCTCTCTCTCTCTTTTTTTTTTTTACTAAATCACAATTGTCAGCATCACATGACTTCTTAATTAATCTTCCTTTTGAAATTCATACTTAGCAGCAGCTTCTATTTCACATTCTATGTGGAATTACATGTACATGTCTGCATGTAGAAGAGTGTTTATAAGCTGTGTTGTAGCCAAAAAGCAAGTAGTCATAAAACTAGCTCCAGATGCCCAAAATGGCTGTCTACTTATGATGATGGAACAGCAGCCATCACATAGCAAAAATTAGAGGGCGTTCAAAAGCATTATTGTGATACAGCAGTGTGTTCAATGGTTCTCCAGTAACTACATCCTCCAGCTTTCCAGTAATTCAGTCTGCAAGAAATCGAAATTAGGAATTCACATGTATCAATTAAGATGCCATAAGGTTAGGTAGGAGCCACATTTAACAGACATGATAGATGACTCACTAGATGACTTAGTGGTGCAGATATGTTTTTTTGAATGGCTAAGATAGGATGAGCTTGTGGGTAGAATGAAGCTGGCATAAAAATGGCATGGGGCAGAAACTCACATTATTATTTACTTATTTATTGGATTTATATCTCATCTTTCCCTCAAAATGAGATTCAAGGTATCTATCTCTTAACATTGAGACCCATGTCTAAACTCTTGCCAACTTCAATTACCTTATTTTCCTGCATATAAGACTACTTTTTAACCTGCAAAATCTGTGGTTAAAGTGGGGGGGGTCATCTTATACGCCGGGTATAAGGATAAGGAGGATAGAGATGCTAAAACTCTATATTTTGACTGGAAAAATGGGGGGTCATCTTATATGCCGGGTCATCTTATATGCCGGAAAATGCAGTACATATTTTTTACATAAGCTCTGGCTACATTCCTCAAACATCCCTTTTGATATTAACTTGATATAATAATAATATAATAATAAAATTTATTTATACCCCGCCCAATGGCGAGCCAGTCCGG
>JAIPUX010001232.1:19653326-19669079 GCA_020142125.1 Phrynosoma platyrhinos
GTACTAGCAAGCACTCACTTGAAAGAACTAAATGAACTATGGCCATACTTACTTTAAGGCCCATTAGTGATGGCCTTCTGCTGACAGGTGAAAACCTTCCTTTTCAGACAGGCATTAAAAACAGAAAGTTTTTAAAGAACAGCCCGGGGTTCAGGCCAGCTCCATTGGGCCTAGCCTAAATTATGAAGGAGAGCTCTCCCTCCAGTCCATCTGCCATGGTCCAGGCCTCAGAGGGAGAGAAGAACTGCTGGACCTGATCCCTTTCCCACTACCATTCCCTTCTCTGTTTGTGTCATGTCTTTTTAGATTCTAAGCCTAAGGGCAGGGAGCCATCTAATTAATCATTTGTATGCCACTCTGAGAGTCTTTGTAGCTGAAGAGCAGGGTATAAATACTCCTAATAATAATAATAATAATAATAATAATAATACAGCAGCAGCTTTGTGAGCTCTGTTGGGACTTGGCTTGAAGGTTGAAGCTGCATTGAAGGTGCTTTTACTTACTTTTATCTGACAGGCCAAGACAAGAGGTAGCAAAAGAAACAAAGGAGGGGGAGGAGTATCCACAGTTGATTATTTGAAATAATAATCTTCCACCTCTCTTGGACTGAGAGTCCTTCTTCATCTGGGAGAAGAGTGAGAAGCCAGCTGTGCCCCTCTCTACCCTGGTGAAGAAGAACCCAGAATCTTTCCTTGCTGGGGAGAAGCTTCTCCTTTTGCACCCAGTCACTAGGAAGCAGCAACCAAGCAGCCAATTAAGCAGTGACTGAGAAGCCTCTCACCCATGCTGCCTTTCCCACAAGAGTGAGAGGTTTTTCAGTTGCTTCTCAGCCACCTGCTCAGTGGTTGCTCCAAGGTGACTAGGTGCAAAGAGAACATGACTGAGCAGCTAGTTGAGCAGTGACCAAAAAGACTCTTGTCTGCACCAAATTTAGCCAGAAGACCAGTATGTGTAAGAGGCTACTTGGTCACTATTTCACTGGTTACTCAGAGGGCCTTTGCAGACTGCTAGAAATAGTGAAAATTGAGTCCACTTTAAGGGTTAGGGTTAGGGTTAGGGAATCATGGGAACTGTATTTTATTGTGGCATCAGAGCTCTCTGACAGAGAAGGCTCAATGTCTCAGGAAAACAAACAATTCCCATGATTCCCTAGCACTAAACCTAACCCTTAAAGTGGACTCAATTTGCACTATTTCTGGCAGTCTGCAAAGGCCCTCAGTTGCTGCTCCTTTTGCACCCAGTCACTGTGGAAGCAGCAACCTAGTGGTCACCGAGCTGGCCTTTCTTTTGTTATAAGGCTGCTATGGGTGAGAGGGGAGAGAAGGCCTCAGCCACTGCCACACATAAGAGGTAGAGAAGAAATAGGCAGTGTGGCAAATGCAGATACCACTGGCTAGCTGGCTGGCTGATGCACAAACATTAGATTTGATGTTAAGAAACAGCTATTGGGTGGGATAGGTTGTCACCAAAGAGGAAAGAAGCTGGTAATCCTAAAAAGTTTTGGAACCACTAGTCTAGCCTTTCCCAGTGTTGAGTGACTTGGATTATAACTTTCATCATTCTTGACCATTGAGAATGCTGTCTGGGCCTAATAAGAATTGTAGTTCAGAAAGTTTGGAGAGCACCAAGTTGGAAGAATCTGCATTGTCATGTTAATTCAACTACTCTGCCTCCAACCTTATCACTTCAAAGGTTCCGTACTGCTTCCATTTTTGCTCCACCATGATTTCTAAGCCTTGCTTTCCCTAATTTGAACATAGGACTCTTTTTGCTTCTAAAGCCATTATGATTTCTCACTATCAATGACCTTTTGACTGCCACATAAGCTGTTCTGTGTATATTCTCTGGCAACTGTCTTGTTTCTGTGGCAGCTCACATTTTCATAAACATTCCTTGGCTTCACAGCTATCTATGTAGATGCTGCCAGGAGCTTTATGAGTTATTGTGTCATTGATATTAACATTTACTACATCTTGAGGACAGAAATTTGCACCAATCAATAAAAAATAGGCTTTGTGGGAATTAGTGTATTAAAAAACATCTTTTTCATTCCTTTTATTTATCTCAATTATTTAGAAAGAGGAAATCATGAAAATAACTAAAGAGTCCAGACATGACACCATTATTTAAACTGTAGTCTAGAAGGCTTCTTCTCACATGCTTCTTAGTATCACATGTTTCAACCTCATTGAATTAATATGTTCTGTAAATCTTGATGTATTATACAGCAAATTTGTTATTCATTTTAATGAGCTCTCTTTCCCATTCATCACTGATTTAGCAATGTGCAAGTGTGTGGTGCCTCTGCATAATTACAGGTGTCTGTTTCATTTTTACCAGACAATATATAATTAATATGTAAATTTTTCCTCATTTTTGTGTGAGAGAAGGATATTAAGGTACTACAGGGAAATGTCTGAGCTATGGGGACAGTGACAGACTAAGTATAAGGAGGGTAACTTTGTGTCTCTGTTGACAAAAGTAAATTATAACCTTCAGTGTCCCTTTGCTACTGATAGAAACACAAAAGTAGTGAAGCAAATGAAACATGCAAAAAAAAAAGCAAATTAAACATGAGTTCATTTAGAAATGGTAAGGAGAAACAAAAGAAATGACAGTGACAAGGAAGTGGCATGATCATGAAAAAAGAACAACTGTGTGGGGAAGACAGAGAGAGAAGAGGGGATGTAGAGGTAGAAATGAAATTTACAATGTTGTGCCAAATCCTGTTTAATATATTGGGTGCAAACTGAGTTTGACTTTCTGTTACCATGTAATATCATGGTCTTTTTATGAAAAATATTGTATTATGCATTAGATACTGTGGTAATAAGGTAAGGACCTGGTGGGAGTTCATGAGAGTGTGGAATGTGGAAATGAGTGGTGATTCATGGGAAATTGAATGAGGCTGATGAATGTTATTTGGGATAGTTAAACAGTTTGAGAGAGGGTGGAGGGATAATGGTAAATTGGAATTAAAAGAAATAATTGGTTATGTTTAGGAATTAATGGCTGGTGTTTAAGACTCTGAGGACTTTACTACAAAAAAAAAAAAAAAAAGGCAAAACCAGTTAAGAGAGCTGCAACTTTCTCCATGCAGTTCCACATGTCCTTGTAGCACTTCTGTTCTCTTCTTTGTTTGGCAAAAGGCATGCTTTGATAACTATCTCCCCTCAGGAAGAGAATGGAAGTGCTACAAGGGAAGACAGAACAACACAGAGAAATCTGCTACTCTCCCAATCAGTTCTGCCTTTCTTTTTTCATGTGGTAAAATCCTCAGAATATTAAACACCATTCCTTAATTCCTAAACCTGCTCATTCTTTAAACTCTTAGCCTTTCTTTTCTCATGCATTAAAGTCCTGAGTTAGCTAGGAGTGTGTGATAGTGATAGTGAAATATTTGTTTTAAATATATTAAATTATTAGTCTCTCTTGTTATGTTAAATAGCAATTATTAAAATATTGTGGTTTTATTTTTGGGATCATACACTTTTGGCCATTGGGAGCACTAGATATGTAAAAACTGGGTTTAGATATGATCTCTGGTGGTGGCAGTTAATAAAAGGGAATGGTGTATTATGAGGATAAAAGTTGCACAACATCGCACACAAGAACCTTGAGGGTGCTTAGGAGCTGCTGACTGTTGCTGACCACACAGGTGGGATAGGAAGTACTTTCATTATTGACTGAGGTGGGGATAAGGGAAAACCTTTATTCTTGATGATTACATGAGCTTTCTGGTACTCAACTAATTTGGTGGCAGTAGACATTTAGGCAAAACCTCATATCTGGTGGAAAAGTACTAGTATAAAAGGGTAGAAATCTCGCATGGCCCTAATTCAACTGTGAATCAAATCTGACTTTTTCAGCATGGTGAGAGTAGACAGGATCTGGTAATCTGTAGATCTATATTATAAAATGGAGATTTTCTTACAGAAATACCACAATCTAATTTGGTCTGTATTATTAGAACATTCTTCTTCTCTGCTGCATTCTCTATGATTTGTGTGCCAAACAGAAACATGTTCTATATTTATTAAAACATTCATATACTCTTTTTGACATATACATTTAATTAAAACATATTTTAAAATGAAGAACAAAAAAAGAATAAAACTACAGGGATCTGTTGTTTGCTTCACAAATTTCACTTCACACACTGTTTGCCAGAATCCATTTTTTGGATTTAGGGCCTTTACAGACTGCCAGAAATAATGCACATTAAATTGAGTCACTGCCCAGGCTCAGTGCTAGGGAATCATGGGAAGTGTATTTTATTGTGGCACCAGAGCTCTCTGACAGAGAAGGCTCAATGTCTCAGAAAAAAATACAATTCTCATGACTCCCTAGCACTGAGCCAGGGCAGTCCCTCAATTTAATGTGCACTATTTCTGGCAGCCCTTGATGACCCAGTAAGAAGCCCAATTGGTCTTCATGTATCCACTGCATTAATATCTTTTTAAAAAAAAATTCTGCTATGATTGAAGCTTATATCTTGTAATCAAGATGCAGCAATGAGATAGGTCTGTAATTTTCAATTAGGCTTGAATTTTCAATTCTTCTTTCTTTCTGTTTTTTAATTTTATATGCCAATACAAGATGTGCACTCTGCCAGCAGCTCAAAGGAAGTGGTTTAACTATGGTTAAAATCAATAAAAGTGGTGAACAGGCACTGTTAGGAGAGGACCATGTGGAACAAGCAGCCTTGCAAAGAGACTTTAAGAGAAACACATCATGGAGAAACAAATCATGGAGGATCCTGTAAATAACATTCTAAATGTGGATGTCACAAGAGAAAAAGAGGGGAGGAACACATCAAGGAAGCAAATACTCCAGGTGTGCTAAGAATGGGTTAAAAAAAAAGATGAAATAGTCTGATGTGTTGATCTGGAGGACTTGATCCACTCATGTCCTGTTCAAATTAAATTCAAAGGCTGCACTGACAAGTTATAGTTTTGTTGGTGACAAATAGGTAGAAAAAGTTGCAAAGGCAGAAAATATAAGCAAAGAAAGTGTTATCATATCCCATGGTCTCTGGGTCTGCACTTCTAGATGTTGTATTATTCTCTTGGCTCCAGATAAACCTTTGGCAATATATCCTTTCCAACACCAGGTGGGGGTTATATATCCTAACAGGCTTTCTAGATGCTTCATGATGATACATCCAACCTCGGAAAGGGTGTAGTTCTTCCTTTCTTCCTGAGACCAAGAGAGGAAAAGGATTCTTGCTCTTAAAGAGAGAGAATTTACTTATCACCATGAGGAAGACTATCATCTCAACTGTAACTCCACAAATTTAAGGACTCTTTACTGAGTACTTTTAATAGAGTACAATGTGTTTATGAAGTTTTAAACAAGCTTGCACAAATCTTGCCAAAACAACAACACTGTGATAGGGTTGCCTTAGGGTTGTTGTAGGTTGGAAACAACTTTAAGGCACACCACCAAAACTACGGGCCTCGGCAGATGACTAATTGAGTCATCTTCGAGGCAAGGAAGAGGAGGGGCAGCCACACACGAGGCGCCTCTTCCTCTTCCTGTGGTCATCCTCAGAGCCGCCAGCCCTTCGCACAGCCGGCGCTCTGGGGACAACCTCCCACTGCAGCGTCTGCATGTGCTGCAGCGGAAAAGGCAGGGAAAGTGCGCCCTACACTTTTAGGGCGCACTTTCCCTGTCTTGTGGAAGGAGCACTGATTTAGCGCTCCTTCCATGGATGCCGCAGGAGCACCGTGGTGTGGAGGCTGTGCTCCGGCGGCGCTCCGTCCGGCGGCATCTCCGCTGCCTCCATCTTTTTCCCCCTACAATACACATATACATGTAGTTATAATATAATAAATGTATATAAACTGATTAGAGGCCCAACTGCTAGATTCCACACCAATCTTCCACTAGTAAAACTCACTACACTTGACTCAATCTTTCCAAGAACTCTAGGGTAGATTCTCCATAGGTCAGGGTTGACTTGAAGGCACATAAAGTTAAGTATTACAAAACCTTGCTTTTCAGGCCATTTTAGGTGAAAATTTATAGAAAAAAAGGAACCATGAAGAATAACATCTGGTGTTTAACCACTGATATTTAAGTGAGACAGTACAAGATATTTCCCACTAGAATTTTAGACAAGTCCTTTTCAGGTTATTTCATGTATTTCCTGATAAGTGTGGTGACCTCATGCCATCCTAGTAGTCTTCAGAATATATCCCATTCTTTACACATAAACAGAGAAAGATAACTCCTTTTTATTCTGTTAGGAGAGAAGACAGACAGAAGATGAACTTTAAGTACACCTGATGCTAGTAGCTTAGACATTAGCAGCAGGATCCTTTTGCTCCTAGCTGCCTTGTGCATGTTTCCAGAAAAATGAAACATATTAGACCACTTTTTTTTCGGGAGCAGCCTCCCATTGTTGATAGCATTATTGTTTTAGAAATAAAACAAATTGTACATAAATTTAATTGACTTATTCCTATTGACATCTTCCTCCATGCTGGTCTCTGCGCCCTTTACCCATAGAGTAATGTTAAAATTATATCACTGGTCTCCTTCACCTTTTTCCATCTCATTCATTGTCTTTGCTGGTGGCTAGTGTCAGGCTCCCATTGCACTGTGAATTAGCCAATAAAGGCAGTGTTACTGTAGCTCTGTATGCACCTTCCCAGAGGGCCCTTTAAGTGTCACCTCAGTAGCACAGCCTGCTACCTCTAATCAGGTGCCTATCCAAGATTTATTTATTTATTTCCTCTGAGCTGCTTTTATTTTATTGTGATGTCAGAAAATGTGCCTCATATCTCTCTTTGAACATATAACACACACTGACAGATTATGGGGAAAGGTATGGGGTGAGAGAGCAAGGATAAAGAAAAAATAATGAATTCAAAGAATGATGCCATCTCCTTTCACCCATGCTCCACCCAGGATTAATGCCATATTCAAGAGAGATTAATAATGAGCATTTGCCTTGGATATGGCAATACATCAAGAAATAGGCTCTATAGCTTGAAACAGGCAATATGTTAGTGCTTCATTATTGTACATTTTGCAAAAGGAAGAGGTAGACAAGAAAGAAAGGAGGGCAAGAACCTTCTTTAATTTTATTTCAAGTATAATCTGCATCAATTTTAAGCAATTGAATGTGAGCAACAAGCTTTTGAATCTGCCCTAGATTTAAAAAAAAAAAACCCAGCTCTCTATTTCATGATAGAGATTGGCATGCAAAATTTTCAGCAAAGCTTTTGGAATCAGTTATGATTAATCCTTCGGTCATGCTAGAAGCTGAAGATTGGTTTTGATTTGGTTTTGGATACTGATATTTAGACAAATCTAAATCTGAATTAAAGATGACAAAATGGTGGTACTTATCATGCAAGCTATTAATGTCTGGCTTAGTGATGGAGTACATTTTCCTAGAACAAGAGGTGGGGGCAGTGACTCCAGGGAGAAGCTGGAATACACAAGGCAATGCTTGTCAGTTGAAAGATATAAATACACCATAGTTTTAGAATGCTGATTTTGCCCATTATTTATTTTGTTTTGTTTTCCAGATCAGTCTAATTTAGTGCAGGATATTATTCTTTTGAGAACAAAGGACTGATATTTAAAATATGCTACATGATCCCAATGTTTCTACCACCTATTTTATGAAACTACTTGAGGTGGTGGTGACCAGGCATCTTCAGATGCACTTGAAGGAATTATCTAGACCTATTTCATTTTGGCTCCATCAGAGTTGGAAGCACAGAACTACAGAGGTTCCCCAGCACTGGCACAAAGGACACAAGACACCTCTTTTGTGTTAAAACAGGCCACAACATGTATTAACTGTACAGGGTCTAAAATTAACAATAAATAATAAGAATTTGTCATGTGTGTAAGTGAAGGTGTATCCACCCAGTGGGTGGTCCTTCACCACACATGACAAAGCAAATAAACAATCAGCAGTAAATTAACAAATAACAAACCCCTCCCCGGAAATGATGTCATATTTCATCATATGACATCATGTAGTTTTATGACGTCAAGCATTAAGTGCCTAGGTCATTTCCTGTCAATTTGTTTTCTGCCAATTTTCTTTCCCAATTTTGATTAGCCGAATTAAATTATTCTGTGGGGTGGGATCATAACCCACCACAAGAGGGGACCAGCCCAGTTAGGCATCCTCTCTCCCCCCCCACACCGCTGATCACCTTTTCCACTTGGTCAGCAAAATCAAACGCATAGCAGCTTCATTTATATACCGCTTCATATCACACTATGGGATGTCTACGCGGTTTACAACTGTGAGCTGATTGCCTCCCAACAAGCTGGGTACTCATTTTAGTGACCTCGGAAGGATGCAGGCCTGAGTCGAGCCTCAGCCCTGGCTGGTATTGAACTCGCAACCTTGTGGTTTATGAGTGAGTGGCTGCAGTACAGCAAGTGCATTGACATACATCTCTGACCCTTCCGAAGAGAGGTGAACCCCATCTGCCCTGTAAAGCTGCAGCCGATCGAGCTTAATGCCATGTTCCACCAAGGACATTCCCAATTTAGTAATGTGTTTGGCCACATAACTATTGAGCCAATGCCGGGCATTGTTGAAAGCAGAGTCTTTTTGCACTCCAGGCCAACAACACCTGGGCACAAGCTTAGTTCATATGATGACAGCAGCAGGGAAAATCCTTTGCACTTCCTCCAAGTCCTTGGCCAATTGCAAGCATGGAACTTGTACCAGATCATTCTCCCCAGGTGCACTATCACTGCCAGGGGTCCAGGACGCAAGCGTTTGTATCAGCATAGGCAGGAGAGCCGGCCACATCATTGCCCTTTGACCAAACCAGACAGTCCATTTGAAATTGACTAGGCCCAAGGTGTTATCATAATGATGCTCCAAAAGGTAGTGTTCAGCCCAAAAAACAGGCTGTGCCCCACTATCCAGATGTCTCCACCTAGAAAACCAACTGAAACAAACAACAGGTTAATGCGGCATATCAGGAGTCCCATTATCCGATTGCCTGACATAGGACTTAAATGCATGTGAACACCACCTGCCAATTCTGCGAATTTCGGCTTCACTCAACTCATGAGTGGCCGCAGCTGTCGCAGCTCCTATATGAAAGGAGTGCGAAGAAAAACTTCCATGAGGCAACTCAGCCTTTTTTACTGTCTCTTTTAACACAGCCTGAGCTCCTGAGGCATCGTCACACCCGCTGGAGATACTGGCGTTTCCCTGGAACCTTGGAGATTAGAAGTTCAGAGGGCGATTTTAAACTCCATTGCCCCGTCAACACGCAAGTCATATCAAACAGCTTTAAATTTGTTTAGCCAATTTTTGTTAGAAATTGGGGAGGACCTTAAATGGCCTATTAAGGTTGACTTGGTCCTTCAATTCATTGTAGCTCTCAGGCAATCTGGACTTTCACCTGTCACAATTAGGGGTAGGCTTGCCACCCTGGCCTTTTACTCTAGAGCAAAGGGATGTTTTGACCCTACTAACTATCTGAAAAACAGGCCTAATGTGGCTGGATATTTATTTATTCACCTGTCTGGCTTGCCCTTAACTCAATTCCAGTTTAGGGCTGTGTGTGGCCCCTCTGTCTTCTCCTCCGCTACAGGCACAAAAAACCAAAAAAAAAAAAAAACATACACACACAATACATTACAGGCAGAATTCTTACTTGTCATTTGTTACATTTAACTATAATAATAATAATAATAATAATAATAATAATAATAATAATAATAATAAATATTTATATACCACCCATTGGTTGTCCAATCCTGGCGGTTTACAAGATAAAAACAGTTACAATAAGCAACATAATTAACATCATTATTTGTAACATGTTGCTGGTTAAATCACTACATGTAACATATTTTGAAATGTTGTTCTCATTTCCAGAGTAAAAGTGCTCAGTTCACCTGTACTAAGCACTAACAAGTTTTAATTTGAATCCCTGTGCATTCAATATTGAATTAAGACTGGCAGTTCTTTTTTTTTTTTTCTGGCAGGCTCTTCCTCTCTAGCCACATGCCAGGTACAGTAATATTTTCTTTATGCCGGGAATAATTGTACCTATTGAATTAGAGTAGCATAGATGAATGAGAATTTTGTTTGATTGTAATTTAATAAAAACTTAGCAGACATTTCATATTAGTTTACAAGTTCAATGGGAGAACATGCAATGTAAACACCAAATGGAAGAGAAACTTAAATGACCAAATGTCTTGGAGAACTGACTCAAGGGAAGCTAACAACAACAAATTAATTGGCACAAAACCTGCAGTCACAATATGTTAAAAGTCTAGTAATTAGAGCACTCAAGTATAAGGGGGAACCACAGCTTAACAAGCTACTTAACTCTAGTAGCAAAGTATCAGAGTAAGAAATAGTTACACAGAGAAGCAAGTTCAGCACCAGTATGACAAGGTCTATTTAATTTATTGGGCATCATTCATTTTATCAATCAATGGAAGTTGAAACAAGAGTACAGCAAAAGACATTACTGGCTGGAGGAAAATCCCACAAGGGCAATCCTTCAGAAATGCATAGTTCAAAAACTGGTTGCTAGGGGAGAAAAACTCTTGTAGAAACTTGCTATTCCTGCAGCTTTGTTCTGGCAAAATATCGGTGTCCAAGTACAAGAGTTATAGCTCCCCTTTTGTCATGAAGAAAAAGGATCTCTGGAAAAGAGAGTGAAACTCTAAGAAACAGAGAATATAACTTTTAGAGGGAGGGCATGCTTGGACAAAAAGAACAGATAATCCTCTTGTACTGCTGATATTCCTCCTGAGTATAAGGGGCACTCATAATACTGAGTGATTTTATCATTAAAAATAAAGTTATCTGGCTTTACAATGGATGTGCAGAGTGCATGATGACTTCTCTGCCTAATGAGACAATTATATATGGCAGCATCTCATGTGTCATCTTAAATAATCTGGCAGATTTTGCTGGTGTGGATGTAAGTGGCTGAGGTAGCTGCCAAGACTAATCACACAGAAATGTAATCACGTGGTCCTGGTAATCAAATTTAGGATGCTAAATAGGAGGTTGAAAACCAGACCCTCCAAGGTTGGTTTCTCTGCAATGTTCTATACAATGATAGTTAGAGAAGCAAAATAGAGAGTTCTACTTTGGGAATGAGATGGTATGTAAAAACAGAGAGAAGATGACAAAAGGCCTCGGCAGACGACTAATTGGGTCGTCTTCAGGGCCCGGAAGAGGAGGGGCAGCCGCACGTTCGGCACCCCTTCCTCTTCCTGAGGTTGCCCCGGAAGCTGCCGGCCCTCCGCACGTCCGGTGCTTCCGGGGCAACCTCCCTCCACAGCGACCGGACGCGCTGCGGAGGATAAGACAGCGAAAGTGCGCCCACCGCTTTTAGGGCGCACTTTCGCTGTCTTGAGGAAGGAGCGCTGATTTAGCGCTCCTTCCAGGGATGCCACCGGTGCGCCGAGATGCGGAGGCTGCGGCCACGCGGCGTGCTGGCGCAGGGCGTCCTGGAGGCCCTCGTCTGCTTCCCCCCAAAGGCACCAAGACCCAATAAAATCATACTATAACTAGGGCAAACGATAGCAAAGATAACATGCCTTTATCTGTCTTGTACAAATTGAACTGGCTCCCACATTTAAGAATTCAGCTCACATGTCCAAACCTACTGTGGCAGTGACTATATAGGCTTTTCCATCACATTTCATACCACAGACAGAAACACTTCCTTTGTAGATCAAAATTTCTATTCAGATTTATTGAGATATTTATTCTGAATATATTTTAAAGGCACAAAATCACATTTAGATATAGCAACTGTGAGACTAGAATAAATCCACCCAAGAGTATAGAATCCCTGTAGAATCAAAGAATCATAGAATACTCAAAGAGATGTAAGATACCAAAAGGGCCATCAAGTCCAAATTCCTGCCATACAGAAATACACAATCAAAGCACAGATGGTCATTCTGCCTCTTTTTGAAAACCTTCAAAGAAGAAGATTCCACCACTCTCCACTTTCAAACAGCTATTACCATCAGGAAGTTCTTACCAATCTTTAGTTGGAAACTCTTTTTCTGTAACTTGAATCCATTACTCCATGTCTTAAGGGGGGATGCAGACGGGTGGCCATGGGGTCAAGGTTGCCCCATGCCTCAGCCTAGATCCTCCCTTTTGCCACCTGAGAAAGGAGCGCTAAAATAGCGCTCCTTCCATAAGCCATGAAAGGGGCACCAAAGGAGCCACCATGCGGCTTTTCTGCACCTCTTCTTGCTCAGTATGTCCGGATACTGAGCTGGAAGGACGTAATCAGAGCACCCGTTGTATGGAAGGGCAGGCACTCTGATTACGTCCTCAGGAAGGGGTTGGGGCACCCAACGTATGGCTGCCCCTCCCCTTCCTTGCCTCCAAGACAGTGCAAAGTGCCATCTGCAAAGGGAGTTAGTCTCAGGCGCAGCAGAAAACAAGCTTGCCCAATCCTCAATATGACATCTCTTCAGATATTTAAACATGGCTATCATGACACCATTTAAACTTCTCTTCTCCAGGGTAAACATACTCTGTTCTTTAAGCTGTTCCTCATGGGACGTCATTTCCAGATCTTTCACCATTTTGATCACTCTTGCCTGGATATCCTCCAGCTACTAGTTGTTCATTGGGTTTTCTGTTTACATACACTGATGGCACCTCCATCTTCCAAGTAATTTTAATTTGGATATATGTCTATGCTTCCTTTCTTCTGGAGTCTGCTAAGAGTTATTAGCTTCAATTTTGGCTTTAAGTCTAACCAGATCAAATCTGACACTAATGGTTTCTGTTTCATTGGAGTAGTTAAGACTAGGTAGAATTGTTGGAAGAAGGAAATAACTGTACATAAGACAAATGTCCTATCAGTACTAAATAGGATCATCATTCCTAATTGGCATAGCTTGATGTTTGAAGCCACAAAGTCTTAATTAATGCTTAATGGCTCTTTTATGCTACAAAGGAACCTTGTATGCATTGATTTTGATAATTGTATTGAAAGAATATTATATAGATTTATTTTTCATTAACTTGAATAACCAACATATACAGTCATACATTTCTACTAAGTTGGAAAGTGGAGAAATAACCTTCTTGCTAAAGAAGTATAATATCACATGGTTACTTCATATGATTTATCAGTAAGATATTTATAGAACAAATTGTGTTCTTGGGAGTACTTTTCCTGCAATATTGAAGCAGGGTCAGTCTTAAAACTGATGTAATGTCTGTGATGTACTCAGCAGGCTAAGTGATTAGTTGAATCAAATGTGTCTTTTATGCAGAGTTTCTAGACACTAAAAACAAGGATTCAATTTGCTATGTGCTCTCTGTCTCTCTCCTAGAAGATGGCACATAAATTATTGTGAAAGACTGAATATTGCTCATGCAAAATACAAACACACACACCCTGGTAAAAACAAAACAGAAATGGAGATATAATTCTTCACTTATTTTTTTTTCTTAAAGAAAGCAATGAGTAATTCTAGTACTTTTCTTATGTGTGAAGTTTCAAGGGTCATTTACAGTTTGAGTCTGTGGAAAATTTGCATGTGGCATTTTTAATCGGAAAAAAATATTTTCTGCACAGAAAATATTTTAATGTGAGAGGCATTATTTTTGATGGTTATTCATAGTTTAAGACTTACTCTGTGAAAAATTTGCATGTTGTATTTTTATGCACTAATATTTTCTGTATAGAAATTGCTTATGACCTATGTAGTAAATGCTGTTTTCCATTAAAAAATGTGTAAAATTTTGCACAGAATAGGTTCCAAATTTTCTCATTAGTCCAGGATGCTGCTAATCAGGGCTTCCCAGCACTTGTGAAATACAATTTTTCTTCCCTCCCCCCAATATTTTAGAATATTATTCCATGTCTTTAAAAAATGGAGAAAGAAACAGAAACAACCACATGCCTTTTATGAAGATTTCTAAATATTAGTGAAAACTGAGCTTTTATCTTCATCAGTTGCATCCAATGATGTGGACTATTGTCCAAGTTTATACCAAATAAAATTTTGTCATTTTAAAAGTGCACAAAACTCTTCATTATTTTTACCAAAGTGTTCTGTAAGTCACAGCTATTATTTTTCACTTCATAGCAGAACCATAAAAAAGTTTCCTCTAACAGCTTAACATAGCTTCCTCACCCTCAACCTTTATTAGGACAAGAAGTGAAGAACATGTTGGAACAATGTTCTTTTAAACAGTGGTAAAAATATTTTGTATGGCTCAGATTGCTAAAGGCTTGCTATAAAGATTGCATCATGTTAAGTGGCAACAGGTGATGACGGGGTGGGTGGGTTTTCAGGTGTTGGGATGGGATGGGAACTGTATTTATGTATTTTAATGTTGTAAGCTGCCCCTATTGCTCTGCAGAGGGGCAGGGTATAAATTATTATTATTATTATTGTTATTATTATTATTATTATTATTGACCATTAAGCAACTCTCTATATCAGGGGTTGTCAAACTACGGCCCGGGAGCTGAACCTGGCCCCTCGAGGCCTTTGAACTGGCCCATGGGCAATCCTGCTGCCATTGCTTCCACCGTGCTTGTGTGCCACCACCGCCACACGAGAGACGTGGGGGGCCATTTTGCATTCCAAAATGGCACCTGTGCTCACGCACGCATGCGCATGATGGCGGGTGCCATTTTGGAACACAAAACGGCACCGGCATTGTGCGCATGTGCTCATGATGTACAGCAACATTTTGCATTCCAAAATGGCACCCGGTGTCATGAGCATGCATGTGCGAGCGCTGATGCCATTTTGGAACACAAAATGGCACCCTGTGCTCATGCATGCATGCACATGACACCGGTAGTAGTGCACATGTGTGCATGTGCATGAGCGTGCATGCGTGTGTGCGCACCTCCGGTGCCATTTCCCCCCCCCTTTGGCCCACTGATGATCTGGGGGACAGCGGAACTGCCCCCCCAAAAAAAAGACATGCTGACCCCTGCTCTATGTAACTGCACTGAGGCTCAGTGCATGTGGAGGTTGAAGATAGTGGGTTGGAAAGAGTGGGTTGGAGAAGGTGGTTGTTGATCTATAGATGGTGAATGTTGAGAGGAGTCATGAGTAGTTTTTGTACATATCTGTATATATTGCAACTTAAGATAAAGAACCTCCAAAGACTTGGAAGAGTATCAATAGTGTCTGTGCATTTGTGGTCAGTCCATTGCCAATACTTAAAACTGAACTGGTGCTTCTATACTCTGCTACTGTTAGCTACTTCCAAAAGTGTTTACCTCATACAGTGCTGTAAGTTGGCATCTCTGGTGAGTTAAAGATTTTGGGGTTTTTTCTTACTGCACATCAAGCAGGACAGAAGAGAGCCAATAGAACTTTAGGATTAAGGTTGATTAATGTAAAATGCTCAAGTAGTGAACCATATCAAAACAAGTGGTGTGACTTTTTGGCCCTGTGCAAGGAAGTCTTGAGGACCTCCTTGCATACATGGTGAAGTAGCTTGTGTGTTGGACTGTTACTCTTGAGACCAGGGTTTGAATCCCAGTTCAGCCATATAAATCCACTGGGTGACCTTGAGCAAGTCATAGGGCCTTTGCAGACTGCTAGAAATAGTGCAAATTGAGTCCACTTTAAGGATTAGGGGTAGGGAATCATGGGAAATGCATTTTATTTTGGCACCAGAGCTCTCTGTCAGAGAAGGTTGAATGTCTCAGATAAAAAAACAATTCTCATGACTCCGTAGCACTAACCCTAACCCTTAAAGTGGACTCAGTTTGCACTATT
>JAIPUX010001232.1:19680957-19694384 GCA_020142125.1 Phrynosoma platyrhinos
GGGGGGGGGGTTGTCAAAGGCCTTACTGGAATCAAGATACACTACATTCATAACATTCCCTTCATCTACCAAGCTGGTGATTAAAGAAAGAGAGAGGGGGAGAGGGAAAGGTAGGGAGGGAGGGAAGGAGAGAGATATCAGATTAATTTAACCTAGCTTGTTTTTGAAAAATGTATATTGACTCTTAGTGATATTGGCATACCTTTCTAAATGCTTACAGACTGTTTAATTATCTGCTCTAAAACCTTTCCTGATATTCATATCAGTCTGACTGGGTGGAAATTGTTTGGATCCTATTCCCCCCCTTTTATTTTTTTTTATTTTTTTTAAAAGATAGAGACAACGTTTACCCTCTTCCAATCTGCTGGGACGTCTTCTGTTTTCCAGAAATTCTCAAAGATTATTGACTGTGGCTCAGAGATGACATTTAGGTCATCTGTCCCTGGAGAGCTGACTTCATTTAGAGTGACCAGGTATTCCTGTACTTCCTCTTTACCTAGTCTATGCTGCATTTCCTTTTCTGTGTCATTTGTTCAATTTTCCTTTGGATGACCAGTGTTTTTGTTTTGTGAGAAGACTGAAGCAAAGTAGGCGTTGAGGAGTTCTGCCTTTTCTCTCTCCCCTGTTAGCATTTTTCCATCTTCTTCATACAATGACCCTACTATTTCCTTCTTCTTTGTTTTGCTATGGACATAACAACAAAAAACCTTTTCTATTGTTCTTAACCTCTCTAACAAGCCTCATGTCATTCTGCCCTTTATCTCTTCTGATTTTTCTCCTATACATGGTAGCTATTTGTTTGAATTCCTCTTTGGCAATTTCCTCCTTTTTCCATTTCTTATTGTCCCATATAAAACTTAACTCAGTTAAAAGTTGTTTATTCATCCATTCTGTTTTCTTGAGACACCTCCCAGTTTTCATCCTCACTGGAAATGTTTGAAATTGTGCCTTCCATATTTCCTTTTTAAGAAACTCCAGTCCTTCCTGAACTTCCTTCTCTTAATATTACTAACCACAGGATTGCAACCAGTATTTCCCTAAGTTTACTGAAATCAGCTTTCCTAAAGTCTAGAATATATGTCTGACTATGCTTGGCTTCCCCTTTCCACTGTATAACAAAGTCTAGGGACATTATCACATGGGGAGCTCCGAACAGAAGCCGGCTTTAAAGTGAAAGTGGTACAGCAAAAGTGGAAGCAATTAATTAGCTGGCTTTCCCTGTGTGAAAACCTCCTGCACATATAAAAGGAGGTTACTCTGAACGGAAGATCCCCGAAAATAAAAAGAAGCAGTTTCTGACTACTTTCTTTTTGGATTAACCTGCTTTTAGATGTGATGTCATTTGAAAATATACCCGCTTTTGCAGGTTATTTTCAGTTTTTAAACCCTCGTTTCCTTACAGGATTTCCCCCATGTGATAATGTCCTAGGAGAACATGATCACTTCCTCCTAAGGATCCCACAACTTCTGCCCCTTTAACCAGGTAATCACTGTTGGTTAGGATCATATCTAAAATAGCTGAACACCTTGTTGCCTGTTTCATCTTTTGGTCAATGAAGGGCCTCTGCAGATGAGTGGCTCTGGGCCACCCCAGGAAGCGGCAGATCAGGGCCGTGGCAACCTCCTGCCATGGCCCTGATCCTCCCTTTTGCCACCCCGAAAAGAGCGACAAAAGGCTGCTCCTTTTAGAGGTGGCAAAAAGCCACCCTAAGAGCTGGTGTGTAGCTCTTCCTCACCCTTTTCAGTGCAGCGTGTCAGAACGCTGTGCCAGGAGGGCATCCTGACACCGTGCACTGTGCGTAACAGTGTGCAGCATCAGGATAGCATCAGTGTGGGGTTGTGGTGGCCAGTGTGCAGCTGCCCCACCCAACTCTACCTTCAGGCCAGCCCTTTGGGCATGTTTGCAGAGGCCCTAAGGCAAGGGAGGAATTTTTGGACCTTAATTTGTTTTAGGAGAGCTTTACTTCCAGCAAATATCAGGATAGTTGAAATTCCTCATTACCACTATAGCTCTCCTTACTGCCCCAGGTAAGTCTTATCCATGTCCTCATTCTGTCTTCGCTTAGACCAGCACCCACAAGGATATCTCTGGTCCAAAATACACTGCAGAAATAATCCAGTTGAGACTGTTTTAACTGCATTGGCTCAGTGCTAGGGAATCCTGAAAATTGTAGTTTAATGTTATACCAGAGCTATCTAACAGAGAAGGCTAAATGTCTCACAAAACTATAGTTCCCAGTATTTCCTAGCAATGAGCTAGGGCAGTTAAAGCAGTCGCAAACTGGATTATTTCTGAAGTGTGTTTGGGACCTCTGTTGTTTCTCTCTTCCTTAATTCTTATCCAGATCCTCTCAACCTGGCTTCTAGGACTGGATGTCTTCACAGGTATAATCATGCCACTCCTTCTTGTCTTTTTGATCTATTTCTCTGAAATGGGTTATATCCCTCTATTACCACATTCAAATCATAATACTCATCCCACCAGGTTTCAGTGATACCTATCATATCATGTTTGCTTTGCTGTGTTAGGAGTTCAGGTTTGTCTTGTTTATTTCCCATGCTCTATGCATTAATATAGAGACCTCTAACAACATCCCCATCCCTCCTGCCTATTTAAGGATTTTCTTCTTTCACTGTTGGGTTCTTGTACTATTTGCCTAGTTCTTTCTATAACAATTGGGCTATTATTTCGAGCACTTGATAAACTACTGCCCTCAAGAATACTGTCTCCCTCCCCTATATAATGCAGTTTAAAGCCATCAGATTTCTGGGACTCTTTTATTATTATTATTTTTAATTAATTTTATTGATTAAAAGAAAAAAATCAATACATTCATTAAAAATCATTCATACAATATATCATACTGTTTGTCTTCTTCTACATAAAAACCTTGTATGTATCTTCTTTGAGAAGGGAATTTTCTTTCCATGCTTACAAAATATTATACAATATTAGATTCTCAATTAAGTTACAAGGATATATACTTCAACTATGTAATAATTGCTTCAATTGGTAGCCTATTCTTTTTGTTAGCATCTTAAACAAAATAGAAATCTTCATTAGTTGCATTTCTGTCATCCACCTCCCCTTTATTTCCCTTCTCTCTTCTTCTTCCATTTTCTTACCCTTCCATTTTATCTTTCTAACTCATTCACTTCCCACCTTCCTTCTCCCAATTCCCTTCACTTCTCCTTTCTTCTTCCCCTAGAATATCTTCTACCCCTTTCACTTCCTCTACACCCTCAACTCTCTATCACATTCACACACCCTCTATCACCTACTTAACCCTCTACTCCTTCTTTCTTCCTTTCTTCAATTTCTTCATTCAACTCACCATTCATACAGACTTCCTACTTGCAACAACTAGATTATTGGAGTTTATTTTGTTCTTCTTTCCTTTGTTCTTCAATATTTAAATTTTCTTTGTTTATATCTAATTAGTTACTTAATTATCTATTATATTTGTCCTCATACCCTTCTATTCTCATTTTTCTCCTTCTTGTCTCTTCTTTCTTATTTGTACTATTTGTGATAAAAGTACAAAATGTCTATATCCTAGTTTTCTCTTTTTTTCATTTTCTCGTGTTGATTCTTCATGACTTATCCTTTGCCAACTCTTGTACTACCTATACCCTACTATTGCTAGATTGCCCCAATATTTGTCAAGGTATTTTAAGATTGGTGCCCATTCTAAATTGTTTTCTAGATTTCTGGGACACTTGACAAAATTGTTTCTGCCAACTGCTGTGAGGTACAACCCATCCTTTGCCATAGCTCCACCCACCTGAAAGTGAAGGCCATGGTCTAAGAAGCCAAATAGTTCTTGGTAGCGCCATTTGTGAAGCCAGTGGTTCACCTGTGCTATTTTTTTAATCCCTTCTTGGACTGTGCCCTTCAAGTGGGAGAAAAGATGAAATATCAAAGATAAAATTACAGTCAGCAGCTGAGCTGCACTAACCGTTACTGGCCATTCAGTTTAGAAAGTGGGTCTTTCAGTAAACTAAACTAAACTAAAAATTAAATAGTATGGATAAATTTATTACTACTATTTATTATTTAATCAGTTACTATACCACTTTCTGTTTCTGGCAATATTGTGAAATTAGGGGTGCAATTCTTCTTAAATATTATTCTCAAAGGAAGTAACGAGTAATTTTAGCAATTTTCTTTCTGCTATGAAAAGGTCTTTAAGAACCACATACTTTACAAAGTATGTTCACAATTTGGGAGTTATTCACAATTCAGGATTTATTCAATATTACTTTGAATATTACTTTTTCCTGGCTATGAAAAAAAACGTTTTCTATGCAAATCAACCACATCTAAATTTTGTACAAAATAAGTCCCCAGTTACAGCATCTCTGTCACACTATCTTCTCCAGGATAATAAAAGCAAGATGATATAACAAAATGGGCTCAGCTCTGAAACAGTTTTTCCACCCTTTCTGTTGTTGAATTCCCTCCATTTCAAAGCAAGTAGTCTAAAGAGTGTTGAGTCTTTGAGCATGAGGGTTTGGATTTGAATCAAAGGATTTGGTAAAGAGGTAAACACAGCAATAAGACTGAAGCTGTATGATGCTGGTTTAGCACTGAATAAAACTCTTAGTAGCAATAAAAAAAAGAGAGACTGCAAATTTTCAAAGTGGTGCCTGAGACATTTTGTTTAAGATTGCTCCATATGCCTCTTCACATAATGAAATTGGCTGGCATTTAAATAAACCAATTGTGTCCAATTTCTGTTACAAAGGAATTCTGCTGCAGTCTAAATTTGAGAGTGCTCAGTATGTTGGAATCTGTTGAAGGATTTAGCTATGTCACTAATTGGCAGTATTTCTACTTGTGTTAGCAAGACCTAATCTGTCTGGGCCTATGTGACACTTCTCACTGCCATAGCCAAGTTCAACAAGAATTATAAGGGTCCCAGGTTTAATAGCACAATAACTATCTCTTGGTCTTTCTACACATGCTTCCAAACTGGAAAGAATTTTTAACCTATCCGGTGTGAGAAATGGAATGAGTAAGAATCTTTTCAATCCCTCTTGATAAGAATTCACCAAAAATGTGCGCAATTATTTAAACTGAGGATGGAACAAATTATGAATTTGACTGTGTGGAAAACCAACAGATATTTCCATTCAGGCAGAAAGATTTGGGCATTTAATTATTTTAAAAGTCTGGGTGTGGATATTTGAGTATTTACTCATGTACGTGCTAAAATGTGGTTGGCACCTCTTCCATTCTGAGTCTTTATCTTGAACACCTGTATGGCACAAAGTACAACATGACACTCTCCATGCTAGGAATGGATGTATGTCCTGAAATTAAATAGTGCAAAGAGGTTAGAAATTTCAGGTCATTTCATGCATTTCTTCTTATTTAGAATTGAAAGAAGTAAGATTTTAAATTTTCCAAAGCACCAGACAGCAAAACCGATCTCTGTAATTGGCCATGGGTACTAATAGTACACATGAATATTAATTTATTAATAGTGGACTTTCTCTATTTTCACATATCATTTTGGACCTACCCATTTCCAGTGCTACAGATTCATTTTTAAATTACAAATTACAAGTTCAAGCTTTGTTTTCAAAGTCACACTATTCTGGAATCTTTCTAGCTGGAGAAATGAGATTGGTTGCAGATTTTGAAATAACATCAACATTACTTTTGTTTTGTTTTGTTACTGTGTCTTTAATTTTCCCCTTGCAAATCTTGGAAGCAGTAAAGCTGGTTTGTCCAAAGAATTTTCCAATAAAATTGATGCTCAAATGTGGTGTACTTTATCACAATTTTAATATAACAACTTCCATCTCAATGATTTATAAATGCAGCACATTAGAATATAGCACTTTTTTCCTATTCCCCTCCTCTCCAGTAATGGTAGTAGCTGGACATAGAGGCCAGCATCCAGAGTTTGAAAATTAATGATGTTAAATGTTTGAAACTGGGAAATTAATTTATTACTACAAAAAACTACTAATTGCATTTGCTTAAATAGGCAAGCTATTGTTAATTAGCTTGCTAATAAAAGTGAGATTTATGGAATTCGCCATAGGACTTATAATTAACCCTCAGATTACAATTTGCTATTTTGTTATTTTTGTTGTTTAAATTTGCCTCCCCTTCCCAGAGGAAAGTTCTGTGGAACTGTGGTTCTGGGGAACTGTGACACATTCAGTTTCAGCTTTCACTTGCAAACAAATTAGAAATTACCTCAGTAAATATCCACAATACTTTTGGTCAATTATTAATATGTAACCTTCAGTTATGTATCCATAACTGCTACATATTCATGATCCCTCCATAGCCCCTCATTTAGGGCTATGGAGGGACTATGAAAGCCTACCTGCTGCTCAAGAAGCAGCTGCCTGACATTCGTACACCCCACTCATGTGAGCAAAAGAGAGATTTGTAGTGGGGTCCTTTTTTACCTATTTCACAGGAGAACACTCACAGGAGAGGGTGAAAATGGCACGTAGACACTTCTTGATTGATAGAGAAATAGAACCATTGATCCCAGTGAGTGAAGTTGGTGGGGTCTGGCTGGAATCCGGTTTGTAGCACTGTAGTGTAGGTTGCTACACAGTACATAATGGTTATACCTTCTTCTTACTTTCTGCTGAGCTTCAGCACCCCTTTTTGTAGTGATCTTTTTCTGTGGGATAACAGGCATTTGATCTTTGGCAACCTAATAAATGGAAATGCCCACATGATGTTTTATTAAATCAAATGTTTCCAGGCTTCATAATATTGATTGATGCTCAGCGTTGGAACAAATATATTGAAACACATTTTCTTTTAGAACATAACAGTTCCTATCAGTTTCTTTTTTGGAGTCAAGCATATGCCTGCAAACAAAATAAAAATAGTTCATCAATGTGTTCCAGCCCATGCTTTACATATAAGGAACTTTCTTTCTTGTCTGGATTAATAAAATAATTTGTCACCTGTAGTACCCTGAAGGCACTAGATCCCATCTGAGTTTGGAAGCTAAGCAAGTCAGACCTGCTTAGTACTTGGACAAGGGATTGCCCAGGAATACCACATTTGTGCTATGCTAGAGACTATGGAGATTACTACATGCATCTTATCCTATTGTTTTCCCATGCACTGTCAAAGATGAGTCTTACTGCATTCTCCCATATGCAGCCTATATGCAACCTGGGTTTATTCCGTGGCTTTTCAAGGACAGGATTTTCCTGCCCTTGCATACAGGCTGCATATGGACTGCATATGGGGGAATGCAGTAAGACCTGTCTTTGATAGTTAAATGTGCATGTATCCTATTAGGAAAAAGACAGGATAAGGTGTGTGTGAAAATCTCTTATATTTCAGAGGAAAGCAATGACAAACCACTCTAAGTATTCTTTTTCCATAAATCCCTAGGAAATTCATGTGGTAACTATAAGTAGATGGGCAACTTGAAGTCACATACATGCACACCGTGAATACAGATGCAGCAACCTAAAGCCTGTTGCATGCCCTGCAATCTGTTTATTCCTTATTGGAACAAGATCTAAAATCAACCTCTTGCCCTTAGTCTTATCCATTTTCATTCTCTCTCTCTCTCTGTACCCCAAAACTCTTCAGTAAGTGAGAAAAACAAAAGATGGCTAGTCTTCATAAAAACAGTACCAGCTTCACTCTCAGGAGTTAAAGTACCAGTGTGAATGGTACTGGAGGGGGGCAATGTTTGGTTTTATTATATGAGGTGCCCTTAAAGCTTGGACACCCATATCTTATCTGGTTCCCATTGGTGCCAGGATTCAGTCACTCAGCAAGATTATTTTTATATGTGTGTTGTGCCAATGTCAGCATGTGTGGGGGAGGGGGGATCCACACACAAAAAAAAAAACAAGAAAGAAATGTGTTGACTAAATATTAAACTATCAATTTAGGGGCCTTTATTAAAAAATGGGGGGGGGGAAGGGAGAAGTGAGTTTTTCTCCCCAAATTGACACCAAAATATCACCTACCTTTTGGCAATCCTTCACATTTTTAAATTTGTCAGTGTCCAGCATCAGCCTTTGATGAAAAGGCAAGTGATCCTTGTTTAAAATAGGGAATAGTGCATTTTTTTTTATTGCAACAATTTCTTTATTTGCTTTAATACACTTATATTACAGATTTTCAGAAAATACATCAATGGCTGCTGGGAACAGTACAATACACAATTAAGCAAACATAAACAATATAAATCTAGTAAAAGATTAACAGCACTTGAAATATATTTAAAAGCTTCCAGATAATATATAATATAATAAGTTAAACATAACACTGTAGACTGTTTATTTATTACATTTAAAAATATTGCACTCTCTCACACACATTCATCTCCATTTAACTCGGATGCTTACCAATCACTTAAATGCTCTTCCCCCAGCCCTACCCTCATCTAAATTGAACATGTCTTCTATGTGCCCTGTACTCAGATCTTAGGCTAACAAACTCCCCACTCAAACTTTACTCACAACTATCATTCCCTAGTTTTTAACAAATTTCTTCAGCCATTCCACCAATCAGCATATATTTCAACATGCTATTCTCTCCACCTTCCCAATGGCTTGGAGAGAAATGACCAGTGGGGAGCCACAGTGTTCTGTCCTGGGCCCAGTGCTATTCAACATCTTTATCAATGACTTGGATGAAAGAAAAGAGGGCATGCTTATCAAATTTGCAGATAATCCAGTTAGGAGGAGTAGCTAAAACCCCAGAGGAGAGAATCAAAATTCAAAATGACCTTAATAGATTAGAAAGCTGGGCCAAAACTAACAAAATGAATTTCAGTGGTGAGAAATGTAAGGTATTGCACTTAGGTAGATAAAAAATGAACTGTCAGGTTTTTCAGAGTTATGGGTTTTGGAGTACATATGGAAATGTACAAGATGTATGAGAACTTGTTCCTGTGAGAAGGTTTCAAGGGAACAAGCAGGCCTGGAAAACAACAGATGTACACCCAGACATAAACATTTTCCCTGCAGGAAGTCAACACATTATTGTTTTGGGAAAATGGCAAGGCTAAAAGGTAAACAACATTACATCAGGATGTTTACATGTCACTGGTCACATGATGTATGACGTACACACCAGGGAGTGGACATGAGTCTGGGAAATAAGGTAGTAGCCAGTGAGCATCATGGGTCACATCCAAATGGGTGTCAACTTGGGGGTGAGGAAAAAGTCCTTGCATGGTGCTGGGATGTTGTGTACTGTGTGTGTGTGTAACAAAGAACTGGAAATAAACTGTTTGGTATTTTGGAAGACATCCGCTGCTGTGTTGAAGGGCATTGAACTGTATATTGGTTTGCTCAGTTGTGACAATAAAGGTAGCATTTATTAGTTACAACTTGAGTGGTTTATGATATCTGCTGGGACAGCTGGGACAGCTGAGGCAGTGACATCTGGATCCAGGGGAAGAAGTCTGGAGGCGTGCAGAAGAAGGTGTCAGCTTATCCTGCCAGCTCTGCTGGATGTCATACTAGTACTGCAACACACATCAGCCACCATGTGCCAGGCGTGGTATCTCTGACATACATATAGGATGGGGGACACATAGCTTCACAAGACTACATGTGAAAGAGATCTAGGAGTCCTAGCAGACCACAAGTTGAACATGAGTCAACAGTGTGATGCGGCAGCTAAAAAGGCCAATGTGATTTTAGGCTGCATCAACAGAAGTATAGTGTCTAAATCAAGGGAAGTAACTGTGCCACTCTATTCTGCTTTGGTCAAGTCTCACCTGGAATACTGTGCCCAGTTATGGGCACCACAAATTAAAAAGGATGTTGACCAGTTGGAGTGTGTCCAGAGGAATGCCAGCAAAAAGGATGAAGGGTCTGGAAACCATGCCTTATGAAGAGAGACTTAGGGAGCTGGATATTTTTAGCCTGGAAAAAAGAATGTTCAGAGGTGATATGATAGCCCTTTTTAAGCATTTGAAGGGGTGTCACATTGAAGATGGAGCAAGCTTGTTTTCTGATGTTCCAGAGACTAGAACATGGAACAATGGATACAAGCTATAGGAAAATAGATTCCACCTCAACATAAAGAGAAACTTCCTGACAGTAAGAGCTGTTCAACAATGGAACACACTCCCTCGGAGAGTCTCCTTCTTTGGAAGTCTTTAAACAGAGGCTGGATGGCCATCTCTTGGGGGTGCTTTGATTGAGATTGCATGGCAGAGGGTTGGACAGGTGGCCCTCATGGTCTCTTCCAACTCTGTCATTCTATGATTCTAATAACTCAAAAAACATTTTGGAATACAAACCCAAGATATCATAGAATTCTCCCTCCTTCCCCTCCCCCCAATTGACTGCATTTCTGTTTTCATTTTTTGTTTGTTTTTGTTTTGGAAAGACTGGCACATATAATGTGAAAAGATCAATCAGATATGGTTTTTGGTCTGGATTTTTTAGTCTAGAATAGTTATATCAATCAACAGTCCAGTATAACTAAAGTACAGTATTTAATTCCTCTGAAATGACATCATTTCTTGGCACCAGAGGTGATATTCATGACAGTTGTAGGTTAACATGAATGAGCAGGGCCTCCTTTTTATGATTTCCTCTTTGATAGATTATTGATTATACACTTCTTAGTGATAGGGAAACACCATTTTATTTGTTAGAAAACACTACTTGCTTCAGGAAAGTGTTCTCTATTTGGTTTGTCATACAAATCCACCTGTTTGATCACAGAGTCACATTGGCGTGTAACATAATGGAATGAAAACAATGATTATGGTAAGGTTTTGCACCCAATCCATCAAATACTTCAGGTAACATACATTTTTGAGCCAATTTTGTCCATATTTGATATTTGTACATATTTTGAAACCTTCCCTCTAAAAATAAACAAAACAAAACACTGTACAAGGTGATAACTGATTTTTTTTTAAA
Source organism: Phrynosoma platyrhinos (assembly GCA_020142125.1). Classification (NCBI taxonomy): domain Eukaryota; kingdom Metazoa; phylum Chordata; class Lepidosauria; order Squamata; family Phrynosomatidae; genus Phrynosoma; species Phrynosoma platyrhinos. The sequence goes on from JAIPUX010001232.1 coordinate 19,691,857, forward strand.
GTATAGTTTTGGTCCCTTTTGCATGGAACCTATATGGATCTAAGTGCAATTGCAAAAATGTATAAACCATAAAATTAAATATTATTATAAGAATATGTATTTAATGACTCATGAATTTGTCTGTACTGGATGGAATATAGTACAGACAGATGGAATCACAATACAGTCGGCCCTCCATATCCACAGACTTTTTATCCACAGATTCAACCATCCATGGCTTCAAAATATTCAAAAAGTATATAACTTCCAAACCCAGACTTTGATGTTGGCATTTTATATAAGGGAACCCAATTTACTATGCTATTGTATTTAATGGGACTTGAGTATCCATGGATTTTGGTATCCATGGATCAGGGATGCTGAAACCAAGCTACAGAGGATTCCAAGGGCCCACTGTATGTGTATATCAGGGTTAGGAGAAAAGTATGCAACATGAATGTTCTTAGTATGGTAAAATGATGCTTGGTGCTACACACAGTAAAATTGGAAGGTAATAAAATGGTGAGAATTTCATGGGGAACTGGACTATTCCCTCCTCCTTAGTCTGTTTGTTAGGGTTTAATATATAGAATACTTTAGATATGAACACTTTATGTCCTTGGGAAGTTCCCAGAAAAGCAAAGAAGCAAACTACCTTGACAGCAAGACCAATGACTCTGATCTTCAAACACCACATTTAAATATGAACTTCATTTCATGAAATATTGCCTTCTTGTATCATATAGTAACCAAAAATGTCAATGCAGACCAAGCATATATAATATTGAAATGTGTTGACTAAACATCAAAATATCAATTTAGGGGCCTTTATTAAAAAATGGGGGGGAGAAGTGAGTTTTTCTCCCCAAATTGACACCAAAATATCATCTACCTTTTGGCAATCCTTCACATTTTTAAATTTGTCAGTGTCTAGCATCAACCTTTGATGAAAAGGCAAGTGATTCTTGTTTAAAATAGGGAATAGTGCATTTTTTTATTGCAACAATTTCTTTATTTGCTTTAATACACATATTACAGATTTTCAGAAAATATATCAATGGCTGATAGGAACAGTACAGTACACAATTAAGCAAACATAAACAATATAAATCTAGCAAAAGATTAACAGCACTTGAAAATTTATTTAAAAGTTTCTAGATAATATATCATTAAATTAAAATAAAGGTTCAAACAGACAGTAGTAAAGAAGACAAATATGCTTCACATGATAAATGTCAACAGATCTTGAATGAAGTCCAGCAACAAAGAGCTGATGCAGACCAGCCATTTGGGGGGGCAGAGAGCCTCCCTGGGAAGTGGCAGATCAGGGCTTTGGGAACCCCATATGTCCCCAATCCTCTCTTTTGCCACTCCAAAAAGAGCAGCAGAATGTCACCCCTTTTAGGCCAACTTAAGAGTCAGCGGTGTGGCTCTTCAGTGCCCTTTCAGTACAGTGTGTTTAAATGCTGCACCAGAAGGGTGTCATGATGCTGTGTTCCTTGCATATGGCCACACAGAGTCAGGATGGCATTGACTCTGTCCCACCTGAACTTTACCCCCAGGCTGATCCTTTGGGCCAGTCTACAATGGCCCAAAGTGAGTCAAATAGAGTGAAATTAGTAAGGCTCTTTAGTCTAGGTTACAGGTGCAAAATTACCTTCAGCAGGTGAGTCGCTTACACAATACAGTGACCTTTCTCCAGGATATTCGTGGCCTTGGTAGTTTCCAGCCCATATGCAGTAACATACAACTCCATGGGATGGTATCAAGGGAGGAGTGGCAGCTTTGGCACCATCACTGCAGTCTGGTTAGGCCATCTCCCAGCCTACATGGGGTCAATGGCCTGGATCCCCATTTTCTCCTACTCCCCTCTCTGGTCACCTGTTGATGCATGCTGGAGCTTCCCTCATTTTCAATCGAGTTATGTGGGTATGCCCCCATCTGCTATTCCATATGAGGAGTTAGCTTTACCATTGGGTGATCATTTGTTGCAGTCAACTATTCATAGGATATTGAGGGGAGAATACATTTTCACTTTGCTTCATGGTGAACTGCAGGAAAAGGAGAAGAATAGCTGGATGACAAGGAAAATTAAAATTGTGTTGGAGGAAGGTTGATAGTAATTTTTCTAATTGGCTCAATAGTTTTCACATTTATGCGGGGGTTATAGCAAAGGCCCAAACTATTTTTGCAGCTGCCCTGATCCAGTATATGGACATTATTCACTGGGCTTATGTTGATTACACCGACCCTGCCTGGCTGCTGTATAACGAGGCTTTTTGCATGCAAGCTGCCTTATATCCCACTATGGGATATGTTGCAATCTCATTTGTGGATGCAACTTATGACACTGGCCCACCCAATCCAGGAAGAATGTACACACAGTAGTCTTCTTATACAGAAATAGGGTGGCCCTTCTGCGTCATGGTCCCAGAATGCTTCGGTTCAACCTCAAAAGCTCATCTGTTGGGAGTTTATTTCCAGGGTGTTTGCAACTATAAGGTTTGTAAATATGATCATGAGTGCTCTGTTTGTAAAGGCCCTCATTC
>JAIPUX010001232.1:19716576-19730133 GCA_020142125.1 Phrynosoma platyrhinos
GCTTCAACTTTTGTCTTTTTCTTTTATGGATTTCTTTTAAATGGCTTTAATCCAATGGATGGATGAATTTTGCTTATATCTTCATAAGTGCTGTATGTTTTTGTTTATATCTTGTTTGCTTCTAATTTTATTTGTATCATTATTTAAGTGTCCTTAAGTTCTAGTTTTGGGGAAAAGATGAGCTATAAATGAAACAACAGCACAACAACACAGCAGTGAGACTGCCAGCATCTGAGATGGTATAATGCATGGTTACTACCCATTATGAGACTTAATGGTTCACAGATTTTACCAGGGCTGGTCTCTATTAAGGCCACTAGAGTGAGGCAACCATTGCAATAATTAGCCAATGGTTATTTCATTTCATTTGCTCACAGAAATGGGGTGAAATATGCTTGTAGGATCTTATGCTTCACTTCCTCTCCATTCCATTTTGGATCTTATATACCAGGCTGGGCAAAGTGCAGTCCATGGATTACATGCAGCCCTTAGGGACATTTTTGCAGGCCCTAGAGCTGAAAAATGATCCCAAATACCATCTAAGGGATGTGTGGAGTATTTCCACATGGATTTGGCCCTCTGGGCAAATTTATGCCCAGAGGAGGCCTTTATAAAATAGGAAATGTCCTCTGCTCATGTGTAAATGTCGCAAATTTGTCCATGGAAGGCCCCAAAACATGGTGATGATGCTCCCCCATGTCTCCTAGTGGGCATTTGAAAGCAAAAACCAAAGTAGATCACACAAGACAAAGAAAGGGTGGCAGTAAAATGGTCACCAAAGATATTCTAGTGCTCAGTTAAAATAAGATGAACTTTGTTAGTCATACAAGATTGCCTTAAAATTTTTGACATGCTTTATGGGCATCCTTTTGGTAATGAAGTAGCAAAGATTCACTTTCCATATTAATTCATCTTACACTTCATTTTCTAAATCATCTGAATCATACTTTAGTGCCCAAGATCTTTGTTGTTCTCTGACTCATCTTCTTGAAAAAAACAAAAACAAAAAACAAAAGTCTGAAAGAAACTTTGAACAGGTTTTCTGCTCATTTGTTTTTCCTTCCCTATCTAGGAAGAAAACAAACATCTTAATCATAGATGCTGGTTTCAAATTTCAAAATGTCATTGTATGAAACCTGAAGAAGGAAAGAAGGATGCCTATTTTAAAATAAGAGGCATTAATCACTTCCATATGTGGTAAATTGCTAGGTACAGATTTTAAAGTGTTATGTTTTTCTTCTTAGCATTTTCTTTGGGCAGGGGTGCAAGTAGAGGGACCAGCAAATGTCATTGATCCATCCATCCATCTGAAACTATAATCCATTCTGTTCTCATTTGTTTGTTATAAGTTACAAAAAAGAAAACAAAGAAATAAAATTAATAAAATTTAATGAAGTATTATTTTACCTATTCTGGCTAAAGCTGGATGGAATCTTCATTTGAAAAATATTTGAAAAAAATATTTAAAATATGGATTTTTGGATGAGGAAAACTGATGAGACAAGCAAGGATCTTTAAAGCTCAGGAGTTATTATATACCATTATCTGTGAAGAAAACAAGTTTACTGTGCAAAAAAATGGCATTTTCTGTACAGAAAATAACAAATCACATGCATCATTTGGGATCAATATAATAATCAATTTACAAATAAGCTACAAAAATGAGTTTTCAATGTCTTTCTCATATTTAGGAGAACAATGGTAGGATTATTTTTCTTGACTACTAGAACTAAATTTATTAATATTTATAACCAGACTGAGAAACCTGAACAAGTAGGCCTAATGTTACAACATAAAACAGCCTGGGTTTTGGGGATACTAGAAAAATTAATTAATCAAGAAGTAATTATATAGATAGAAAAAATTAATTCTTGTCTAGTCCATGTTCCTTTGATATGTACTCACCTATAAGTTCATTTCACTCAATGTTCCAATTAATCTGCAATAAAAACCCAAATTTTGTGAAATACTGATTTAAAATTATTTAAATTACTACTTAAAGTATATTCAAATATATATTTCAAAACGTTCAGATGAGGTTGATGGGAGTGGAAGGCCTAAAACACCTGGAGGACCAAATGTTCCTGTTATATGAAAATGGTAATATATTTCTATAGAGGAAAGTCTTAGGGCCTTTGCAGACTGCCAGAAATAGTGCAAACTGAGTCCACTTTAACTGCCCTGATGTGCTAGGAAATCATGAGAACTGTATTTTATTGTGGCACCAGAGCTCTCTGACAGAGAAAGCTCAATGTCTCAGAAAAAAAATACAATTCCCATGATTCCCTAGCACTGAGCCAGGGCAGTTAAAGTGGACTCAATCTGCACTATTTCTAGCAGTCTGCAAAGGCCCATAATCTACTACAAATCTTCTATTTCTCTGTGTTTCAAATTGAATACTCAAGCAAGAACATCTATGTGAGTGTGTGTGTGTGTCAATGGAATATGCGCTTAAGCAAATAAAGAATGACATATATACATTTTACAAACATCTCACAAACATGAGCATCTTTTTAAAGAGCTCACTACATGAGCATATCAAAGAATTCAGAGCTGTTTTTCGCCATCTGCCACATCTCATGCAGACATTTGGTTTCTTTCATTCTTCTCTTTTGAGTGATACATTGGAAGAAAGAGAATAGAGGACCTTCCTCTGAAAAAGTCAAAACAAAGGCATCATCTGGAGACAGGTAAAACACACTGCTTTAAAGTCAACCTAACCCATCTTCTTTCTGTGCAATGTTAACATGACATTTATAAAATGAGTGGGGGAGATACAGAAAGCAAAAATGATGTATTCTTTTTGTTTTATTGTCACAAAATAAGCCAATTCTTGGGAGATAGGCAGCTGAGGACAAATGCAATCCTGTTGCTTTAACCTTTCTTTCTCTCTCTCTCTTCTTGAGAATGATGAAGCAGGGAAAAAACACAAAATGCAATGCAACATTTAAAGGTCAGCTTTGCCTTTCTGATAGAGATGCCTGTGGAACATCTTTCCTTCAGAATGTGGCAAAAAAGTAGACTGCTTTAGTTTTGGAGCAGATGGCATTTAGGTATTTGAGGTGGAACCAGCAATGCTTGTGAGATGGTGGGAGCACAGTGCTGGTGTTGTACCTCTTCTTCTCATTACTTATCTGGAAATCCCTGCATGTACAACAAATGTGTAGCACTTGTTCCAGAGTTAATTCAGAGTTGAAAAGCAAGCAGCAGGTGCACACTGCTTCACAAGTGATTATGTAGAATTTCAGGAGCAACCATGTCCCAAAATAAAAGATTAGTAATTTTATTTTTATTGGCTAGGATCCACTACAATTTTCTACTGGTGTTCCACTGGTGGAACATCTTCCATCAATAGAATCAGAAATATTTTAATATGTGTAAGAAGGACTTGAACCTGGGGAATTACTAAAGTCCAAGTCTTCAATGAGATCTTTTATCCTATGTTTATGGAGTTGGCTAGGGAATAAACTGATAGAGACAAAGCTTTCCAATGAACTGTGATTTATTTGGGGATTCAATCATACAAAGATAATCTACTATTCACTCTTACACACAACAACTCAGGAATAACATGGTTAGCTTGGAGAGGAAACAAAAGGCTTTCTCATGGTGATAATTACCTGAAGGAGGCTGCTCCAATGATGAATGAAGATGGATAGGCTCAACCATTATGGAAGGGAAAGGACACTGGAAAGAGCTGGGACCCAAGTCAGAGTTCACAGTAGTGCAGTGTTACCATGAAATCTAACCAGACCCAATGGGTCTGAGATTTTGGGGATCTTTTATACCCCAAAGGCAAATAATTGTTATTTTATATCAAAGGATTCTGGATTGCTACTCTCTGAAGTGAATAATTTCCAAGTACAGGAGATGGAATGCTATTTTATCTTATCTTCAGCCAGACACATCCTGACCAGTACTCATAAATGTGAATGTCCTGCTTTGCAGCTCCGAGGCCTGGCCCTTTTGATTTGCAAAGTGTTGTAGGTACAGACGTGACCTTTCAGATGCTTATGTGATATGCTCACCTTGGCTCCATGGCAGTTGGGCTTCTTCAGTCTAGGGCCATGGCAGGGACCCACAAAAAGTTTTTGTAAAAAAATATTAAATAAATTAAATAAATTAATAAATATTAAATAAATTATTGTAACACATGACACAATTTATAGAACTATAAATTAGCTTTAGCTGTATGGCTGTATCCTACTGAATCCTGAAGTTTGAATTTGTTGGGAAACTAGAGCCCTCTGGGTAAGAATCCTAAATATCCCTCCCTAGATTGCAACTCTCTGGATTGCATAGAACAGACCATGGCAATTTAAGTGGAGTTATAGTGCTATACTGTGCATAGTACAAGGGTCCTAGGAGAGAGCAATGCCCCCTCTATCTGCAGCCCTGTCCAATGAATTTTAAAATTTTGAGAGTAGGTCTTTAGTGGTCAGTTACTGGCAAATTGTTTTATTCAGCCCAAAAATAATTGGTACATTTCCTTTAGTAAGGTGGTAGTGTTGTGAATTTGTCATTTCTGGATTTGAACTTGCTAATAAGAAAATGGACACTATTTTTTATCCATAGCTAATATTTGTACATTTGTGAGGGATATTGTTACTGATGTGATAAGGAAGAGGTAATCACTTTATTGTTTCTTCTTTCTTCTTCATTCAAAGAGTTAGTAATTCAACTGTTGTGGGGACACAAAGATGGAAGTCTTCCTTATTGACATGAACAAGGGAAATAGCCATTAATGTCAGATATGCACTGAAATCACATTCCCTTCTGTACAGCCATTCTCTCTGTTAAAAAAAGCAATGTTATGACATGTGGATTGTTAAAAATACCATTTCATGTCTCCTGTCTCACTTTTTATAATGAAAGAACTCATTAGTTTTATCATTTTTCCCAAAAAAAATACTAAAGCAATTATTGTGACTGTAACTTCTATAAAATATATTATCTGCCAAGATTAATTTCAAAATTAAAATACCATATTTAATTAATGCTATAATTAAGTAAAAACAGAAAATAAACTAAATGAAAACCCTTGAACTTGTTTTGATTCTGAGCTAGGAAATTTTTCTGCCATTTTGACAGGTGGTGTGATGCTGGAGGCAATTGCTTTTATATCACACAAACCATTGATGGATGGAAGCCCAGCATCTCTCTGCACTGTGCCAAGAGATGTTGGCCCCTGAAGCATCTAATGGAGATGTGGGTTTTCACATGTACACACCAATGTCCTCAAATATGGTTCTTCAGTTTCCCCTTGGAACTGAATAACAACTATACAGCTATGTTGCCAAAAGAAAAAGGCTGCACTTATGTACACAAAGTAGTTCTATTTAGGCAAGGGCCATTGCCCTCAAACTATTACCCCACCTTTTGTATCTCTGTCATGAGTTTTGTGACAACAGTGATCCATTGAATGGCTTGTTCCTACAGTATCATTTTCTATTGACACACATTCTTTCTTGTCATGACATAGTGTCATTCTGATGTGACTTCTGTAGAGAAAGTAACAGCCAACAGCATTGGCCTCTGTTTTGCTATTGGATTTTCCTGTATAAGATATTACTTGATGATTTAGAGTTGTTGTCCTAGTGCTTGTGGGACGTATGAAAGGCAGTGCTAATACCCATTCATATAGTGATAATGTGGGGTGCAATTTGTGTTTTCCAGGGTGTTAACTCTTTTAAATGGAAACAAAAATATGCAAGTATGAAAGTTAAACTTGTTAGAGATCAGCTTTAATCAGCAGAAACTGTAAAAGTGTATGTCAGACTATTTATTCTAAATCTGCCTTCTTAAAGAATAAGGACTTACTCCAAAAAACAGCAAACATGCAGTTTGTAGTTTAAAAACAAATAATAATGACTTTAATAAATAAATAAATACATAACAAACTAAATCCTATCCTAACTGGTGATGGTTTGGGTATAGCAGGAAGAGACTGTTAACCTCACTCAGAGGAGACTGTTACTCCATCTTAGACTGGGATGAAACAGATACTGTACTGAAAGGAAATTGTTTAGAATCTTGAGAGAAAGTCTATTTAACAGTCTCCAAGTGTGAGTGACAGGAGTCACATGTTTAGATAGAATGACATAGATAGAGGGAAGTTTCTGTCCATCCAAGGAGGGAAAGGAGAATGCAACACATAAATTTTCCAACAGATAATGCCTACATCTCCCCTATTGCCCTACTGAAAATCATTACTATATAATTACTATAGCCCCCCTTTACTTATCTGCAAACAGAATTGTGAGGTTGGAGGGAATAATTTGATTTTTAACATACATTATCATTTTATTGGTTAATTAAATTTTCCATCAAGGACAATTTACTACATACACAGACACACTTTTGTACACACTTACAAAAACAATTTACTACATACACAGATATGAAATGAGACTAATGAAGCAGAATTAAATAGCAAAACACACCAATCATTTTGTAACAATTTACAGCATAAACATATTGACACCATATTAGTAACTGGCTTCTCACTGTTAAGTTTTCTTGCCACTTGCAGACCCCTAGTCCATTCTAAATTGTCCCTACCAGCCTATTACAGTCCAGCATACACTAACATTGCTGAGGCAAGGAAAGAAAAGGAGAAAAGGGAAAAAAAGGAGAAAGTAGACACCACAACATGAAAAACAGGTGAAATATGACAATAACTTTAATAGCTAAAGCTCATACATTTGACATCAGATTAAAGATCAATCATGAGGCAGTTTGAGTCCTGGATAACAATTTTCTTTACATTTCAATTGTTAGGAGCAACAGTGAATGACAAAGTTACATATGGACCCAACACAAAAGTGGCAAATTTTCAGCAATGTTCATAAACTAGGAACAGAACCTACCCAAAAATTGTTAAAAACATTGTTTCTAAAATGTCAAGATACCTTGCCAAAAAACATCCTGGACTGATAAGGAATTTCACACCTTGAGACATGTTTTATACAAAATTTGTATATGGCTGTTATCTACAGAAAATAGTAATGCTGCTCCCTGTGCAGAAAATGCTGTTTTTTGCTCAAAAATATCACATGTTAATTTTTGTGTAGAACAAATCTTGAACTATAAATAGCCTTCAAAAACTTTTCCAAATTTTCAACAAACCTTTACAACAAAAAGAAAATTGTTAAAATTGCTCCTAAAATTGTTTCCTTCTAGAAGCAACATTGCATCCTTAAATACAACAACCAGCCTTTAAGCCAATCCACTGAGCTGTGAGAGGATGGGGAGCTGTTTGTATATCTTATGCAAGTATGTAAAGGATGGAAGCACCAGCTATGCTACTATTCAGATGTGCAATGGGATCTCAGTTCAAATCAAATCTAATGCATGGATCTCTGGGGACAATAAAACTATTAATATCAGTAGCATTTGCATTCGTATATCACATATATTGAATAGGTTAGGCTGTCCACCAAAACCTCTAAATACATACTGCTTTCAAAACAAGCTCAGGCTGGGATGTCGCAGCTGCAGCTGGAAACAGGAAAAAAAGATGGGTTACATTTACTTCAATTCTTAAGAGAAAATTGTACATCTAACGAAACGGAATGGCTAGGCTTCCAAAGCATGCTCACTGTTCACATGTTTTATAACTAGGTTCATTTTCAAAAAGTGAATAAAATGTAATAGAATACACATAGAAGCCTACCAAATCAAGCTGGGCTACTTTTTTTTGAGACAGAGAAAAACCTAGCTTCTTGAATGTAGCATTTCCCCCAAATGAGGAAAAAATAATGGGATACCCCTCCTCCATTCTGAAGTAGTTTTATCAAGATATAATTAATTCATTCATTGCCTCTTTGAAAATGAGGTCTTCATTTTCCTTGCTGAATCTGAGGTCCTCATTTAAAATGAGGAGATGTGGAACATAAGACCCCTATTCTCACCTTTGCTTCCACACAATGATCAAATGCATGAAGCTGAAATTCAGTGCCTTGCCTTTCCCTTATTCTGGACATCCACTCTTCATCATCTTCAACCCAACATCATCAAATGAAACCAATGATAAAAAGAAAGTTTACATACAAAGAGCTGTATATTCAGAGGGTCAGCACACATGTTTAAGAACATGAGTGTGATTAAGGGGGGAAGCAGACGGCGCAAAGCGCCATCTTCAGGGCAAGGAAGGGGAGAGGCAGCCACACGCTGGGCACCCCAACCCCTTCCCGAACATGTCGGCGGAGCAACCAGCCCTCCGCATGGCCGGGGCTCCGACGATGCCTTTCCGCTGCAGCGTCCGCACACGCTGCAGCGGAAAAGCCGCCATAGGTGTGCAGGCAGATGGTGATTCCTGGGGCAGCGAAGCTGCACTGCGGGGCTGAGGAATGTGGATGCCTCGGTCCCGATCCTCAGCTTCCCGGGGCGGTCCAGTGCTGCCCGTCTGCTTAGCCCCTTAGATTCTTAGTGGTAAGCAGAGCCTCTGTGCATACACAGTGATATGCCTTGATCTTTGGCAAAACATATGGAGGAAAAAAAAAGGATCAGCTGGTCAAGAACTATATATGAAGTAAGGAAAAGAGTGGAAGTATAGAGAGCCAGCATGGCATGGTGTTTTGAGCATTGGACAATGTCTCTGGAGACCAGGGTTGGATTCCTAGGTCAGCCATGAAACCCACTGGGTTACTTTGGGCAGGTCACATGCTGTCAGCCTCAGGGTAGGCAATGGCCAACCGCTTCTGAACAGATGTTGCCAAGAAAACCCCATCATAGGTTTACTTTAAGGTCACTATAATTCAGAAATGACTTACAGGCATACAACACACACACACAGTCTCTGGTATGCTGAGACAGCCTATATAAGATCATTACCCAAAATGCACTAAGCAATAGTAACTAGTTTAGAACACATCTCCTGGGAAGTTGCACATGCAAGGAATTCAATATGCTATTCTTCTTTTTCTTAGCCCTACTTTATAGGCTCAGCTTCCATATTTCCTTCTACCCTCTATAGTTTTTGCAGATGACAGCTGTGCTCCTGATACAGGGACAGTCTCATCTATGCTGTTAGTTAGGTATGATGGGCTACACCAGCTATGGTGAAGCCATCTGACACTAATTATGTGACAAGAACAGGGAGACAGGATGGTACCTTCTGCTGTTGCTTTCAGAGCAGGGAGTGTAGTAACATCCTAAAATTAGTTGTAAAATGCTCATAAGAACATTCCTGTTGGATCAGAGGAAAACCCCATCTAGTCTAGTCAGATGGCTCTATGGAGTTCACAAGCAGGACTAGAGCCAATGGTATGCTGGATGAGGGATTCTGTTATAATGATCATAATAAAAACAAACCTCACTTTCCTAACATGATTGCTATTTAAGAGTATATGTCTCTGAACATGGACAGAGAGTAAGAATTTAAGATCCAACAAAAGATAGTATCTTTTGTTTCTTTTATTTTTGCTTCAGACAGAACCCATATTCTGTATGTGCCATGACAAAACCACACTGGATGTCTAGAAGTTCTGTAAAACAGCTTCATGCATGCTCAATTCTTTCCAGACTTTCTAGTTTCTTGAGAACATCTAAGCATGTACCCTGAGTGCATATGCTCAGAAATTCCTCTGATATATTAGGAAACAAGAAGAGCAGTGGGAGTCAACTCTCTTTCATTGCTGCCCCATCAGGTTCTGTTTGGCTCCTTACTGTACTCTCACTTGTACCTACATTATTGGACATCAGGATGGTGAGCTCCCTGGAACTAATGGACTGTCTTTGTTTTATATAAAATTTGCACTTTTTTTCTGCACAAATGAAGCAAATGGCTTCATCAGGGTTTATATCTGGGTTTATATCTGGCTGTTTTCATTCTTGTCCCTGCCAGATTATAATGGGTGACAGCAGAAGCAGTACTGATGATTGCATTCTATGGATTATTATAAAGAAAAATCTGAACGTATTTTGTGTGAGACAGAAACAGAGCTGGAGACAGAGAGAGAGAGAGACTTTGGGGCTAAGCAGGCAGTGCAAAGCGCCATCTTCAGGGCAAGGAAAGGGAGGGGCAGCCACACGCTGGGCACCCCAACCCCTTCCCGAATATGTTGTCAGAGCAGCCGGCCCTCCACAAGGCTACGAGGATGCCTTTCCGTTGCAGCGGAAGAGGCACCGAAGGTGCGCCGGCACCCTTTTGCGGCGCACCTTCAGCGATTTGTTGAAGGAGTGCTATTTTAGCTCTCCTTCCGGGGCAGTGAAGCTGCACCGCAGGGCTGAGGAATGCGGATGCCTCGGCCCCGATCCGCAGCTTCCCGGGGTGGCCTTGTGCCGCCCATCTACTTAGCCCCTGAGACTCTACAGATGGTCCCTTTGGGCCGTCCTGGAGGCAAGGATGGGGAGGGGCAGCCACATGCTGCATGCCGGCCACCGCAGCCCCTCCCCGAAGATGTTCTGATGCCACACACCATTACGCAATTATTCCAATTACAATGGAATGGTAAAACTGCTGTTTTTTTAATCTCAACTTAAAGCTATCAACTTAAAGCTATCTGAAGCTATCAACTGAACCTATTTTGTCCTTAGCAGTCATATCATTGGATTTCTCCTTTTAAGTATGGATTGAAACACCAGATACAATATTCCATTGACATCTGAGCTCCAAAGGTTGAAATAAGTTGAAAATCTTTGCTTGTGTGTTTTGTTTTATTTTATTCTGACTACTTCATAACCTCAAGTTGCCTTGTGACTCTGAAGTTTGACCCCTATCAGTTACTTCAATCAATCAGTCAAGTATATTCCTAACTTTTTGGAGTCCTTCACTTGTACATCTTGAGTAATTTATGTTGTTTAGTTCTAATCTCATCACATTTCTAAGCACTTAAAATAAAGAATGATGGAGACCACACACTTTCCTCTCAGCTCATCACAGACCTCATTGAAAGCATAGAGCTTTGTTATGCCTTTATCAGTTTTGTTTCCATGTACTGGATTACTGGTGTATTTGGTGTCTTTGGGAGAGAGGAAATGGTGTGTAACAATTTATATAAAGTCAACTCCGGAGCTAAGCATACGATGCAGAGTGCCATCTTCAGGGCAAGGAAGGAGAGGGGAAGCCACAGCTGGGCGCCCCAACCCCTTCATGAAGATGTCATTGGAGCAGCTGGCCCTCTGCACAGCCGGCGCTCTGACGATGCCTTTCTGCTGCAGCGTCCGCACACGCTGCAGCGGAAGAGTCGCCTTTTGCGGCGCACTTTCAGTGATTTGTTCCTCAGGGAACGCAATGCAGTTGCTGCAGTTTTGGGAAAAGGCAAATTCAGGTCACCCTTTGCTTCCTGTCTGCATAGTGAGTAGTAACCAAAAGGCTTTAACATTGTGGTACAAGAGAATATTGAAGCTCTTCAGAATGATTGTATCTTCTTCTTCCCTCAGTGGGGGCCATGCTCAGGCAGAGCACAGACTTCTCAGAGATGGAGGGGAGAAGCAGATGGGCAGCACGGGGCTGCCCCAGAAAGCTGCGGATTGGGGCTGAGGCATCCTTATTCCTCGGCCCCGCGACGCAGCTTCGCTGGCCCTGGAAGGAACGCTAAAATCGCCAAAGGTGCACCTCAAAAGGCTGCTGACACACCTTCGGTGGCTTTTCCACTGCAGTATGTGCAGACGCTGCAGCGGAAAGGCATCCTTGGAGTGCTGGCTGTGAGGAGGGCCGGCTGCTCTGAGGACCTTTTGGGGAAGGGGTTGCGGCGCCCAGCATGTGGCTGCCCCTCCCCTTCCTTGCTCTGAAGATGGCGCTTTGTGCCATCTGCTTAGCCCCCATGGCTCTCATGGCAATCGCTTGGTCCGCACTGGTACACAGCCTGCAATGCTCAGCCACAGGAGCCTCCGCCATGGTCCCTGCTGCAGATGCATTCATGGAAGACGATAGTGATGACTTGCAGGACGCAGAAGTGACACCTGTCAGAGCGAGTGCCACAAGACACATTGGTGGAGTTCACCCTCACCATGGAGAAGCTGCTCCTGCCAAAGACAGTGTACCTGGGGTAAAGACATTCACACACACTAGTCACTTTTTCCCCCTGCGCAGAATGCATCATGACTTGAAAAACAGTGTGGCTGTCACTGTACAGAGTCAGTTGCTTAGGCCATTGAACCTGCACAGGAACGCCTAAAATGTCATGACTTGGCATACAGTGTGGCTTCTATTGTATGTATTCGGCTGGTGGGGCCTTTGTACCTGCACAGGTTCACCTAAAATGTCATGAGTCGACATACAGTGTGGGTTCTACTGCTGGTGCCATCGAACCTGCACAGATACATGGAAGACATCATCAAATGACAAATGCTGTGACTGTTTATCATTCATCCTCCACTTCTCCCCCTTCTTTTCACGTACAGATAATGCACGGATTTGCTGACCTCGGCTTCCCCCAAGTAATGGGTGCTGTAGAGGGGTGCCACTGTCTGATCATGCCACCAGAATTCCATCATCTTTCAGGCCATGGAGGCCGGCATCTATGTGCCAGGGAACCCCACCATCACCCTGTCGGGCCAGCAGATTGGCCCCCCTCCTGCTCGCCGACAGCACCTACCCCATTCAGAAGTGGCTCATGAAGCCCTACCAGGCAATGCCAGGCAAAAAGGATTCAACAAGAGGCTGAATCGCACCCGGAATGTGGTGGAAAGGGTCTTTGGATGGCTGAAGGCTCGGTGGAGGTGCCTCACTGCCCCACTCCTTGTGGCAGAGGAGAATGTCATCCCCATCATCTCCTCCTGTGTCATCCTTCACAACATCTGCGAGACCAAGGGAAAGGTCCTGGATGAGGGAAGGCGCTACAGGCGGTGCTTTGTGCTCCCCACCCTGGGGTCACCCATTGAGGACAATGACCTCTTGAGTCAGAGAGAAGGGGAGGCTGTGAGGGAGGCCCTGGCAGAGTTCTTTGAGACCAGGAGGATCTAAAATATCCCCTCATTTCCATCTGTAACCCAAGGTCACCACCGTACTCTACCATGAGCATAAGCACCTAAACACCACATTTCCCATTATCCCCACTCTGTGTATGGCTTGCATTTATGTAGGACACCACTGCAGTATGCCATGAGCATAAGCACCTAAACACCACATTTCCTATTATCCCCACTCTGTGTATAACTTACATTTATGTAGGACAGCACTGCAGTATGCCATGATGAGATCCTACCATCCCCACTCTGTTTATGGGTGGCAGTCCTGCTTTTAGGCAGATATCCTTGAACATGAGCCTAAGGGAGGCATACACAGACAAACAGAGACAAACACACAAAAGGGAATGGGATGGTCACCTGGTGCCAGATTTCCTGGCAAGAGAAAGATACAGTGCAAAAACCACTAACTGTAACCTCTGACAATGTTGCTAACTTCCCAACAGTCAGCTTTCCTAATGGCCCATTCGATTGTAACAATTGGTAGCCCAGAGGGCAACCATTGGGGCTCACATACAAACTTTTCTTATGAGGGTCTCCATTGGCCAGGGCCCAGGTAAGCCCATCTGACCCCGAAACAATTGCACATGAATGCTCCTGCGGACCTCCTAAGATCCCCAGGACAATGACGGCAGACAGGAGGAG
>JAIPUX010001232.1:19744764-19760618 GCA_020142125.1 Phrynosoma platyrhinos
CCTCACCTGCTCACTGACAGAGTACCCATCTGGGAGGGCCTGCACCCATATAGCAGTGCTATCCACCCTCAGCCAGGTCTCTGGGAAGCAAGCCAAGTCGGCATCCTCATCCAGGAGAAGATCCTGGATGATATGGGTCTTATTTTTCACCGACCTGGCATTGCAAAGAAGCAAGGTGGGGTTCTGTGGAATGGCTGGCCTGCTCTCCAAGCTATTCTGGGAAACAGGGGGAACTGAAGGCGGGATAGCTTTCAAACAGCGATCATTTGATAGTTCCTTCCCAGCCAGCTGGTGTGGGTATTTGGTAAACCAGAACATTATATTATGTTTGCTAATTTTATTAAACATTCTTCTATCATAGGCAGATCCTGTATTTTCCATTTCTGGGAATATACAATCATTGCTGCTGTAATCATGTACAGGATTATTCTCAGAAAAAGAAAAAGAAGAAGAAGAAAAAGAAAAAGAAGACGCTTGCCTTTATTTTATTGCTTGTGTCTTGGCCTGCCGTGGGTATGAGGAAGAGAGGGACTCTGAGGACTCTGAGTCTGAGGAAGAGACAGACCTTGGGCTGGGGGACCCCCTGCAGTCACCCAGGACAAGCAGGACTCTGAAGAGGAAGCAATAGATCATACCATGCCAGTACCAGGGCCTGAAGAGAGATGACACACCAAGGAATCATTAAGATGTTCATCTTGGCTGGAGGCCAAGAGCAGAGCTAATGGACAGCAGCTGAGGCATGCCAAGGTCTTTAAAAGGAGCTAGATGCCTCACTACCTCATGGCTGACAACCCATCCTCAAGGCTATGTAATAACTCTGATCTTTGATACCCTAAATTGGATTCTAGACTCTTAGAATGGATTTAAGACTACTTTCATGCTTAACCCTTTTTGTAGTGCTTAATTGATATTTGCCAATGCTTTGCACTCTGGACTCTTACTCTGAACTCCTTCCTCTTTTGGTCTGTTTGATAAGGTAAACAGGACAATCTTGTAAGCCACACCATAAATCTTTCCATACAAGCTTAATGGAGGCACTAAAACAGCAAAATAAGGAGCTAGCTGCTTGAGTAACACAGCTAGTGATGGCTGTAAATACATTACAAGGCAGATTAATCAGCTACAATAGCAACTGCAACCGGTAGCCCATGAACCCAGTGCCCCTCACCAGAAAGTGCCTCTATCTTTACCTGAGAAGTTCCTGGGGTAACTTGAGCATTTGGAAGCATTATTGGCTGGCTGCCATCTGTACATGAATGTGAGAGGAAAGGATTTTCCTACTCATACAGTGAGTGTTGCCTTCCTCATCAGCTTCCTGTCTGGACTTGCAGCCTGGTGGGTTACACCCTTGATTAGGCAAGATAGTCCACTGCTGAATAATTATGCTATGTTTGTAGAGGAGTTCCAGACAGCTTAGGAAGATCCAGTCAGAACTGAGGTTGCTGATCAGGAGATCCACAGTCTTCATCAAGGCCAAGGTACTGTTTTGCAATATGTAACTGCCTTCAAGATGCTGATTTATTTACATAAATAATTGGTCCAAAACAGATGGGCCAAAAAAAAAATGTGGCAGGGCCACTCTGGCATCATTCACACCAGGGACACAGTGACATCATGTGCCTGGTCTCAATCCATTCAGCTGCCATGGTCTTGTATTAGATGCTTTGGCTGGAACAACCCTGCCCTTCAGAGCCATTTCAAGTCTGGATTAGTAGAGGACATTCTGAATGAGCTAGCCCGTGCACCACCCCCCAGTGACTTTACAGTTGCTAATTGACTGCAGCTCCAGATTCAACAAGATGCTTGTGCTGGAACAACCCAGCCTTTCAGAGCCATTTCAAGTCCAGAATGGCAGAGGACATTCTGAATGAGCTAGCTTGTGCACCCCCCCCCCAGTGACTTCACAGTTGCTAATTGAGTAGGCATTGCACATCGATGGGAGGCTGGAGACATGCCGCCCAGCTCATTGGGGAGCTGTGCCTCACTCTACTGTTCGGCCCACTTGGACACCTCCAGTGGCTCCTCAACCTGCTCCTCTGCCTACCTGGACACCTCCTGCAGCTCCAAGTCTCATGCCTGCCTATGGAGAGGATGCTGTCAACCCCGTGCAACTGGGAAGGCCCAGCCTCATCTCTCTCCTACCAAAAAGGACCCAAGGTGCCACACAGGCCTCTGTTTGTACTGAGGCAAAGCTGGACATTTTGCTCAGAATTGTCCAGCCAAAAGGCGGGGCCTTACCCAATTTCAGGAAACCCAGGCCCCCAGGCCTAGGCAGGCTTGCTAGTCTGGGGAGGTATGGTATTGACCCATTGGAGCCATCCAAAGAGCCCCCAAAAGGCCCCTTGCTGGTTGCTGCAACCATGTAGCTCATGCAAGATAAGGCTGCCCGTGCCAACATGATTGACTTTGGGGCTATGTTTGACTCTGGGCTGTCCAAAAATTTTATGGACTTGAGGTTTGGCACCATATTGCATGGCAATTGCTGCCTAAGTCTCACCCGGTGGAGACACTGATGGTCAGCTCTGAGTTCAGGACCAGTGATGCATCAGATGGTGGTATTTGCCCTCGAGATCCGGGGATATGTGGAACTGGTGCAGTTTTTCTTGGTGGAGGTCCCACATTTTTTGTTGGTTCTGGTCATGTCTTGGCTAACCCAACATGACCCTCATATTTCATGGTCTCATCAGGAGGTCCTCTCTGCATCAGAGTATTGTCAGGAATATTGCTAGCCAAAGTATCTGCAGGTAACTACGGACCCCAGTCCCACATCACCATCTGTAAAGCTGCCCCAGAAGTACCTGGATTTTTTCTTCAACAAAAGGGAGGCAAATTGCTTACTGCTTCATCATGTTTATAACTGTGTCATCAGCCTAGTTCCAGGGGATCCTATTCTGGCGGGGTGGATTTATTCTCTCTTGGAGCCAGAGTTAATGGTCTTGTGGGATTTCCAGGACAAGCACCTGAGCCGCAATTTTATTGATCCATCTACTTCTCCCACTGGGGATCTTTGTGTGGAAAAAGTGTAGGGAGCTCTGCCATCTATGAAATGATTGCTGGGCCCTGAACTGGATCACTGTCCGGAATCTATCTCCACTCCCCCTCATCCCTGAGTTGTTGGAAAGGTTTTGACATGCCTGTGTGTTCATCAAACTGATCTGCAGGGAGCTTATAATTTGGTATGAATCTGAGGAGGGGGGTGAGTGGAAGACAGCATTACAGATGTGGTATGGACATTATGGGTAGACAGTAATGCCCTTTGGACTGTATAATGCACCTGCCATCTTTCAGTACTTTGTCAATGGGCCTTTGCAGACTGCCAGAAATAGTGCAAATTGAGGTCACTTTAACTGTCCTGACTCAGTGCTAGGGAATCATGGGAGCTGTAGTTTGTTGTGGCACCAGGGGTCTGTGACATAAAAGGCACAATGTCTCAGAAAAATGCAAGTCCCATGATTCCCAAGCACTAAGCCAGAAGAGTTAAAGTGGACTCAATTTGCACTATATTTGGCAGTCTGCAAAGACCCATAGATGTCTTCTGTGATCACCTAGACCACTTTGTCATGATCTATTTAGCTGACTTTCTGATCTACTCACCTAAACCAGGTAGCTCACAATGCTCACATCCAGGCTGTGCTGAGGCAGCTGCATCAACACTGGCTCTATGCCAAATTGGAAAAGTGTGCTTTTGACCTGTCCACAGTTGACTTTCTGGGCTACCAGGTCTTGTTCCAGGGGATTGAGATGGATCCTGCCAAGTTCAAAGCTGTGACTTTCACCCAGAAACTGGAAGGAGGTTCAATGGTTCTTGGGCTTGACCAATTTTTACCAGAAGTTCAGAGGCAGGTCCTGTATTTTCCACTTCTGGGAATATACAATCCTTGCTGCTGCAATCATGTACAGGATTATTCTCAGAAGAAGAAGAAGAAGCTCGCCTTTCTTTTGTTGCTTGTTTCATGGCCTGCCCTGGGTCTGAGGAAGAGAGGGACTCTGAGAACTCTGAATCTGAGGAAGATTCCTTGGGTTGGGGGACCCTCTGCAGTCACCCAGGAAAAGCAGGACCCTGAGGAGGAAGCAATAGATCATACCATGCCAATACCAGGGCCAGTGGGAGAAGTGGATGGACAAGGAATCATTAAGATGCTCATCTTGGCTGGAAGCCAAGAGGAGAGCTAATGGACAACAGCTGAGGCATGCTGAGGCTCTTTAAAAGGAGCTAGATGCCTCACTCCCTCATGTCTGACAACCTGTCCTCAAGGCTATGTTGTATTTCTGAATTTTGATACCCTGAATTGGACTCTAGACTCTTAGAGTTGATTTAAGACTACGTTCATGCTTAACCCTTTTTGTTGCGAATTGATATTTGCCAATGCTTTGCAGTCTGGACTCTTACTCTGAATTCTTTCCTCTTTTGGTCTACTAGATAAGGTAAACAGGACAGCTTGTAGCATTTATCTGTCATCCATGGTTTCTTCTCTTTCTTTTTGACTACTGTAAGCGTCTGCATTATTTTTTTTTTAAAAAAATTTATCTGGCTTCTGACCATAATTCTTATGATTCAGTGGTGACAAACCTATGGCACGTGTACCAAAGGTAGCACTCAGAGCCCTTTCTGTGGGCACATGCACTGTCACCCTAGCACAGAGTACACCAGAGTTCATTACTAAAAAGCTCTAGCAATGTGGCATTTTGCAATAAATAAGTGGGTTTTGGGTTGCAGTTTGGGCACTCAGTCTCTAAAAGGTTCACCATCACTGTTCTGGTTCATGGTCTATTGTGTTCAGTAGTGCAAATATGTTCCTTATATTGTCATTAAATTCTGTTGAAATATTGTTTAGATCAAATTTTGATGTAATGACCAGTTTTGTTCTCTTCTTAAGTTTTACTCTTATTTTTGGTATAAGTAATTCATGATATGTACCACAATCAGCACCTGGTCTAGTCATGGATACCAAAATGGAGCTTCTCATTTTTTTGCTTCTAATTATATAATCTGTTTGGTTTTTGTGTTTGTGTTTGTGTTGTCCATCTGGTGATGTCCATGTGTATAGCTGCCGTTTTGGTTTTCAGAAAAAGGTGTTTGTAATGAGTAGATTGTTGGCTTCACAGAAATCTAACAAACACTCACCTGCTTAATTTCTTTTGCCTAATCTTAATCTGCCTATTGTTTTTGATTTCTCTTTGCTTCCAACTTTGGTGTTCCAGTCACCTATGATCAGCTTCTTTGTCAGAGTCTATCTGAGTTCTCTGGTGAAATCATCTGACTCTGACTCCCTGGCTGCCTGGCTTCATAGACCTCAGATTGCCTTGGAACTCTTGATCTTTGGACTGGACTCGCTGACCTGCTTGCTGGAACCCTTGACCCTGGACTGGACTCACTGACATGCTCTCTAGACCAGAGGTAGGCAACCTTTCCCCTTTAAGGGCTGAGGGACTTCAGCTCCCAGAAGCCTCAGCCATGTTGGCCAATAGTCCCATGTTAGCCAATAGCTCCTGGGATTCTGGGAGCTGAAGTCCCTCGTCCCTTAAAGGGGAAAGGGTGCCTACCCCTGCTCTAGACTCTTGAACCCTTGGCTTGCCCCTGGTTTTGCTTCTTGGAACATTTGGACTGGTATTGTACTTTTGAAACTGCTTTTGTGCTTCAGACTTGCATTGCTCTCTCTCTCTCTCTCTCTCTCTTTTTTGGGGGGGGTTTATTTTGAAAATACAAATATACCTACACACGTAAATACATACAAAAATACATACATACCCGCGTAAAATACAAATACAGGCCTACATACAAACATACAAACAAAAATAAGCATTCCTATATACCTATATACCTATATACCATATCAACATAAAAAACCCCATTCTCACCATCATATATACTTGCATACTTACATACAAACAATTTTGTTAATTCATACATTCTTTTTGCACTTAATCTTCCATTCTTCATTGTTAATTCCATCATCTGTTCTAATCTTATAGTTAATAGT
The DNA here is from genome assembly GCA_020142125.1 of Phrynosoma platyrhinos. Taxonomy (NCBI): domain Eukaryota; kingdom Metazoa; phylum Chordata; class Lepidosauria; order Squamata; family Phrynosomatidae; genus Phrynosoma; species Phrynosoma platyrhinos. The sequence goes on from JAIPUX010001232.1 coordinate 19,750,746, forward strand.
AACTTCCTCATCTTACCTCCTATGATCTTCAATTTAAGTGTAAACTTAATTCATAAATTCCATTTATGTTTCCTTCCCCCCTTTTTTGTTCCTCTTTTTCTCTTTTCATATCTTTACCTTATTTGACTTGCCCAATTTTTCAATTTTCTATCTTTCTATAAGAGATTAAAAATCTCCTATTTTCCAGTATTCCTTAACTGTTAACCATTCCTCCTCTACTTCTTCTTTTGGTTTGTCTTTCAATAAAGCTGTTAACATATCTAGTGTCATTGCTTCTTTCATTTTATTCTCCCATTCTTTTATTGTTGGTATATTACTTTGTCAGACTTACATTGCTCTTATCAACTAATCTGTTGGCTGCTTTCCCAGACACAGACAGACTTGCTTAAATTTTCACATGCTGAGAATAGGTGCAAATTTAGAAAGGATTACTGTGATTTAAAGATGATACATCTCACCCTAATGGAGAAGAAGACTGTCAATGGCTGCTCTGTGGTCTTCTCAATTGGCTACCTGGGTGCTAATGGTTTACTTCAAGATCACTCCTGCTATCTGGTCTTCTTCTTTATTCTTAAAGCAGAAGTGGGCTGATCAGCCCTTCAGGTGCCACTCTCTTAAGGAGAACACATGACACCATGTCTCCTGGACTCACTTGGTAATAACAATATGCAAAGGGATCTTGTAGCACCTTTGAGACTAACTGAAAAAGAGATGTTGGTAGCCTGAGCTTTCCTAGACTTGACCCTACTTCTTCAGATGGATGGTGATAACAGTCTCTCTGATCTCCTATGTGCAACCCTGAATGAGTGTAGGGATATGATCATACACATCTCTTCTAATGGAGTTTCCTCATATACTTTCTCATATTTCATCTACCCGATGAAGCGTTTTGAGTATTCAGCCAAAGACTCTTGACTCTAAAACCCTTCATCTGAATGTTAAAGAAGAAACTCACTGGAAACAGGCAAATGGGTGGACAGACCAACACAGATGCTTTCAGTAGCTTACATTTCAGTTTACACCATCTTTCAAAATGACTAAAAAGACTCATCATGGGGAACTGGAGAGACAGATAGAGGAATGTTCACAGAAGCCTGAAGATGGGTGACAGGATGCCTAAACAGCCAGAAAATGATGCAAAGAAACTCCCACCACACACACACATTAATATGATATCATGAGCTGAACTGCAAGTCCCATGATTCCTCAGCGGGAAATTAAAAGGCCCACATGGCCTCTGTGGCCTTCAGACACACCACACAAGAGCCTTTTGCTTTTATGTGTAGGATGTAGCTGACATTCCTAAGTTTTATTAAATAGTTTTATTTACATTTTTAATGACATTATTTTTAATCAATAGAAAATAACACTACTATTGATATTCTGCATTGTCTACTTAGGGCCTTTGCAGACTGCCAGAAATAGTGCACATTAAATTGAGGCACTGCCCTGGCTCAGTGCTAGGGAGTCATGGGAATTGCATTTTTTTTCTGAGACATTGAGCCTTCTCTATCAGAGAGCTCTGGTGCCACAATAAATTACAGTTCCCATGATTCCCTAGCACTGAGGCAGGGCAGTGCCTCAATTTAATGTGCACTGTTTCTGGCAGTCTGCAAAGGCCTTTAGTCATATATGCAAAACTAAATAACATGTCCCCACCTCCCAGCCCACATTAATAGCCAATTATTGCACTGGGCAAAGGAAGCCTGCTCAACTGTCACTCAGTAGACAATGACAATACTTACCTGCTTAATTTCCTGTCCCTCTCCCATAAGTGAGAGAGGCAGTGATAAAGACTTCCAACAGAGATCTGTTTCTATTGGCACAGCCTTACTTAGGCAACTGAACAGGCTATTTGGCTGAGGCTGTGAGACTCTCAGGAGAGGTCATTTTCTCTGTCCCACCACTATTAGTGAGAGCACGAGAGAGAGCCTTTTTCATGGCTGCCCCTAGACTCTGGAACTATCTTCCCAGGGAGACCAGAATAGTCTCCTTTTTGTTGTCCTTCCACCAGCAGGCTAAAATATTCCTATTCAGACAGGTATTTAAAACAGAAGGTTTTTAAACAACAACAACAACAAGTTTATTGATTAGTCAACTGACCATATCAACAATAAATTACAGAATTTCAAATTCAAAATATAACATAACACAGTGTATACAAAAATGAAATAAATCACTCCTAAAACACATCTAAGATTAACTGTGGGGTTAAAACATATTTGGTTAAATAAAACAACTGGATAAAATAGTGTGCAAAATAAGCTACAAATACAATATAAAATATAGCAAGCTAAAACAGGGGGAAGTGTCTAAAATGATAAGGAAGTTAAAATAAACTCATCACCATGACACAGCACTCTGTGTTGAATAATAAACTGATCTCTCAAATGAGGCGCTTTTATGATAAATTTTACCATATATCTCACTAAATGTACATTCTCCCCAGAAAGAAAATGGGACAATTTAACATAGGATCCCAGTTAATTGTTCTAGCCAAATAAGGTTGTAAAAAAATGAGATCTCTCCTTGTCATATATGCTACAATCAAACAGGATATGTACAGTGTCCTCTACAGCTGAGGCACCACAGATACATTTTCTTTTGTGGTAAGGTATTTTTTGGAACCGTCCTGATCTGATCATAGATTTCAATTGCTCGAATCTGGTTCTTGTGAAAGCTGTTCCCTGACTTTGTGTTAGCTGTAGTCTAAGATTTTTTTTTTCTTAGAAAAAATAAGTTTATTTTTGGCTAGCCAATTTAAATTTACAATCAGCCATCATAGCTATATCTGTTTGGGCACTAATATCCCAGATCCTTTGTTTTAGGATTTCCTAAACTTTGTGATCAGCAGAGAGAAGACAGAAAGAAGAGAAGCCTAGCTGGTGCATTAATAGGGAAAGCTGATTTACACAAAAGTTTGAATGGCTAATAGCTGTTTTTCCAAGCAAAGTTTAGGGAGTCTCCCTAGATCCATTTTGTGGATCTTTAGCCAGTAGCTAAAGACCTTTTTCAAAACCTGACATTGGATTGAATAGGCACCAAGTCCTGCTCTCAATGCTTTTGCTGGGGTGGTTTTGTCTAATCCAAGAATCCTCCTTAGAAAAAAGTCTGGGCCTGTTCCAAAAGAGGTACTTTCAAGTAGTCCCAAAGTTCTGCCCCATTTGACAAGATGGGCATGATTTTGGCATTATAAACTTTTAAGATAGGGGATATGCTAGTGGGGTGATTGTAATTTATCAGTTTATAAAGAGCATAGGAATTTGCAAAAGCTCTCTGTTTGATTCTTCTGTGGTGACTTGTCTAATTTCCTGTATTTGAGAAAGTTAGTCTTAGGTATAAATAGGATTTGACTCTATCTGAGTTCCCTCCAAAAACCAGTTAAATTTTTTATGCCTTTTCCCAAATCCCACCACCTTAGACTTATCTTTATTAATAACTAAAGAGTTAAGAGAGCAGTAAGTGGCTAGATTCTGCTACTTTCAGACCTACTTGCACGCAAGCAATCAGGACCATGTTACTGGCATAAAGAAGGACATTAAGAAATGTATTGCCTATCTTTGGTGTATGAACTGATGTTGAAAAAAGATGACCCGGGATATCATTAATGTATAAATTAAACAGACTGGGGGCCAAGATACATCCCTATCTGACTCCATTATACACATTAAGGGCCTCTACAGATGGCCCTTTGCGCCGTCTTGGAGGCAGGGAAGGGGAGAGGCAGCCACACACAGGCCACCCCAACCCCTCCCTGAAGATGTCATCATGGTGTGTGCCGTTACGCGCGATGCAGCATTTTAACGCGCTGTGCCGGAAGAGGTGCAGAAGAACCGTGCGGCAGCTCTTCGGCCACCCTTTTTGCTGGCTCTGAAAGGACTGGCATTTTGGCACTCTTTTCACGGCTGGCAAAAGGGTGGATTGGGCTGAGGTGTGGGGGCAGACTCAGCCCCAATCCTCTGCTTCCCAGGGTGGCCCAGGGCCACCCATCTGCATCCCCCTAACTCTCTTGGACAACACACCACTGGTACTGACATGGACTTTTAGACAGGTATCTGGGTGAAGAGCTTTAAGCAGAAATAATAATCTTGGTTCCATATTCATTCCTGCCAATTTGGTCAAAGAATATCTCTGTTGATTGTATCAAATGCTCCTCTGAGATCAATAAAAGGTGTAAAAATTATTTTACCTTCAGACATGTACTTTGTAAGAAGGTGGTGTAAAATAAAACAGTTTTTCATAGTAGATCTGCCTGGTCTGAATCCTGCTTAATAGATTCAGACCAGGCAGATTTTTTTTCAATAATCCAATCCTCAATTCTCCTTAATAGATGTTTTGTATACAATTTGGCCACAATATCAATGAGGCTTATGGGTCTATAGTTTTTGGGGTCCCATTTATCATCTTTTTGGAAAAAGGAAATATGATAGACAGTTTCCAGCCAGAGGGGAAGTGGCCTGTGTTGTTAATAAAGGTGAACAGGCCAGTCAAAACCAGGACCCACCAGTCCACAAAGGACTTAAAAATCCTTGCTGGTAATAGATTTTTACCTGGTGCTTTATTTGATTTCAAGGTCTGTATGATGTTTTTAATTTTGGCCACAGTGATTGGTGGCCACAAAGACATCTCTGCTAAAGGAGGGTGATCTTCTAAAGCCTGGGTAGGCAACCTTTCCCCTTTAAGGGCTGAGGGACTTCAGCTCCCAGAATCCCAGGAGCTATTGACCAACATGCAACTATTGGCCAACATGGCTGAGGCTTCTGGGAGCTGAAGTCCCTTGGCACTTAAAGGGGAAAGGTTGCCTACCCCTGTTCTAAAGAATCTGCCATAAGACCTTGATTGGGATCTTGATACAGACTTGAGAAGAAATCCTCCCAAACTAAAGTTAGAATGGGGACATATGAGTGTAGTCTATGTTCTTTCAACATTCCATTTACTGTGTACCAGGAAATGGCAGTATTTAATCCTTTGGCTGATAGTTCTAAATTCACCCATAGCCTGGCTGTATGGTTGGCCTTCTTTGTTGACAGGAGCTTTTTGTAATTACATTTAAGAGTTAATATCTTTGTGTGGTTAACTACTGAAGGCTGATATTGAGTCTGTCACATAGTGGATGTTAAGCGTCTCTTAGCTCTAATGCAATCAAAATCAAATCAGGAAGAACCAGTAAACCTAGGTTTTCTATATGGGGACTCATCAATTAGGAATTTCCTCAAAGAATTACAAAGATTATTAAAGCCAGGGATGGGCTCATCCCTGTCTGTATTGCCTAGCATATTAATCTATAGTCTGGCAAGATTTGTTCAGAAGACAGGAACTTAAATAGTACACTGAGATCAACCTTACTCCATTTGAGTCTCCTGTTCTGGACGTCTTCCATATTAGCTAACATATTTTCTACTCCTGGGCTACTAGGTCTAAGGTCTGAGTAGCCCTGGAAGGTGATGGAATGTCTGAGAATAAACCTGTGTTTCCAGATGAAATGCAGATATAATCCAAAATGCTACTAGAAATTCTAGAGTGAAATGTAAATGGATAAATAAAGCTATCAGCACTATCCCACAATATCTGGAGTTAAAATTATACACAAGCAAAATAAATAAACCAAGAGCCTGCTTGATTCCTAGTTCAATCATGAGAGTGCCATGCTAATTCATTTTGAAGGTTAAAAAGCTGGGACATCCCCCTTATGTATAAACTCCTGAAGTGAGAGTCCCATTCTAGTGTTAAAATCTCCCAATAAGATGTTGATGGCCCTGGGGTATTTTAAAGTTACTTCTAAAATTAAGTTTTTCAACTTAACCCACATCTCTTTAGAGAAGAAAGGTGAAATAATTGGTGGTGAGTAATATCAATATATAATGTGAGGTTGGTTTCAAAATTAATTCCTCACTCTGCCATCCCAGAGACCCATTTACAAAAATACTTAAACCCCCAGAGGCCCTTCCTTTACTTTTACACAGGGGCGGGTTGCAATTATCATTCAGTGGCTGTTCAACACTAGTATCCGATTGGTCCTGCACAGAACAAACGACAGGACTGGCCCTAAACTTGTGTTCCATAGTCAGGTTTTGGGTTTCCCTGACATGACCTTTTAAGCTTCCTGAGCTCAACTGTAGCTATTGAACTCTAGAAACTAGGGGCATTATAAAACGTGCATCTAGCATAGATGCCTTTTGTTGTTAGTTTTGCTTTCAAGTGTAGAAGCATTAGGGGTATACAATCAGTATGGAAGCTTAAAAGGAGGATCGGGGCCATGGCATGCAGTTGCCATGGCCCTGATCTGCCACTCTGTGTTGCTCCTTTAGGCCAGTCTGCATCAGCCCTTAGTATAAGGAAATTGGAACATACCAGTTGGGAACAGTTATTATTACACTTCTCTCCAAAAACACTAGTATACTGCTTTGGCAATCTATGGTCCCATGATCTCTCTTCCTCATGACCTCCATAACCCCACCTTCCTGTCCTGTCCCCAACAGGAAAACAGCCTGCTTTGGACTAATGAGGGAGAGCTGGACAAAGCAAAATCATGCGCACTCATACTATGTGACTGCCTGAGAATCAGTACTGCAGCAAGAGGCACTTATAGCATGGAAGTACATAATAGAAAAAACAGCATGATTGGGAGGCATTGATAGGTTGGCTCCAGAAATGGATGAATGCAAAGCAGAAGCAGTATGGATGCAATGTTGTGTGAAAAGTACCAGCCAATGACATTTTTATCTTGTTGAAATTCTGCTTTACTATCCTCATGTGATAAAGTCCTTACAGTATGACTTGCAATCTTATTGACTACAGAGAAGTTACAGATCCATTGATGTAGCTTAGAAATCTGTAACTACAATGCAGAATGCCAGCTTACATTTGTTATGGAATGAAGAACTGCACATTTTATTTTCAGATATTATCGCAAAATCCAATGTTTATATTTCAGAATCAAAATTTGGCCTCAAAATTTGAAATTTACTTAGGTTTCTCTCTCACACACACACACTCTATGGGCCTAAGCAGATGGTGCAAAGTGCCATTTTTGAGGCCAGGAAGGGGGGGCAGCCTCATGCTGGGCACCCAAACCCCTTCCCGAAAATGTTGTCGGAGTGGCCAGCCCTCCGCACGGCCGGCACTCTGACGACGCACTTCCGCTGCAGCGTCTGCACACGCTGCAGCAGAAGAGGTGCTGAAGGTACGCTGGACGCCTTTTGCAGTGCACCTTCAGCGTCTTGCGGAAGGAGCACTATTTTAGTGCTTCTTCCTGGGCCTGCGAAGCGGCTCATTGGGACCAAGGAGTGCGAATACCTCAGCCCTGATCTGCAGCTTCCTGGGGCGGCCCCGTGCCGCCTGTCTGCTTCCCCCCTATGTGACATGTTGCAAAAATACTGAATATCAAATGAAATCATATATTGATGAATTTTTATTTGCATTTCAAGAGAGGATTTACTCTCAAATTTTACAAAATTTTGGAATAACCTCTTCCAGGTTTAATAATGAGCTACTTCAAGAAAACATAAATGTTATGCATCATTATTAAATAAATTTTACAAGGGAAAACACAGGGGTGAAACTGGCATGAAGGAGCAGCCACAAGCCACTCTGGCCCCAATTGTTCCAGGACCATGGTGATTGGATGGCCTATACCTGAAGATGCCACCACCATGGTCCTAAAGGGGCTACTTGCAAGAGTGGATTTAAACTATGCTTGGAAAGTCCTGGCACCTCAGCAGAGCTTCTAATTGCTTATATGGGCATGCTTCATAAAAACACCACAGCCCCAAAGCAGCTGGAAGCCACTCTATTTGGCCCACCTGTTTCAAGTCCCAGATTCCTTTGCAGAGTATACCCAACAGTGACATGGGGAAGATGATTAATAGTTGTAGATTAGGAAGAGTTTTACAAAAAGGAACATGGGAGTTAATGAACAGAACAATTCTAGAGCTCCTTGAGTCACAGCACCTCCCATTTCAGTAGCTCATATCATGGTATGATATTTCTATTCTTGTAACATCTTACAAAGAGACAAATGCATCAATACAGCTCAGATTATATTCCTTCCCTCCAAACAAATTTTTGTGTGTATATTGGATCACATTTGTTCACAGATGTCTGTTCTTGCAAAGCTGATCAAGTGGAAAAGCTGATTGGGCAGAGACCAAATTGAAAATGAAAACCATACGCTTCTATCATGCTGCTGCTGCTGCTGCAAAAAAAAATAAATAAATAAATAAAAAAAAATAGCAGGTAGCCTGTGGGATGAGTATTCAACTAGCTATATATTTATAGCTCGTTGAACTCAGAGTAAGCTTTAGGAAAGGCAGGAATAAAAGAAACAGTAAGCTACATAAATGAGGAAAATTCCATGCATTTGCTGAATATTTCTGTGCCCCATCTTCATCTGGATTAGATTACATTTAATGTTAAAAACATTCAAAAATGTATTCACTACTATACTAGTCAACTTAAACAGATAACTAGTTGGTTTGGAAAGGGAAGCAGCCTTTATGTGTTTGGTTGTTTATTGTATGGGTGGGCCTTTAGTTTCAGTTTATGTTTGAAGAGAATTTATAAAAACTCACAAAATTGCAACGCAGAAGGAAGTGACAGATGTGCCCATCCCTATTTTCTTTGCCACTAATTTCACAATCAGTGAGGGTCATTGTTGCATCATGTTTCACCAACTCAGGGGGGTTGCAGACTGCCAGAAATAGTGCAAATTGAGTCCACTTTTAGGGTTAGGGTTAGTGCTAGGGAATCATGGGAATTGTTTTTTTTTTTTCTGAGACATTGAGCCTTCTCTGTCAGAAAGCTCTGGTACCACAATAAAATACAGTTCCCATGATTCTCTAACCCTAACCCTAACCCTAAAAGTGGACTCAATTTGCACTATTTCTGGCAGTCTCCAACCCCCCTCAGTCAGGCACAGCAGTTCAAGATCAATGGTCTTCTAATTACAGTGTTACTAAGGGAAAGAAACCCTCAAGCAGGAACAAGTTCTACTTTCAAATATCTGTTGTAGGGACCAAAATATTTCTGGGGATATTAGTAGGCAGAGGAAATTCAGATTCCATCCCAGCTGATGGATTATCACTGCTTCAGCTTCAGTGACTTCAATCATCTATTATCTGAGTAAGAAAAAAAGAAGGCACAGTACTCAGTTCAAATGGCTCCTCTTCTCTTTCCCAGCAGCCTAAGATCAGAAATGGGAAAGGCTTTATGAATACACTTATTTTATTGTTACTTGTTGGACAAGGACAGGTATGTCAGGAAGCAAATTCAGGGTGATGATGAAGTACAGAGAAATTGTTATCCACACCCCACTTGAAATTATTGAGCGACATGAGGAATCTCGTCAGTCTTTTGATTTCTTTGGAAATGAGCTCTAATGGTCTCTCTGTAAATTTAATTTAGAACAACAGAACATACTGGTAGTACATAAGCTCTTGAAGCAAGTAATGAAACTTTCCCTTCTGCTGTCTGCATGTACTAACAGTATACCAATGATATTCTTTTAGCACCATCAGCACAAAACCAGAAACTTTTAAGCTGAATGAGAGCTATGGAATCTACTTTCAGAATAGTCAGTTTTCATCCACGCTAATCATACACTTTAACAACCAAAGTTGTTACTTTCTGTTGATATCTTGTATCTCTTTTCAACATACACTGATCTTGTTGTTGGGAAACAATGAAAAAACATATAAAATCAACATATAAAATCATTGAAAAGCCCTGTTCTGGAACCAAAATAACAAATATCCCCCTTCTATATAAATGAGTGGTGTATTTAGGGCATGGGTAGGAATACCTCCACCTTGCAGTTACATTAAAGGCAATTTTGTTGGCTCACAGGAACCCTCCCCCCCCCATTATTTCAGAAAA
>JAIPUX010001232.1:19785352-19801550 GCA_020142125.1 Phrynosoma platyrhinos
GTTAATGGTGCATATAATCCTACTATTGATATTCTTTCTCCCATCAGCGTGATCTCAACCACAATAAATCTTCCTTCATTGTCCACATATATCTCCCGTGGATGAAACCTAGGTTTTATGTAAACTACCACACCCTTCTTTTTATTCTCTGCAGCAGCTACAAATTCTTCACCCAATTTTTTATTCTTTAAATATTTAACATCCTTTAATCTAATATGTGTTTCTTGTAAACAATAAATATCTGCTCTTAATTTCTGCAAATGGTGATTAATCTTTCTCCTTTTATTTGGTGTGTTCAATCCTTTTACGTTCCAAGAAACTATCTTTATCTTATCCATCATCAAATGTAAGTAAAAGTTTAACAAATAAAAGTTTCTAAGTCAAATCGTGAGTATTACTATAGCGTACAAATCAAAGTTATGAAACCACAAACTATACTATTCCCATTCGATGTACATTCTTAACAATCTAAATCTTAACAATCTGAATCTAAACAACATTTATAAGTCTTCATATAAATCCCCCTCTTCTTCTGAAGAATCACCCTGTTTTTTCCTTCGCCGTTCTTCCAAGTCACCTAAAAGATCTTCTTCTGAACCAATTAAATCCTCTCTATGTTTCCAGTTAACTGCCCCTGCCTCTTCTATATCTTCTTCCTCTGGTAACCTACCTCCCTTCTTAGTTTTTTCCGTATTTTTTTTATGTAATTTCTCTCTCCTTTGAAATTTCACCTCCTCACTTACTATGCCTTTCTCTTTCTCTAAATCCTTCTCTTTTGGGTCTTTTGGGTCTTTTCTAGCTTCCCTTCTACTTTCTTCCCGATCCCAGAATTTCTTTGCTTCTTCTACAGATCCCAAAACTATCCTTCTCTTCCCATACCCAAAAATTAAACCTTCAGGGGTTCTCCATCTATAAGGGATCCCTTCTTGTCTCAAAAAGGCTGTTAAGAAAAGGTAATCCTTCCGTTTTCTAAGCAATCTAGCTGGTATGTCCTTTAGAATTTGCAATTGTTGACCATCTATTTCTAACGGGGATTCATTGTGGACTTTAAGAAGCAGATCCTGCGTCTGCCTCCTAACAAAATACACTATAATGTCTCTAGCTAATCCCCTTTGTTTTGCTACTGTTGAATTAAGTCGGAAAGTCCTATCAATCTCGAAATAAAACTGAGAGGGGTCTTTTCCCAAAAAAATTGCCAAATGAGATACCATCAATTCCATCAAGTTTTCATTTTTATCTTCTGGCAGTCCCCTAATTTTAACACATTTTCCCCTAAGTTTTAAATCCCAAACCGCTTTATCGTCCAAATCTCATTCCTGGTCCCTTCTGACCTCTGCTAGTTCTTCACCAAATCTGTCGTTCCTGTATTCTAAATTCTCTATTTTTTTATTTGCAATATTCAATTCCCCAGTTATTCTATCCACTGTCTGATTAATTTCATGGAGCTCGGTACGAATGTCGTGTCGTATCTCCGACTAAAAATCTTTCATCTCTTGCCTAAATTCCAACCTCAATTTCTTTATCTCCTCCAAAATAATCACATTTATATCAACAATTCTGACTTGTTCAATGGAGGACCTCCTAGATAGCTGTGACTGAGTTTGGCTTTTGGCAGTTTGATTTCTAGACATCATTGTCTATTTCGCAATTCAACCAGTACCAATTGATATTACTATTAAAGTTATTGTTGTTATTTTCTTTATTATAAACTATGGTATTCCAATTTATGCCAATTATCCCAATTTATTCAAATTTATTCCAATTTATTCTCTATCTCTTCCAAACAATTCCAAACCAAAATAATTCACACCACCCCCCTGCTCAATATATATTAAAACCTCTGAATTTATTATCAAAAGGGACAATAATAAAAAATCCTCAAATCTGAATATTATATTACTTACTATTACTATTATGTTACTATAATATTATTGGATTAAGAATTTATCTTTATTATTATTATTATTATTATTATTTCTAAAGCACACCTAATTTTAAATTGGGTTGAATTGTTTTTATTTTACAAATGCCAAATCTAAATCCTCCCACAGTCTACCCACAAGGAGCTAAGCCAATGCAAATAAGACAATGCCTAATTTAAACAACTCTCTCAAAGTCCCCTCAGAATCTTGAGCTTCCTAGAACTTTTTTTCCCCTTTCTCTTCTCTGCTTTCTTCTTTTTTTCCTTTCTCTTCTCTTTTGATCTCTTTCAGTCTCAAATACAGACAATATCTTACAAGATAATTGTGAGCCACACTCAGTGTAAAAAGTCAGGTTTTTACAGACTCTGAAGTCCTTGATGAATCATCACTCTATTCAGATTTATGTAGTCTATGTAGTCTCAAGTCTTCTAATGTCGCTGCTCAATGACATCAACTATCGCTCCGTCTTCTTTATACAATCCGCGCCTTTACCGACTGCTCATCAGCTCATCAGCTCACCAGCTGCCGTGGGGGAGAAGCCTTGTTTATCTTTCTCTCAGAATATCACCAAGGCCAGTCTCTATCATGGAGGACATGAACTATAAGGTGATTTAACTCTTTACTGGACTTGCAAGATCTTTACTGTAAAATATCTTTCACAATGTCTTTTTCTTTTCACTTTACAGTATTACAGTCCACAGGTGATCTTATGAGTTTTTTTAGGATCAAATTAGTACAAGACTACCACGCCTTGAATATTATTATGGGATTATTATAAGATTGCTATGGTATTTAATTCATATAGTCCATATGAATGTCTCTATACACCAAAGATAACATGCGCTGAGTAACTTCTCTTTTCTTTTTCTTTTCTTAAAGTAATAATAATAAAAAAATAGTAGAAATAATAACAATCATCAGGAGTCCACCAAGAAGGATTACCAAACCGAAAAACCCAAAGCCGAAGCCTATATTTTCTATGTTAATTGTCTTTCTTTAATGCTGGCAGTACTCCTTAATGCTGACGGTACTCAGGGGGTAGTTGAGCAATAGCAAGGAAAACTACCACCCTTTCCAGTACCTTTAAATCCAATAGTCAATCGTGAGACGTTACTTTCGAAGTTAATCGGACAGATCAATATCCAGTAGATTCCAAAAAATTTACTTTTAATTTAAATCTGAGTATGCTTACTCCAAAGAAGATCTTTTTAAAAGTTGGTGGCGTCTCCGTCTTCTCAAACGAATATCCTGGCAGGGTGGACGCGTCTCTCTTAGTCCCCCTGTCTCCACCCCAGCTACTCCTGGAAAAAATTCCAAGAGTTTTTAGGGCTACCAGACAAGATCTGGACTCACAATGAGGTCGTCCAAATCTGCTATACCAAGAGGATAATTACAGATCACTTTTTAAACAATCTCCAAGTGATCTCAGTGCTGCTCTGCCAAAGTCGTCCCAAGGAGTTATCCCTTGTGACTTCTCAAACGGATGCCATCCCAACCCAGAAGTCAGCATTTTCAATTTTAATATTTAATTAATTAGATGATTTTCCATACTGAAAAGCTGTTTTCTGTAAAACAAACACATGTGAATTTTGCGCAGAATAAGTCTTGAATTGTGAATAGCCTTCAAAAATTGTGTGGATTTGCAAGACATTCTTTTCCCCCCTTTTTTAAAATTATTTTTTATTAATACCAACAAACATAGCGTCAAATATCAATAAACATATCTTGCATGTACAGTGATGTCTTCTAAAATAAATATAACATATATATATATTAATCAACAATACAAAACAAAATTAAACAGAACAAAACACACATATTTCTGGTTTAAGGAGAGTAGAGAAAAGGGTTTTATATATATATATAAAACACTTCAGCTTTACTTTTCTACTTCTTTTTTTCTTTTTTTCTTTCTTTCTTTCTTTTTTCCTTTCTTTTCCCCCCTTCCTCTCTTCTTTTCTTCTCTTCTTCTCTATCTCTTTAAAAATTAAGTCTTCTTCATTTACAGTGTACTTAAAATGAAAAATCACATGTATATAATACAAATAACATTCATGCTTCCCCACTAGCAGTGTTCAGCTTTGGCTTTATTTTATCTTCTTCTCTTAGTTTCTTTTTGTCTTAACCATCCTTTCTCCAACTATCCCATGATTATTAATGTTATGATTGTTCTTATTATTTTCTATCTAGATTCATTTAATTACTATTCTTCTGTATTCTCTATTACTCTGTATTTCTCTATACTATTATCTATTTATATTACCTACATTTCTCATCTTTTTTCAAAAATCAATTTTATTTATTTATTCTTTTTGTTAATTTTTGTGGTGGTTAATATCATCATCTATTTACCCAAAAGATACTAATTCTATTCCAATCCTTCTTTCTTTCTGTTATTGATTTCCAGTTTATAGTATGTGTAAGGATATCTATTTTGTACAGCTCATATAATGTTATTTTCCATTCTTTTCTATCTAGATCTAATGATGATTTCCAGTTCTTGGCTATAATAAGTCTTGCAGCAGTAATCATATTAAGTATTATTTTCCAATTTTTAGATTATGTTAATTTATCTAGGCTACTCAAGATATTTAGCAAGTATATCTCTGGTTTCATTGGGAAGTTAATTTTTAGTGATTGTGTTATTATTTGATATATTTTTTTTCCAAAATTTTTGAATTTCTTTGCATTCCCACCACATGTGATATAGTGTTCCTTTACTTAATTTATATCTCCAGCATGTTCTGGATTATTTTTATAGTAATTTTTGCAATTTTTTTCTGGCATTAAATACCACCTTAATTAAATTTTGTAATAATTTTTTAATATGTTACTATTAGAGAATTTTAGATATTTTGACCAAGATTTTTCCCAGTCTTCCAATTGGATATTGTTGCCTATATTTTGTGTCCATGTTATCATCCGGGGTTTTATCAGCTCTTGCTCCATATCTAATTTTAATAAAATTTGGTAAACTTTAGCTAATGTTTTTCCATTATTCAGTTGCAATAGCTTATCAAATTCATTTTTCAGTTTCTCAAATCCTATTGTCTTTTGATCTTTTTTGAATATTTCATTTAATTGTCTTTTTGGGAACCAGTTACAGGTTATACCTTCTTGTGAAAGTTCTTCTCTTGATTTTAGTTTCCATTTACCCTCTCTATTTAATATTAAGTCCTCATAGCATATCCATCCTTTATCCCCCATTGTTTCTCTGCCCATGAATGCTTTGTGTGGGGATACTCACAAAGGCATTTTTAGGGTATATTTTGTCTTTGTATTGTAGCCAACTTTGTAGGAGAGGTTTCCTTATGAAACGGTCTTTAAATTCTTTATGTACCCTATCCTTTTCATACCAAAATTATGCATGGAGTCCAGATCTGGCATTAAAGCCTTCTAGATCTAATAATTTTGTATTTTGGAGTTTAATCCAATCTAGTATCCAATTTATACAGCTTGCTTAAATGTACAATTTGAGATTAGGGAGTCCCAGTCCTCCTCTTTCCTTAATGTCATGCATAATTGTCCACTTTATTCTGGGCCTTCTCCCATTCCAAATAAATTTTGATAATTCATTGTTCCAGTCTCTAAAGGGGATTTTTCTAGTTATTATTGGGATATGTTGAAAGTAATATAACATAATAGGTAATATTGACATTTTTATTGCTGCTATCTTTCCCATTAATGGGAATTAATAATTCTAAATAATATTTAGATTATTCAATTTTATTTAGTCATTTTTTATTTTGTTCCAAATTCTTTGATAGTTATTATTAAATAGATTTGAGTTCTTTTTGGTCATGTTTATTCCCAGGTATTTCACAAGTTTTTTTTTTTTAATTTTATATTTTGAGGTATTTTCTATTACTTCTTCTTCTTTTATTCCTATATTTTTAGTTATTATTGCTGTCTTTTCTTTATTTATTCTAAATCTTGACCATTTTCCAAATTCTGTTAAAACCTGATTAGCTCTTTCTAAGCTTTGGATCGGGTCATCCAGGAATATCACAATATCATTGGCAAATGCTTTAATTTTGTAAATTCTTCCTTTTATTGATGGTCCTTTTATTTTTGTATCATTTTTAATTTTCCTTAGAAGGATTTCTATCACTATTAGGAAAAGAAGGGGTGACAAAGGACAACTTGTCTTGTCCCTTTAGTTATTTTAAATTCTTCAGTCTTACCACCATTTATAATAATTCTAGTTGACTGTTCATTATAGATTGTCTTAATCCATTTTATAAATTTCAGTCCTATCCCCATTTTTTCCAGTATCGCAAACATGAATTCCCAATTGTCATTGTCGAATGCCTTTTCGGCATCCAAGAAAATCATGGCTAGTTTTTTCTTGTTATGTTTTTCATAATATTCTAAAAGATTTAGGACTATTCTTAAATTATCTTTTGTTTGGGCCTTGGTAGAAATCCCACCTGGTCTTCTTGAATCCATTCCCTCATTTTTTTAAAAAAAATCTTTCAGCCAGTATTGATATAAATAACTTATAATCTAAATTTAAGAGGGAGATTGGTCTATAATTTGTTTTTTTTTTATTTCTAAAATATCTTTATCTTCTTTTGGGATTAATGTTATTAAAGCTTCTCCCCATGATTTGGGTTTCATATTTATGTCTAGATTCAATATAATTCTATGTAAAGGCAATAATAACTCATCTTCTAATACTCTATAATAACAGGCTGAAAATCCATCAGGTCCTGATGCCTTCCCAATTTTGGTTTTCTTGTTAGCTTCTGTTAATTCCATAACTGAGATTGGGGCCTCTGATTATTTTTTTGTTTATCTGTAATCTGAGGTATTTTTTTCCTTTTCTAAATAATTTAACATTTCTTCTTTTTGTTCCTTGTTCATTCCCCCCCCCTAAACAGTTCTGAATAGAAGTTGAAAAACATATGTTTAATTTTTTTTTGGTTGGTTATAATTTCTTCTTTTCCTTTTATATTTAGAATCATTTTTTTCCTGTTCTTTCCATAATTTGCAGACTAACCATTTCCCCAGTTTATTGGCTTGTTTAAAAATCTTTGTCTAGCAAATTTTAGTTTCTCTTCAATCTCTGATGATAATTCAACTTCTAATTGTTTTTGGAGCAGTTTTAGATCTTGTTTTATCTTTTGGTCTTTTAGGTAAGTTTTTAATTCTTTTTCCTTAATACTTATTTTGTGTAAAAGTTTATTTTTTTTTCAATACTTTTTTTTTCTTTTTTCATTTTCATTTTGGGAAAAAAAACCCTCACATGTATGCCTTAGAAGTATCCCACACTGTTTCGATTTTTACCTCTTTATCTAAATTCTGAGTGAAAAAATTTCTCAAAACTTTTTTACCTTCTAAAACCGTATCATCCTCCAATAGTAATTTTTCTTTACATCTCAAATAGTATTCCAATTTTTGGCTAGTAAGGTATAATATTACTGGATTATGATCTGAAATAATCTTGGTAAGTATTTCTATTTTTTAATTCACTTATTTAATATTTTGGAGATCAGGATCATGTCAAGCCTAACCATGAATTATGTCTATTTGAGTAAAATGTATAATCTTTTTCTTTTGTATGCCTTATTCTCCATATATAGCCTAGGGTTTAGTTTTCAATGAGTTCAAAAAATGAATTTGGAAGCTTCCCTTGATTGGTTTTACTAGTAGAATTCCTATCCATATTGGAGTCTGTTACCCCGTTGCAATCTCCAAAAATCATCAGATTGTCCAGATCTTGTTTTGACATTTGTTTTTTTCCAATTTCTTGAATAATTTATTCTGATCTATAAGAGGTGCATATGTTCCTATAAATAAAATGTTAATTTCTTGTATTTTAACTTCTATTCCTAATATGTGTCCGTCCTTATTTTTAAATGTTCTTTTGCCTGGAATTTGTTATTTATTTAAATTGTTATGCTTTTACAAGGCATTCTTGCAATGGGAAGAAAATTCCTGAAATAACTAATTGCTACCTTCAGGAAGAACTAAATGAAGATTTGCATCCCTACTGGGAAGACTGAAAGCCCTATCTTATGTCTAATATTTCATCATCCAAGACTGCTGTTTTTCCACTGGTACTGGTGCATGTGTGTGTGTGTGCAATCATTCCAGTGTGCACATCTGGGGCCTGCAGCCAACTACAGATAGTGCCCTAAAGGTTGTGTGTTCTTACTGCCTTCAGGCTGATGTGATCCAGTAACTCTTTCACATATACATCAGATATCCTCACAGGTCTACCAACAGGAAAAAATATGAGACAAAGGTCAGGAATCTATTTAATTTTCTTCAATTTTTGTGCCTGTCAGTGGACTATGTTCTATTTCTGGCCTAAACTGGATTATGACAACAGTTTCGCCATAATTGTCTTTGTTGTTATGACATTTTTTGAAAGTAAAGTAAAAAGAGGTAACAAAAGGAAGAAATGGGAGAAAGAAAAGAGGAACTGATAATGGCAGGAGGAGGAGGAAGAGAAGGCAGCAGCAATCCAACCATAGTTGATAACTGGTAAAGGGCTAAATATGGGTCTTGGGTGAGAAAAGATTAAGGAATATTTATTTATTTGTAGCAAATATTTACAGTTTCTTAGCTGTTAGCAAGAAATGCTGGAGAAAAAAATTGTATATATTTGTATAGAAAAATGCAGGAATAAATAATGGAATTACACTGGCTATATTTCCTTTATTGGCAACACACAGACATACAGGCAAAACCACTAAGGGCCTTTACAGACTGCCAGAAATAGTGCAACTTGAGGACACTAACTGTCCTGGCTCAGTGCTAGGGAATCATGGAAACTGTATTTTTTTCTGAGACATTGAGCCTTCTCTGTCAGAGAGCTCTGGTGCCACAATAAACTCCAGTTCCCATGATTCCTTAGCACTGAGCCAAGACAATTAAAGTGGCTTCAAGCTGCACTATTTCTGGCAGTCTGTAAAGGCCCTAAGATACAGTATTTGTTGTTATGAGTGTTCAGGGTAACTTTAACTTATGGCAACCCTATTCTAGAGTTTTCTTGGTAAGAGTCATTGAAAGGACTTTTGCCATTGCCTGTCTCTAAGAGTGAGAGTGTGTAACTTGTTCATGGTTATCCAGTGTGTTTTCATGGTTGAGGTGGTATTTGATCCTTTACCTCCCAGAATTTTGATCCAAAATTCAGATAACTAGTCCTGGGAACTTGGGCCTTCAGGAGTCCTAGTTCAACATTCACATTATGCTAGCTCACAAGACATAGTATAGAACTTAGGAAAATTATGAGTGATGTGATATTATAGCTTTTTATATAGATTAAGTATTGCATAATTTATTATGTAAATATGAGGCAGGTAACTGTTGGGAGGGGATAGAGAACTGAGCTTTGAACTGAATGCTGAATGTTGGAATATTTGAAGAAATCTGCATGAGACAGTTGATGAATGATAGTTCAGTTTGAATGGAGAGTAGTTTTAATCTGGAGATTGAGAAGTGTGACACTGAAAAAAGAGTTTGGAGAACAGTTTAAGTTATACTAGGGTTTGAGTGAGAGAAAGGCCTGAATTTTGACTGATAAGGATCTGATATAGCCTGAGAGGAGAAAATGTGGTGC
Organism: Phrynosoma platyrhinos; assembly: GCA_020142125.1. Taxonomy (NCBI): domain Eukaryota; kingdom Metazoa; phylum Chordata; class Lepidosauria; order Squamata; family Phrynosomatidae; genus Phrynosoma; species Phrynosoma platyrhinos. The sequence continues at coordinate 19,794,845 of JAIPUX010001232.1, forward strand.
AAAACTGAATAAGAACTATTTTATTCTTGCACCATTCTTATTGAACAACCCTATATATAAACAATCTGCTATTTTATGTTTAGGTTCTGTAAATGAAGAGTTTTTTCCTGTTTTTCACTATCATTTTAAGACCTTTGTTTCAGATATAGGACCAGTACAGACTGACCAAAAGGGCCTACCTGGGGTTGGAGTTGGGACATGGTGACCCCCTCCCCCATGTCGTCTTCATGCCACCCACCCAAAGAGATGGTGGGCAACATCAGGGTGCTCCCTTGGTGCAGCATTATACACGCTGCATCAAAAAGTGCAGAAGAGATGCCCCCCCCCCCCCCGCAGAGGCAAGGGCAGTTTTTTGCCACTCCAAAAAGGAGTGGCATTTGCCAGCTCTTTTTGGAGCAGCAAAGTGCTGGATTGAGGCTGTGATGTGCAGTTGCCACGGCCCCAATCCAGCACTCCCTGGAGCAGCACGGAGCCGCCCTTTAGGAGCCATCTGTACAAACCCATAGTGTCTGTGATGTCAGGATTGAAGGTGGAAGGATAGTGTCCTGTTGGTGATAAAAGCAGTAAAAATCCTCATAGGATCCTGGAGAGCATTTAGACTGACACACATTAGTTGTCACAAAAGATGATCAGGAGGAAGTCCTTACATGTAGCAGAGGTGGGCAGCAGGGAGAGCACTGAGGAGGAGATACTGCAAATTTTAGTCCAAAAATAAGTAATGCTTCCATGCTCTCTATGTTGTTCTACATGTGTCCCATCCATGATAACACCTCATTTTGACTGTTCTGCCACTGAAAGCATAGTCTGGCATATCTGTCATGATGGAATCTCCATCAGATGCAAAAATCTTGCCAACATACACTAGTATAATACTTGTATTCTCAGATTTTTTTTCTTAAAAGCAACTATCTCCCTGTTAGCCCTTTGGATTAAATAATTACATAATTTAATTTTAGTTCTCTATACCTTTCTACTCAGAGGTTAAGTCACATTAGGTTAAATTGCTAGGTTCCATTAGGTCAAACTGTCAGGTACATTTACACATGGAGCCTTAATACATATCCCTACTCTAAAGTTAAATAATGCAACTGAATTTAAACTAATCCTAACTGTCTTTAATTAAATTGAACTACATTTTTGTCACCTGTAAGATTTACATAATTCTTCCTGTCTTCCTGTTTTTGTCCCCATATAATATTAAAAATGTAAACTCCTCAGGACAAATAACTGACTTTGATGGTATACCAACAACAAGAATTTGAACACAATACAAAGTATACTTATTTGTCACAGTAGTTTCTTTTAACATTCTGTTAGCCACTTTTAGTGAGAATCATGTATCACAATTCAGTATAGGGAATAAAACTAAAATGCCACAATGAAGCAAAGGCCATAGTGTGGGAAACATCCAGCTCTTAATGACTCCCACTGCAGCAAGAAGAAAACTGATTACCATGTAACTCAAGTCATATGTTTCCACAGGGAGAACAAACTGTTATTCCCATCATCTATTTGTTCACACACAAGATAATCCCCTCAGAAATTACAGCTGAAAGTTTTATACTTCCAAATTTATTATTTATTTCTTTAAATAGTATTGAGTAGGCATATCCAGTAAGCTGTTCTTCAGGGACACAGCTATGACTAAAGTTCTGGAAGAAATGCAGTATGTGTACACAGGGCTTTTGGGAGGAGATGTACAAATTACCATGGTTCAGTAATTCAAAAGGCTCCTAGAACCCACCTAAGTTACACATTTTTCATTTCTGGGACAGAACAGTCCTATGTCCCATTTTTTGGGGGGATCCAGTGAAAGTAGGAAAAGCTGAAACCACCCATTGTCAAAACAGACTGACTTCTAAGTATTTTGGTACACACAGAAAAATGACCACATCTTAAATATTAAATGCTGGGGAGGGTTCATGTTTGCAAATTTGGTTTGTGCCTCCTGTTCCTACTCTAATTTATACAGGTCCAGGCAACTGAGATCAGTAGCACATGGGGGAGGCCTACATTAAGACCACCTTAAGAAAGAGGAGGGTCTTTCTCAAGAGGCTCTTGCAACATTTCTAAATCTTGTGGAAGCTTGGAACTCTCATTAGAGATTCTCTTCTAGTGAGACATGATACTGGTACCTTATAGGCCTGTAGAAAACAGCAAAGACTTTGAATGATTACTGAAGAAAATCAAGAAAGAAAATGCAAATGCAGATTTACAGTTGAACATTAAGAAAATAAAAATAATGACCACAGATGAGTTACGTAACTTTAAAGCAGATGAGGAAGACATTGAAATAGTTCAAGACTTGTTTGGCTCAAACATTAATCAAAATGAAGACTGCACTCATGAAATCAGAAGTCTAGGGCTAGGAAGGGCAGCTATGAAGGAACTAGAAAATATCCCAAATTGTAATGATATATCATTGAATAACTAAAATTAGGATGGTCCATTTTTTTTTAAATCAGTCTCTAGTTTAATTCTGTTTTAAGGGGATGGGAGGGTGGGATTTTGGGATGAGGGAATGTTCTTAATTCTGTTTTGTTTTAACATTATTGTACCCCACCCCGATTGCTGCGCAGAGGGGCGGGCTATAAATAAAAAGTTATTATTATTATTTATTATTATTACATTTCCCATTTCTACATATGATTGTGAAAGCTGGACAGTGAGGAAAGCTGATAGGAAGAAAATCCACTCATTTGAAATGTGGTGTTGGATAAGAGCTATTTGCACACTAAGTAATGATAACAAACAAACAAACAAACAAACAAAACAAATAAAAGAGTCTTGGAACAAATCAAGCCTGATGTCTTCCTAGAAGCCATGATGACTAAATTGAGGCTGCCATCCTTTTGGTCATGTCATGAGAAGGCATGACTCACTAGAAAAGACAATAATGCCTTGCAAATTAAAAGACAACAGGAAAAGAAGAAAATGAATTTCATATAGATAGGCTCAATCAAAAAAGTCATGGCCCTGAATCTGCAAGACCTGAGCAAGGCTGTAGAGGATTGGGGGACATGGAGGTCTCTCATTATAGGGTGGCCATAGGTACAAGTTGACAGTAGTTAAGAACAACAACAGGTGTACCATCCCACCTTGAGCTGGCTTGGCAAGAGAGAATGGTGTAGTTTATAGCTGTTGAGAAACCTGGAAACCTTTCTTGGGGGAACCCTAAAACACACAAAATATTTAATTGAGCCCTGGATTTGCTGCTGGCAGGCTTGCATGAATATTCTAGAGCCAGAAATAGGTTTAGTACTTTAGTAAGAACTCGGACAACATTATACCAAGTACAGTTAGGAAATACTACAAGACTCTTCTGTGGGGCAAAGCAGACAAGTGTCTTGGAGCAGCCTCTCACAGCTCCTTTTCTGGTAGCTTTGCGCCACCTTAGGTAGCCTTAGGGAGGCTTCCAGACACTCTGGGGGCATGCATTGTCTGCACACTATGCACATTGTCTGCACACCTGCAAGCAAGTTCCTCTTTCTCTTAAGATGTGCAAGACTCATTTATTTTTACATGTCATTTCTAACTTTTCAAAAATGGATAGGAGGTCAAAATTACATGAACCCATCCTCAGTGACTATTTTGATATGGGTCAAAGAATCTAATTTATGTTAGGGAGAAATCTTTATGTCAGGTCTATTTCTAGATCAAGGAGACTAGGATCTTTTCTGCTGAGATGGTTCCTCCAGCCCCATACCAAAGTGCTAGTAATTATTGAGAGGGAATATAAAGGCACCTATGCTGTCTAGTCACACATCCAGTTTTGCCTGGAGGCATTTTGATTTCATTCCTCTCTATTTCTCCACTATCTTCTCTCAACCCCTTTGCTTTCTTTTTCTCATGTGTCTCTTTATGTAGATTGTCAGCCTTTAGGCAGGGTTTTGTTCTAATTGATTCCTGGGTACTATGTTATGAAGCATCTTATTTTCTTTGCAGTGCTCATTAATATATTATAAATATATCACTAATACATATTTATGAACTGTTGCACCTGTGTTTATTGCATTCATGCAGTAAATTTTTCAGTACACACTTTAAACATCCTAATATATATTGAAGAAGATGGCAGACTAGTTGTGCTCAATAAACAAAGGCTAAAAACATTGCATTGAATACAACTGCCCAAGGTGTTTTGGCAGTTATGTCTCCTATAAAGTCATTGTTTCTATGAGGATTTTCTTTAAACAACTTGGTATAGCAGAACCACTTTGTACTAATATGACAGACTTGTACTTGAGCTTTTTCACTTCAGATTCCAGGTAGAGGTTTACATGATTGGTACTATATTCATATTTATGTGGTTCTCTCTATAATGACAAGCTAGAAGAGAGGAGGTTCTAATTCAGCCTTCTGCTTGTACTGCTTTAAAAATGAAATGAAATGTAATGAAAAAGAAAATGATGAATCCATTTCTATATTGAAGAATAATAACCTTTTATGAGAAGTCTAAAGTGCTCTGGCACAGGTGGACACATATGGCAATGTGTTGGCGAGAACTTGCTATTTTTTTCATATTAAGTAAAGGAAAAGGTATTCCCTGTTGACAAGGTTGTCAAGTCATGTCTGATCATAGGAAATGGTGCTTATCTCCATTACTAAGCTGAAGAGCCAGCGTTGATCTTGTTATATTATATTTTTATATATATATTGTGTGTGTGTGTGTGTGTGTGTGTTATATATAGTTATATATACTCTGTGATCATGTTATATTATATTTTTATATATCATGTTATATTATATTTTTCACATTATATTATGCAAAAGGAGAGTCTCAGATTTGATCTGTGCCTGAATTACCACTGTTAATAAAACAAATGCAACCATAAGACAACTGTGAATACTAGCACACACAAAAATACTCTGTGATTAAACCACTTCAAATCCTGGAGGTTAATAATAGTGAAGTGAAATACCATCAATTTATACCATCAACATCCATCGCCTAAAGTTATTAAATATACATCTATCATTTGATATAATGGAAATAAAGTCACTGTAATAAAATGTTGTCAGAAGATCAATATCCTTGGAAATAAATGTCTTTGCCTTCATGAAAGTGTTTACAGTACTTTGTAGCAAGATGTAATTTTCTTTTTAGAGTGACCAACACTGGTGTGAAGGTAGGATTAAAGGAAACAGTGAATGTAACATGTTCTCATTACTTCTTATGCGTATAGTGACTGGCAGTGTTCATGCACAGTTGCTAAGGGCAACATGGTTACTGATGAAGGACTGAATAGTTTCTATGCCTGCAGTTATATGAGGCTGCCCTACTACAGTGAGTCTCATCAGTTCTTTCATTTAGCCCGGCACTGTCTACCCTGGAAGCAGTTCTGCAAAGGCGCCAAGAAGAATCTTACTGTTCTTGAGCTTCTGGATATAAACCTATCCACCTGACCCCAGGCAAATCAGCAGGGCTACAAATGAAACATAAAGATATTATTTCGCTTTTTCTGAGTTTAATAAAATTATATACAATATAGTTAATAATATTCAGATTTTTAAAAATCAAAATGGCTGACACACTGTGTGCAAGTATTTACATCCTTTTATTGTTTTTGTGACCCTCAAAATTTCCTCTGTAGTCAACTACAGTGATGTCAGATGTGTTCCCCATTGCTGGCAGGTGCCACTTCTCACCATCTCTTCATCACTCTAGATGCAGGTAGGAAGAATTGTGCTTGCTCTTACATCAACAATACCATGCTGTTAGATTGATAGTCACCAGAAATGCTTCTTATGTGGAGTGGAATTACTGTGTTAGTCTGTTGAAGCAAAAGGTCCAGTAGCACTTCAAATATTAACAAAAATATAAGCTTCTGTAGATTGTCAGAGGCAGATGCTCTTGTAGATAGCAGTCCACTTGATCAGATTCATCTGATCAAATGGAGTGGAATTCATGAAAGTTTATGTCACTTTTTTTAAAAAAAAATACTTTTGAATGTATCACAAGATAGTTTTTGTTGGCAATATTTCTTATTCATATGTTGTTAGAAAAGGGCAGAGCTTACTTTAGTTCTGTGTAATGGCCCCAGCATCAAAAAAGATAACCCAGCTAGTTCAGTTTGGGGCAATTGTACAACTAGCTGAGAAACTGGACTTCATTCCTCATAGAGAACATGGAACTAGAACTAAAAAGGATGGGGAAGCCATCCAAATCTCTTGCAGATACCTTCTATCACAACACAGACCAGTATCATCTAGGGATGACTGGGACATTTTTTTTATCTATATCCTTAAATAAATCTAACAGACTAATGTGTGAATTGGAATACAGCTCTACAGAATCTACACCATAAATAATTTTAAAAGGTGATCTTAGGGCTTCCTTTTAAAATGATGTTCCTTAAAACAAATGAGAACTGTTCTGTCTGTTAAAGAGAAAACATGGCTAGTGAGGAAACAGAAGGCTATATCCTTCTTTCCCAAGAAAGACCCCCCCGACAAGTTGGGAGGGGCCTACTGTTGCGTCGGCCATATAAGGCACTGACGCATGATTGGCTCAGCATACCGGAAGGCCCGCCCCTTCCGGTCTGCTTGGCCAATCGGAAAACAGATCTCGCTCCAGGGTCTCACGAGAACTTAAATCTCGCAGGATTTGGAGCGAGATTTGCGGGGCTATAAAGCCCCGCGTCACCTCGTGGTGATAGCCATTTTGTTTTGGATGAGCAAGGAGCACCTTGCTCATCCATTGTGG
>JAIPUX010001232.1:19851047-19861863 GCA_020142125.1 Phrynosoma platyrhinos
AAGAGGGGGAAAATAGATCTGAATTTGATTTAAAGATTAAAAGTATAAAATTTATAGGAAAAAGAGGTAGATCAAATATAGATTAAATATTAAGGAAAGAGGGAAAAATTCTTCTAATTAAAATTAAAAATATAAAACCAACAAGCAATTTAAAATCAAATCAAAACCCCCTAGATAAGTTTAAATAAAAAATGAGATGAAATGTAATTTAGCTGAAGAATCCAATCCACACTCAACTACAATAATTGAAATGGCAGCAGGAAGGAGTATAGTACAATTACCTCAAAGGAGGAACTCCTTGGACCAGCAAACCAAATTTGTAGATTCAAATGTGGTGATTTTAGAACAAATGAAACACATGGGCCTTGAGATCTCTAGGGAAATGAAAAAGATGAAAGAAGAAATCAAAGCAGGAATAAGAAGGGATTTGGATGTTATCAGACAAAAATTAGATCAAGTAACATCAGAAATGAATCAAATCACAACTTCAGTATAAGAATTACAAAAAAGTACAAATGGATTAGAAAGTAGAGCAAGGAAGTTAGAACAAACTGTAGAAAAAGGAACAGTGTTGAATAAATTATGAGATTAAAAACTGTTCAAAATGTTTAAAGATAAGAGGTCTATCTGAGACAAAGGAAGAAAATATTTACAATAGAATAATACCTGCACTGGCAGAGGTTATCGGATGCCTGCCTGAACAACTAGATCTCGATAGATAAAAAAATTAGGATTAGCTCCAGGACTGCAAGAGAAAAGAAATTGCCTTGTGACATAGTTGTGAACCTAGTCCACGAAAGAGTCAAAGACATTATACTCCAACAAAATCACAAATCTAAACTAACAATAGAGGTAGAAGAAGTCAAGATTTATAGGAATATTACATAATAAATTCTAAATAAGAGGAAAGAATATCAATTTCTTACTCTAGCTTTAAGAAGGAAAGGAATCCCATATAAATGGGAGAAGCTAGAAGGAATATCGGTAACATTTCCTCAGCAAAGATTCCTTTTAAATTCAATACCAAAAGCAAAAGATTTTATGCAAAGATATAAAAGAGATTTAGAAGAAACGTCACCAAAATGGGACAAAGATGATCAAAAACAATGGGACAGAAATTCAAAGAAGGAAGAAGTGAAGATACCTAAAAGCAAGCAAGAAAAGTTACCTGAAGAAGATTTGCAAAAAGAAGAAGAAGAAGACACTCAACCAGAATATAAAGAGAAGGAAATTATTACTGAAGACGAGATTTCCGACCAAGAAGAAGACTTGATTGAAGTGACAAAATTGCATAAAGAGACCAAAATCAAAGAGTAACTCTACACATAAATTGAAAAAGAAAGCTGCCAAATAGATGAACAAAAAAAATATTAACATAGAATGTAAAAGGGTTGAATTCAATTCATAAATGAAGGATTTTTTTCATTTTCTAGAACAGGGGTAGGCAACCTAAGGCTCAGGGGCTGGATGTGGCCCCTGATGCCTTTGGACCAGCCCAAGCTGGTTCTGCCGCTGCCCCTCACTGCCCCCCACAACCCACCATGATGATATTGATTATTATTGTTATTACTTGTTCTTGGGGTTTTCTTGGCAAAATCTCCACATGGGTTTTGCCATGGCTTTTCTGGGGCTGAGAGAGTGTGCATGCATATTATAATTTTATTTATTTATTTATTTATTTATTTATTGTGCTTCGGCCCCTCCATTGTCTGAGGGACAGCAACTCAGCCCCCGGCTCAAAAAGGTTGCCTACCCCTGATCTAGAAAAACAAAAAATAGGTATAATATGCCTCCATCAAACCCATACTAGAAACAAAGATGCTAAATTGTTGCAAAAACCTAAATTAGGCAATCTACTTATATCCAGCAATGAGAAAAAGAAAAAAAAAGGGTTGCAATCTATGTAAATCCAAAAGTCCAGGTGCAAGAAATTTTCAAAGACAAAGAAGGACATACATTGGGGTTACAGGTCAAACTACAAGAGATCAATATTTTGGTGATTGGAATATATGCATCCCTAGAAAACCAATATATATATATTAAAAATTTGCAAGAACTAGTGTCCAAATATGATTTTGATAATTTGGTTCTGCTAAGAGACTGGAATGGAGTAATGATCTTAGAAACAGATAGAAATTCAAAACACAAAAATAAACAGGGGAAGCTACCGATGATATTTTTTGAATTTTTGGAAAATTTCACCCTAGAAGACACCTGGAGTAACAAAAACCCTACCACAAAATATTTTATGTACTATTTAGACAGACACCAATCTTGGTCTAGGATGGATATGTTCTTCACTTCTAAAGCTCTTAACAAAAGAATTTTTTAAAAATGAAATCCTCCCCAAATTATATTGGATCACAATCCAGTTTTGTTACATTTCACAAACAGAAAATTTGAATACAATTGGAAATTGAATGAAAACTTGCTCCTAGATGAGACATTAGTTGAAGAGGTTAAAAAGGCATTGAAAAACTTTTTCAAAGAAAAATTAGATAAAGGCACCCCAATGAATTAGTCTGGGAAGGGTCTAAAGCATATATGCAAGGATTCTTTATATAGAAGGAAACTGAGAAATGAAGGAGAAAGAAGGAGAAATAAATGCATCTTCAAGAAGAAAAAGAACTGAAAACCTCTCCCTGGGATAAAAAAAAATTAACCAAGAACTAAAAATGCCTCAAAAACAGTTAGAAACATTTATGTCCTTAGAAAATGGGGGGGGGGGAAATAAAATTTGCCAAAGAATTTTTTTTAACATGCCAATAAACCAGGGAAGTGGTTACCTTACTCCCTGAGAAAGATACAGGGGAAAATTATATTAAATATAAAAGAAAAAGGATAAATTATAACCAACCAAAACAAAATTAAAAATATATTTCACAATTTTTATGAAGATTTAATCTAGAAAATACCTATGACAGAAGAAGAAAAAGAAGCTATGATAAAATATCTGGATGAGGAAAAAAATACCACAATTACAGATAAACAAAGGAAAGATTTGGACGGCCCCATTTCAATAATGGAAATAATGGGGGCAATCAAAAAGACAAAATTGGGAAAAGTACCAGGTCTTGATGGTTTACAGCCAGGTATTACAAAACAATGGAGGATCATCTTTAATATTATTACATAGTTATATCAAAGTTAAATTTAAAATCTACCCTAAACTCATGGGGCAAAGCTTTAATAACACTAATTTCAAAGGAAAAAAAAGATTTATTAGAAGTTAAAATTATAGACCAATCTCATTATTAAATTTGAACTACAAAATAGTTATGTCTGTTTTGGCAGTGAGACTTAAAAGTATACTAAAAGATAGGATCCAAGAAGACCAAGCTGGTTTTTTACCAGGAAGGCAAACCAAAGGCAATTTAAGGATAGTCCTAAATCTTCTAGAATTTTATGAAAAACATAACAAAAAAAAAAATGCAATGGTCTTCTTGGATGCAGAAAAAAGCCTTTGATAACATTAATTGGGAGTTTATGATAGCAATTTTGGAGAAAATGGGAATAGGTCAAAAAATTAAATTGGATCAAGACAATTTATGGAGATCAATCTGCAAAAAATATTATAAATGGAGAAAAAAACATCTGCAATTAAAATAAATAAAGGCACCAGATAAGGATGCCCTTTATCCCCTTTGCTGTTCCAACAGTTATAGAAATTTTATTAAATAAAATAAGAAAAGACAACTTAATAAAAAGTTCATCATTAAAAGGACACAAATTCAAATTTAGGGCATTCGCAGATGATATTGTCATCTTTTTAGAAGATCCTAAACAGAATCTGGAAAGACTAAATCAAATTTTACAAGAATTTAGAAATTGGTCAGGATTTAAAGTCAACCAAGTTAAAACAGCTATCATAACAAAAAACATAGGGGAAAAATAAGAGGAAATATTGGTAAAAATATCCAACTATAGAGTTCAAAATGTGGTAAAATATTTGGGAATAAATTTAACAAAGAAAAAATCTGATCTTTTTAATAACAATTACCAAAAAACCTGGAATAATGTAAAAATGCATTAAAGAATTGGAATAAATTAGACCTCTCTCTAATGGGTAGGATAGTGACAATAAAAATGAAGACTTTGCCTAAATTGCTATATTATTTCCAAAATATCCCAATTATAACAAATAAGAAAATCTTCAGAGACTGGAATAAAAAATTATCAAAATTCATTTGGGGAGGAAAAAAACTGAGCATAAAATGGAAAATTTTATGTGGCTCAAGAGAAAGAGGAGGTCTAGTGCTCCCTGACTTCAGACTGTATTCCCATGCAAGCTGTTTGGATTTTAGAATGGATTAATCTCCAAAATATAAAATTATTAAATTTAGAAGGGTTCAATGGGTAGGATAGCTTGGCTTATATGCATACCTATGGTATGACAAAAATAGAGTTCATAAAGAATTTACAAACCATTATATAAGAAAACTCCTCTTAATGACCTGGCTAAAATATAAAAACATATTACATCAAAAAACACCCCTTTAGATATCTCTGCATGAGGCCTTTTTGAAAAGAGAAACATTTGGTATTAAAGATTGGCTAACATATAAAGAATTGATAAAACACTCAAATGGACAATGGTATTTAAAATCAAGGGAAGAACTTCTAGAAGAAGGAATCATTTGTAACTGGTTCCCTCATAGACAGTTCTCTGAAAGATTTAAATTAGATTTAAAGAAGCAGGATTTAAAGAACCCAAAGGAGAATTTGATAAAATTTCACAATCAAATGGAAAAAAAATACTAGCAAAAAATTATCAAATACTATTGAAATTGGACATGGAGCAAGAGGTGGTGAAACCCTGGATGGTAGTATGGGCACAAAATATAGGCAATATAATTCTTTTGGAAGATTGGGAAAGAGTCTGGTTGAGATATTTAAAATTCTCAAGTAGTAATATATTAAAAGAAAACTATTACAAAATATATTTAAGGTGGTATTTAACACCTGAAAGGATTGCCAAAATATCTAAAAATTCAAGTGGCAAGTGCTGGAGATGCAAACAAGCTAAAGGAACGCTGTATCACATGTGGTGGCACTGCAAGAAAATAATATATATTTTTTTTGAAAAAAAAGGGGGGGGGAGTTCATTTGTTGATAACCCAAACCTTAAATATCAATTACCCCATGAATCTGGAAATATATCTTTTAAATATCCTTAGCAATTTAGATAAGTCAGCAGAATATAAAAATTGAGAACTTTTGTTATATATGATTACCACAGCAAGATTAATAATAGCCAAAAAATGGAAATCAAACAAACAACCAAAAATAGATGATTGGCTAATCAAATTATATGAAATATATGAAATGGATATTCTGACTCACATAGAAAATGGAAAATCCATAACAGAAATAAAAGATGATTAGAAAAGATTAAATACCATATGGGAGAACAAATGGGACATGCAACCAGTACAATTTAATGAATAAAACTATTATTCATAGGAAAGAAATAATAAATAACCAAGTTCCATTAAAAACTCTAATACTGATTAATAAGCTTGATTTACAATAAGATTAATATTAATTTAGTGTTAAGTAATATTAATTTATCAAAGAGATAAGGAATTAATATATATATTACATTGTAAAGAATGAGGTAAAGAAAGAAAACAATAAAGCTGAAAAGATTGATATATATACAGTTGTGTGTGTGTGTGTGTGTGTGTGTGTGTGTGTATAAGCAAACAGGTATTTCTACAATACAAATTGTCAGAGGTATAGTAAACAGATTAGGATATTAAGATTAAATTGAGAGATAAATAGAAAAGTAGGTAAAACATAGCTAGGAAGGAAACAGAGCAATGAAAGTAGTAAAGAGAAGCAGATTTAAAAGAAGCTAAAAATAGTTGAACTCTCTGGATGGAAATTTTTTTATTCAAGCTTATGTGAATATGGGAAAATACAAAACAGTAGATTGCTTATTGCATGATATACTAAGCAATCAGAGTTGTTATAAGATTACAAAGAAAAAATAAAAGAAAAAAGGAATATAAGAAGAGAGAAAGATAAATGTTTGAAGCAAGGAAGGGAAAGCCAAGAGAGTAAACCAGAAAGAATAAAATACAGGAATACTATAAAAAAGTTGGAAAAGTGAGTATTTGCTAGGAAACGTTATATTGGTTATAACTATAAAGTTATTGTTTAATTGTATGTCTCATTTACTGTTAAGACTACAAGAGTTATTTAAGCTTTTAATGACACTTTTTTCTTTATATGCAAACAACAGAGAAAATTTCGCTCTTTTATTTATGTTGTTACGTTATAAAGAAGGCAATAAAGATATATACCACAGGAATAACACCATTGCTCCTCCAACATCTGCATTTTGGCAAAAACAAGCTGTGAAATTTTTTTTAAAAATGCTGAATAGATGTTGTGAGTGGTGTGAAGCTTAGAGTAAGGAGAAAGGAGGGAACCCAGGTTTATTTTTTTAAAAAAATAAAATTTAAAATTTAAAATCAGCCTCTGCAGATGGGGGGCTCTGGGCTGCCCCAGTAAGCAGTGGATTGGAGCCACGGCTAACCCATGCTGCGGCCCTGATCTTCCCTTTTGCCACCCTAAAAAGAGCAGCAAAATGCCCCTCCTTTTAGGGCAGAAAAGGGTCACCCTAAGAGGTGGCACCACAGCTCTTCCTTACCCTTCAGCGCAGCGTGTTTAAACGCTGTGCTGGGTGGGCATCCTGATGCCACATGCCATGGGTAATGGCGCACAGCATCAGGACGGCGTCCGCATGGGGTTGGGTCGGCCAGTGTATGGCTGCCCTGCCCCAACTGTATCCCCAGACCAGCCCTTTGGGCCGGTCTGCAGAGGCCCTATATTTAATTATTTAAAAATTTAATTATGAGGATAACCCCCCATAAACAAAAAACAACCCACAAGGACAATCCATCCTGCTAATTTTTTTTAAAAAAAATGTGATCTTATTTTTTAAAAAAGTGATCAAAATAATTTCCTTGCCCTCTGGGAGGAATTGCAAAGGGGCAATTTTATATTTTTTCCTAGGGTTGTTTTAGGATGTAGGATGAGATTCAAACCATGTCATCACTTCCAATTTCCTTCCTGATTTAAAAAGAAATCCTTTCCTGGGCATACATCAAGAGGGGCCAACATGACAAAATTGCTTCCCACAGACCATAAGGATGCAAAGACCATTTTGAATATTCACATCATCCAGCTATATTTCATTGCTGGATGCCAGTACTGGCTGTAAAGGCTGTGATGACCTACAAACATCTGGAAAAGTAGTATTTTGAATATGACATATGGATGGCAGACATGTGGATACTTGAAAACAGAGGGTAAATGGTCTTGTTAAAGGATCAGGCACCCTCCCACATACTGCATTTCTTATGAAAATCAAAAGTCATATCTTTCCAACAGATGAAACAGGATTGCTTTTCTTTTTATCCCCTGCTGTGTTCCTAATTTCCCTTCCCTACCCATTTTTGGAGTACTCCAGCTCTTGTTGTTGTGTTATAAAGCCAATGAAGGTCACCATCAAGTCCACCACTTCAGAAACCTTTTGGTCCTTACAAAGGACTATCAAGTCTTTGCTTCCCATGAAATTATCTTAGCCTAGAGCTAATCTTAAAGGATAAATATGACTAGGAAAAGCTAGTTTCCATGCCACAGTTGACTCCCCCTGCTCTGCCCAATGGCTGTTGCCCTCAGATTTCCAGTCTGAGCTGCTTCTGATTTCCACAGACCATTCCTCAAGACATGTAGATATTACCCCTCAATCCAACCCTCAAACACTGCTATCCCCTTTCACTTTTCTATTTTGGGTAGCTCTGTATGCTGGGTATTAGAGTGATCATTCTCATATGTATATTCTGTCATATTCTTTCCAAACAAGGGTTCTCTTAGTTCACCTGTACCTGGAGTCTCCATCAGCAAGTACTAGTATAGTTGTTTCTGGTCCTGGTCCTGGTCCTCACAAGCCAAGCTAGATAATTCTCCAATGTATCAAAGATACACTGAGCCTTGCACATTTGTAGATAACAGGAGGCACACTTTAGATCTGATGGTTTTGTTTACCTGGATGTACACATGCCTTGGGAAATGATCCCTCTTCCCCCCTCAGAATCTAACCTAGTGTTCCTGAAAAGTAATCTTTCTCAAAAACATGCTATCTCCAGATATGAGATATGAAAGTATGAGTAGCCCAAAATACAGTGTGGGTGGGGTATGCAGGGTGCTTAACAACTTTGGCTGTTGTCTAACCCTGTGTAGATCTTTCTGGGCTTTGACACTCCTGACTGTAAGTAGGTGAACTGTTCTTTCCCATGTGGAAAACCTTTAACAGCTTACAACTCTTCTCCCTGCCATGTTATTATTACTTTGTTGTTGTTGTTTTAAAAAATGAGCAAGGAGCTAGCTTTATAGAGAGGATTGTTCAAACATTTCATTGTTCTCTGGCTGAAAGTGGGATTGTTAAGCAAGACCTCATTGTGTGATTGGGCTATCAGTACATCTTCATTCTAATTTAGTCATTCAAAGATAATTTAGCAGCATGAAACCTGATGAAGCATGTTTCTTTCAAAAACAGTCTGGAAACACTGTGATTTTGAGCTCATGGGGGAAGAGCAAGTAATGTAGCTTCTTCCTACATCAGCACCACTTCTCCTGGAGTATAGTAGTACAGTCAAATAAGAATAGCCTATGGCAGAAACTCTTTTCAACTCCTAGAGATTATTGTACTGTCAGGATGTTGTTGGAAGGAGATATTTTGAATAAAAGTAGACCTTAAACCTGATATACCATTCATATTTCTGTTTTCCTAGATTTTGTTAAATGTGAAACTATGTTCAGACACTGCAAAAATATGCACCAGAATTCATGGCTCAGATCTCCTAATCTGTTAATATTTGCAGTGAAGTCTATTGCCTTCTTTTACACTGGGAAACTGATGAGAGGTGTTTCAGGATTCTTCCAACCCTACTAATCTATGAAAGGTAAAGATAAAGGTATTTCCCATTGACAAGGTTAAGTCATGCCCAACCATAGGAGGTAGTGCTCATCTCTGTTACTAAGCCAAAGAGTCAGCATTTTCAGAGACTACTCTGTGATCATGTGGCCAACATGATTGCACAGAACACTGTCTGTGAAACAACAGTTTAAATGCAAAGGCTGCCCAAGATATTTTTCCAGCACAGAAGAGAGGGTTAGCTGTCACTCCTTCTTTGTACACTCTGTCTTCTAGAATTGGAATGAACCACCTTCTTACTGTTACTCTATTTTCCCATTACGGTCAACAACTCAATTTTACATGCGAGCATCCACAGGGCATTGCACTGTTAATTCCAAACAGTCCCTGCAAATCAATGCCGACTGTTCTGTTCTGTCTGCCATAAAATATCAGGGACATTGAAAGAAGGAATGTTGCTATACTGGTGATTATTTAAACCAACAGCTAAGCAAATAAAGCCTAGATAATCTAGTAATACCTATATTTTCATGTATGCTACCAACATTTAACCTCATTTTTGACATTTAATAGTATAACAGACTAATTAGCAGTGGATTTATTTGAACTGGTTAATACATGATCTTGTTTTTCACACTAACATCAATGCCAGTTTTCATGCTCAGAGGCTTGTTTAAAACATGGCAAATGAAATGTTGAATGAATTACAAGGCCATTTTATTTGCAGGATCTAGTTGCAGCTCATTCTTTGATCTGTTTTTATTTGAAGAACTGAACAAAAAGTTTTTTTCATTTAAATAAACAATTCACAAACATTAAAGAAGTAGGAATAAATGAAACTGTATATTTACATCTTTAAATTTAAAGGGGTTCTGCATCCAGTCTTATGATGTATGCCTAGATGTAGCTATGAATAATTTCCAGTCTCCACCAGTGTGGTGGTGAGTGATTTCTTAAACCACTGACTTTACCATTGAAGAACCTCTGAGCATGAAAACTGAGACCTAGCATCCTCAATGGCATGGGGAGAGGGGAGCAAATCAATATAAGGGATGTTTAGCAGTTGCTTCTCCTTATCTGCATCTGCACTGCCAAAAAAATAAATAAATAAATGCAGTTTCACAGTTTTAGCTGGCATGGCAAAATGCTATGGAATTCTGGGATTTATAACTTTACAAGGAATTTACCCATCTATGTCAAAGAGCTCTGGTGCCAAAACAAACTGCAAGTAAGTCCCAGGATTCCATAGCATTGCACCATGACATTTAAAGCAGTGTCAAAGTGCATCATTTTTGCAGTGCAGATGCAGCCCTTGCTGTTTTTTTTAAAAAACTTGTTCAGATGATACAACATACTGTTCACTGTTATGTAAACTTCAGTGGATGAAACTGGCAATGATGAATACAAACCTGAAAAATTACCGTAATAGGCATTTCATGTAGCAGCATTTAATTGTTTTTGCTCACATTCATGCCTGATCTCCTTACCTGCCCCATTTCTCCTTTCTTTGTATTGTTGGAATGCTATATTGTTTCCTCTCTTTTTGTTCCCTGCCCACTCCTATATTTTCAGTGCAATCTGTGGTGCTACTAATAAATCCAGTTTGTAGACAAATTGCAAACCTTTTATTCTTGTATATTTCCTAAACACTTTGTGGCAATAAAAAATAAATAAAAAGTAAACAACTTCAACAGTTAGCATGGTTGAAAGAAAATAAATATTTTATTATATTTTAAGACACATTGAAGCTCAGATTGAAAGCTCCTTTTCCCAGTTTTCTTTTTTTAAAGGGTTAAATTTTCTCTTACACTTTGAGCATGCACAGTTGCCCCTCCATTCTCATGGACTTGAGGTCTGTGGTTTTGAATA
>JAIPUX010001232.1:19879617-19900903 GCA_020142125.1 Phrynosoma platyrhinos
TCTCCAGAGAAGAAGTCCCACCCTTGAAGTCCTACCCTGGAGAAAGGAAGTCCCACCCCCATAGGGCAGAAGTCCAGCCCCCAGCCTCAGGTAACACATGGTGTCAGAAGGCATTTTAATTTCGGCACTCGGCTCCTAAAAAGTTTGCCATCATTGCTCTATTGTCTCAACAAAGTACAAATCTTTCAATTCCATAGGATGCAGTCATGACAATTAAAGTGGGATCCAAGTGCTATAACTACATGAAAGAGAGATCAGTTTGCAATAGCTGTTTTCATATGTAAGCTGAAATATTGTTGAAACTTCAAACAGAACTACCATGCCAGAACCATGCTGCTGCACACATCAATGGTATATCCAAACTTTCAGGTACTGATTGAAATGAGTGAGCCTAAAATATACAAGTAGTTTGATAGTTAATCTCTTAGTCATTGATCTCTTGCCTGCTTCATGACTTTCTGACATGTACAGTTTTAATCTTAGGCTTAACTTCACTTTCTCCCACAAACATCTTCTTCTCCCTCTTAGGGCCTTTGCAGACTGCCAGAAATAGTGCAAATTGAGGCCACTTTAACTGCCCTGGCTCAGTGTTAGGGAACCATGGGAACTATAGTTTATTGTGGCACCAGAGCTCTCTGACAGAGAAGGCTCAATGTCTCAGAAAAAAATACAATTTCCATGATTCCCTAGCACTGAGACAGAATAGTCAACGTGGACTCAATTTGCACTATTTCTGGCAATCTGCAAAGGCCCTTAGTCATGCACCCAGTTGTAGCAGCTTGCATCTTTTGTCTCCTCCATATATATATAATTTTCTAATAAAGTATTCTGTTCATTGCATTCTATTTGTTATAAATGCATCTTATTGGTTAGTCCCGACTGGAGATGACCCATTAAATTAATTACTGCACACTGATGTAACATATCTAAATCCTACATATTAAAATTTACTACTCGAACTCACAGTAGAAGCCTAGGTGGCACAGTGGCTAAATGCTGGTACTACAGCCACAGTGTTGTAAGTTCAATCCTAGAGGAGGGCTCGAGGTTCCACTTAGCATTCCATCCTTTCGTAGGTCAGTAAAATGATTACCCTGCTTGTTGGCAATTGGCTTACACATTGTAAATCGCTTAGGGAGTGCTAGTTCACTGATAGGCAGTATAGAAATGTACTTGATATTGCTATATAGAATTGAGGCCATAATCTCATTTTATCTTGTATATGATATATGCACTGTATGGAGTGCCTCTGCATATGATAATCCTGATAATAAATATGTACTTAGTACAAGAGGCAATGTTAGAACAGAATATGGAGAAACAGAATGATCCCCAGCTGCCAAAGACGTCAGGCAAGGCTACATTCTCTCATCCTACTTGTTCAACTTGTGTGCAGAAAATATCATATGAATAGCAGGTTTAGACTCAGAAGAAGGAGGAGTGATGATAGGAAGAAGGAACATGTCCAGGAAGACCACAAAACATGGGAGAAATGCACCCCTCACCCCTAATGAACATTTGGGAATAAGCCATTTAAAAAAATAGCAAAAAATATATTGATTCCTGGGGGCCCTGTGGCCCTTCCAATGTGGTGGAAATGCCCTCTACACCACATGGAGTGGGTTTGGAGACAGCATTTCTAGGATATTGAGGAATAAATGTTGTTTTTGATTTTATTTCCAAAGCTGAACGCCAATTCTTTGTACCCCTAAAGGGCCCTGGGGGCCACAGAAATAGTCCTAGGGGGCACATGTTGCCCAAGGGCCACACTTTTTCTATTGCTGGTTTAGGATGACTTCCACTTCCAGCCCAGATGACCTGATACAGAGTGGCATTTAACAACATAGTCTGATATACCATAAGAGATTTTTTTGATAGGCTTTGGGGCTATGCAGATGGGTGGCTGTGGGTCGCCCCTGCTAGCCGCAGATTGAGGCTGTGACAACTGAATGCCGCTGCCCCGATCCTGAAAGGAGCAACAAAAAGGGTGCCCTAAGAGCTGGCACGTGCCTCTTTAGTGCTCCTTCCAGCATAATGCATAAAAATGCTGCACCGGGAGGACATCCTGATGCCACACGCCATGTGTAATGGCATATGGCATCAGGACATCGTCAGGCTGGGGTTGGGGCGGGCAGTGTGCTGATGCCCCTCCCCATCTCTGCCTCCAGGCCGGCCCTTTGGGCCAGTCTGTAGAGACCCATAGACAAGCTATAACTATGAATACTTCAATATCTTCTCCCTTAAACTACTGCACTGAATTATAAATGGCCTAGAATTATACAGCCTAGAAACTTCAGCTAATACAAAAGATGTTTGCTAGAATTTTTGTGTGTGGAAAAAAACTCTTCAGAGAAAACTCTTCAGAGATTTTAAGACCTTCAGTTCAAAGATTAGATCTTGTGCCAACATGTTATTTGGTCTGCATAATTTCAGACTACAAGGGGATCACATAAGTGAATGTTTCTCCACACAAAAATTATAACAATTATTCAAGATTGAAATCTAGATATCAGGGATGATTGTACTAGTCCCACTATAGCCCTCATATAAAATGGTGTAGGTCTAATCATTCATTGACATGAAAGAATACAACTTCACCTACATTTTGAAATGATGAAATGTAAACAGGGCTTTAACCAACAATGCCTTTGTGATACAGACTGGAACTACACCATTCAAGAAATTAATGGAATGCATGGTTTCACATTTGAAGGTCATATATTTGAAAAGGACATCTGAAGATTTTGAAAGAAAACATGTCCCATTGTTTCTTTTCTGCTCTCAGCAATCTGAAAGTATTTATGAACAAAAAATTCTTATCCCCATACACTGACTTTGAATTGTATTTTAAAATGAAGTGTTTATTTACAATTGGCATTTCTGAGTTAACAGCTTGTGGCAGTCATCTCACAAATTATGTTGCTTCCTTGCAACTCCAGCATCATAAGAATAAGAGATGGCATAAAACCAATTTCCATCCAGCTTCTGTGTCTGTTTAAGCAATCAGAAGAGGAATTTTAATGTTTAAAAATTAAAGTCTTTGTTTAAAAATTCAACAGTTAAGTTTCATTCCTGATTATTCAAAACAGAACAAAAGCAGAAAAGGGAAAAATGTTTTGCTTACAGTTTTTTCCCTTAGCCTATAATGGTGACACATCACAAGTAATGTTGAGATCAGAAAGATGACTTCCACTGGCAAATGGCTGGAAAATACTGATTATAAAATGTACTTTATTTTAAAGAACATTTTAATTTCCTTCATGATAAACAGTTGTGTGTTGTTTTTCTTATAGAAAATTTCAGAAGATAAGAATAGAAAACAGGAGAGAGAAAGTTTACATTTCATTGGTCTGGGAACAGATGGTGCTTTTCAAATTCACATGTCAAATCTAAATATTCATTCACTTTGATGAATACTTGGCCTCTACTTTCTACCATGGAAATCTATGAAATGCATTAGATTCATCATTTTATGATTCTGTTCCTTTCAGCTGTACTTTTTACTATGCATGAACTCAATGAAGGTCAATTTGGAATAGGTTTAATCCCCCATTCAAGTTCAAGTATCAATCAGTTGGTTATTTTGTTGTTGCAAATTTGAAGAAAAAGATTTTAAAAATACATTTATAAAACATGGAATAAAAAAAATCACTATAGTGCACTGTGCAATGCAGACTTTGGGCAGCTGCACACATTTTTTTTAAAGATAATCTTAGTTTCCATGCCATTAATTACAATAAAGAATGCTACTACTTTCATTGTGTACATCTTAAAATGGCCATTTTTGAATAGACAATCTTTTTTTGAATTCACTTCCTTAGGTGCAATTAAAACCAGACTAAAACCTAAACCTAAGAATAGTACATCAGCAGAGCCTGTTCAAGACATTTTCCTCGCTGAGCTAGAACAACAAATGCTGCCCACACACATACACAAGTCAAATGACACAATATCATCCAAATGTACAAATGGAGACAGACAGAGACAGTAAATAGAGAACAATAGCATCCTTTACTATTGGTACTTGGGGAGTCACCTCATGAAATTGATTGGCATTTCATCCAGAATGCACCAAAGGATATGTTGTTTCATACAATATATAGTTAGCAGAGTTTAACCCCATATGGTATATTGATTATGACCAGCTCTACAATAGGATTAGACAAATCCATGAGTAATTATTCTATGAGTACTATGACTGACAGCCATTGCAAAACTTGTTTTCTTCATCCCCCATTTGTACTCTTCCTCATATCTGTTGCTGGACTCAGTGGCCCCTCAGTCTGATCTAGCAAAGTTATTCTAGTTCTCAATTCCAGAGTACACACTTGCTCTTAGGGATGTCCATATCTATAAAGTGCATATTTATGGTCATCCTGCCTTTCCCACCTCTATGGAATATTCTGGGCATTCTTTGTATATTTTCTCCCCTAGTATGTTCATGCTTGTGCACTTAAGTTGTACACTTTTCATAAATGCATTCTGAATATGCATTCACATATACTTAAGCAGTGTTTTATATGCAACTGAAATGTGTTGGTTTATTTTTCTGTCCAGATCATTTATTACATCAAATATAAGGTGTGTCCAGCCTACGCAGAGTCTAGGATGTGTGAATAACACAAGCCCAATGAATCCAGTATTAGAAATTAGTTCCTTTTCCTACAAAGGATGAAAAGGAGCCCAGAGTCAGTCCCTGGCACTTTCAGTTTGGCTCAGATACCAGAAAACTAGTGAAAATAATAATAGATAAACCATGATAAGATAAATGTAAGGGTCAAAGTCTACATGTTAGTCTGAACTGGCATGGTACCAGAATAAACTACTGGTTTGGAACTCAAGATTAATGTAAATCTAGTTGATTTACTGGGTCCACTCTACTTGAGACAAGTAAATAGTTTTAGGCCAAGGTAATTTCATATATAGTCAGTCCTCCTTATCCATGGATTTTTTTATCCATAGATTCAAGCATTCAAGGCTTGAAAATATTATTTAAAAAGTATAAATTCCCAATAGCAAATGTTGATTTTGCCATTTTATATAAGGCAAACCATTTTGCTATGCCATTGTATTTAATGGGACTTGAGCATACACAGATTTTGATATTCATGGAGGGGGGGGGTCATAGAACCAAACCCCAGCAGCTACCAAGGGCCCACTGTATCTAACTCTTTCTCTTCAGTGAAGACTGAAATTAATCCACATAAAGCTTGGTTATTCACTAACTGACTCTTATTAACCAAATGACTCTAAGTGGGAGAATTTGGGACAAATGCAAGAAGTTGAATGTTAGAGGGGAAAAGGGGGGAAGCAGATACCCATGATAATCAAATCTGTCAGTTTTGTTTCTTTAACTATTCCTGGTAGATGCCACTGCAAAATTATTAATAAAGGAAAACTGTATTAAAGAAGAGCTAGAAACTTAGAGATGTCTAGGAAGACATGAGAAGTGATGCAATATAAACCAAAGTAGAAGATCTGAACTTGAAATAGAAAGTAAATGTGATAAACAATACCATAACTGTGCCAGATTCTACCACTGCCATACAAAGATCCATAATGTATCAGTTAAAATGAAATGCTAAACTTCATAGCAAGGTGTGCTGATGACACAGCAAGTTATCTATCTTTGTTTGTGTGTGTGTATTCCAGAAAAAGAAAAGAAAACTACTTTAAAAAATGAATTAGTTACAGCACCAAGGTTCCAAAAGTAAATATGACCATTATAGTTACATTTTGAAAGTAACTATATTCATATTTCTCAAAAATGACTAAATAGTTACTTTTAGGGGGGTTGCAGACTGCCAGAAATAGTGGAAATTGAGTCCACTTTAAGGGTTAGGGTTAGGGTGTCATGGGAACTGTATTTTATTGTGGCACCAGAGCTCTCTGACAGAGAAAGCTCACTGTCTCAGGAAAAAAACAAAAACAATTCCCATGATTCCCTAGCACTAACCCTAACCCTAAAAGTGGACTCAATTTGCACTATTTCTGGCAGTCTACAACCCCCCCCCCTTAGTTAAAATATCTGGATACTACAACCCACTGCCCTGTAGCACAAAATACACTGTCCTCCTATCTATCTTAGGAGACACAACAAAGTGCAAGGCAAGAGCACAAGGTCACACTTGATCCATGTGATGTTCGTCCTCCACCACTGATTACAAAAAGACTGGGAATGTTGTGAAATTTCCCAATTAAGTTATATCATGTAGATATACTTTTTTTTTTATTCAGAAAATAATTACTTAAAAGTTACTAGTTGTTTAAACTAGTTACTTCCAAACTCCAATATCCAGATAACCAAAGACTGTGTGCTGACCCAGTCAAGAAAGAGAGGCCTACTGGTTGATTATCATCAGCTATAACCCAATAAACAGAACTCCATTTCTGAGAACCAATCCATCTTCCATTCCATATGGTACTAATGGAGAACTGAACAAGAGAAAGGTCACCATTTCTTTCCTTATCTGGAAGGTTTCAGCAAAAATATAGTTAATACATTCTTCCACTTCTATTTGTGCTCTAGAACAACTGTACTATTAATGTTTTACACAGAGAGAATACCGTCTGCTGGTCATAAATAAACCCAGAAATTGTATTCACACCTGAGTATAGTTATTTCATTACAAGAAACAACCAACTCTAAAGGTGAAGTAGAGTTCAAATTTCAGTGGATGTTATTGATTCTATTTTGTTTACTGCTATGGGGTGCACTGTTATGAAACACAGTATAGGCAAAGAATCAAACCCAAACAGAATGGCTTCAGGGCCTCCCAAAGCTTTTAAAGTAAAGTTTTTTTTAAAAAAAAATAATGTTATTATTTTGTTAAAGGCTAGCATGGGATTCAGTGTACAGCTTAGAATGCAGCCAGCTCAGGTCTCAAGTATTATAAAACATCTGAATTTAAGTGTTTCAGACTATCAAGTCCATCTGCACAAAGATGGTAAAAAATCACTGCCAGCCTCTCTACACCTAATAAGAAGCTAATTAGAAAAAAGAAGCCCCATTTACACATGCAAGAGCATCACCTGAAATAGCATAAAATGTCCAATATTGATGCCAAAGCAAAAGTAGTTCTTTGTGACTTAAGAGAGACGTGATGTCAGCATGTATCTGAGTTGCAGAAAACAAGCATGGCTCACTGCTGTCCTGCTTTCCCTGAGATTTGTGGAAGACATTAGTGACAGTTTCCCACAGAAGTGCTGATCAAACTATCAATTGACTCCTGCTACTGTTCACACTAGACAAATGCAACATGATGATTCCAGTTTAATTGTCATGAATGCATCCTGGTGTTTGTATTTTGGCAAGGTAATGGAACTCACTGTCACAAAATTCTAACTATATCTCACTAAACTGCACATTACAAGATTCCATGGGATGTTGCCATAACTGGAATCATACTGCTGTAATTGTGTAATGTGAAAAGGGCTGCAAGTAAGCCAACCAGGGCTCAAATACATATGAGAGCCCTATACATCTATCAGGAGTCCTACAAAGGATATCATGCTGAGGCATACCTTAAGACTGAAGTGATACCCACATTTCGGTATGTTCCGCCTGCATACTCATAACATAATGTTTTCCCCCAGATCTGCCAACATTATTCCTTTTAGTAGCTGAAGTCAATTTTCCACAGCATTGTTTGACTGTGAACCAGTGAGGCCACTAACCTCCTTCCCTCTTCTCCCTGAATCAGTTTTCAGCTATCTATTCACTTAAAAATATTCATGAAAAACATGAGGGACTGGATTATGTTATTCTGGAAAGCTGCTTTAGTATCTTCAAATACAAATACCAGCATTTACTTAGAGGTCCATTCAGTACCTGCAAACATTTAGAAACATGGAGAAGTCTACATAAGCACATTGTGGTTGATCTAAATATCTCTTATTTTACTGCTCTTTTTTGCAGACAAACTGGGAAGACTTTTGGTGATTCTTCAGAGATGTGAACAAATGTCATAACTAGGAGCAATCTTCACTGTCCAGCAATGTGTGTCCCTTCTTGATAACTGGCAACAAGCATTCTCCTGCAGCACACTCCTGGAATGCACCTATGAGCAATGCTATATCATAACATTGTGAGATGGAGCAAGGATGCTGACAGTCAGCCACTAAACAAAAGAGCTTTTCTGTAAGCCAGTTGTCCAAAGAAGAGCAAAGGTTTCATAAACCTTTAGGATTTCATAAACAACCCAACCCCAAAATAAGTCTAAATATTGAAATATTTCCTGCAATTAACAAACTGAAGTATAAAATTCACACATGGGAATAAGGAATGTTTGATGCCACCTTTCAGGTGAAATATAAAAGGGATGTTAGCATCTTACCAAACACAATTTGTATTTTCATAATTTGTACTGTCATAAATATAAACATTACATAAAATGTACCACCATAAATCAGTATATAAACATTGTTGGTCATTTGGCTTCAGTAATAGAGAGCTAGTGCGGTGTAGTGGTCTCTGTGTTGGATGATTCCGGGGACCAAGATTTGAATCCCATCTCAATCATAGAAACCCAGTGTGTGACCTTGGGCAAGTCATACACACTCATCCTCAAAGGAAGTGCAAGCCCCCTGAGAACAAATCTTGTCATGATTATCACATGATAGGTTCAATTTAAAGTCACCATAAATCAAAAACAACTTGGAGGCACACAAAAGCAACAACAGGAAACAATGCATGCACAGCCTTGAATGCTGGATGGTGAATTGTCCTTACATATTTATTCATTTACTCATGTGCATTATTCTAGAAGAGAACTGAGCCTACAGTGTAACTGGGAGGGGGGAGGCTGGTATTTTTCATGAACACAGCAATTTGTCATCTTCATAAAGTCATTTTATACACTCCTATAAAATCTCTCTCTCTCTCTCTCTCTCTCTCTCTCTCTCTCTTTCTGTGTGTGTGTAGGACCATAGGACCCAAGTAACTTTGAAAAAAAAAAACATTGACTTAACTTACTTGATGATAGATTCATTGTTCGTAACTTGTGAAGGAAGAAAGCTATATAATTATTCTTCTTTGAGACTGCATGGTCTTAGTTTGAATAACTGTTAATTCCAGCAAGAATAATTTTATTACTATTGCTTCTACACCACATTTATTTAGGAGGTGCATTGCAAATCTTTCTAGAAGATGCTTGAATATGTACATGAACCTTATTATTTATGAAGCATTAGAAAGACAAACTCTTTCTGTTTTTCTTTCCCTTCCTCCTATATTTTGTAGTCACCCATCATACTCAAACTTTATTTTCCTAGTATTGGTGTGTAGAGAAATTACCAATGAATTATTAACCTTGTTACTGGAGAGCGGTGCTACTTTACATACTACCTAATTAAAGAAGCACTTTGGACAAAATTCCAGTTCCTGGAAGCAGATACTACTTTATACTGAGGAGGTGGTACACTTCTGTCTGACTGCATAACTTCAGTTTCAAGTTAACATGAGCTAGGCTGCATCCACACTGCAGAAATAAACCATTTTGACACCACTAACAGCCATGGCTTAATGCTGTGTACGTCTAGGAACTGTAGTTTGATGTGTCACAAGAGTTCTCCAACATACAAGGGTAAATGTCTCACAAAACAAGTTTCCAGAATTTCATAGCACTGAGCCATGTCAGCTAAAGTAGTGTCAAACTGGATTATTTCTGCAGTGCAGATGTATCCAGAATTAATCTCCATTTAAGTGAAATGCAAAGCAAAGCAAGAAAATAATCAAAATATTAAACTTCACAGAGTAAACACATCAAGGAGAAATGTAGGCTGGAAAGCTTTTCTCTGGCACGAATATTTTAATAGAATAGAAGAGCATTCAAGCATATGAAGTATTCACCTGAAATCTAAAGTCATATGGTCCACATGTTTACCACCTTAATTAGAATTCAGCCTCAGATTGTAAGTGATGAAAATAGGATGTTTCTGGATAAAGCATTTGCTCCAAGTAAGAATGGTTGAGAATTTTTTTTAAAAAAAGAAAATGTTAAACTGTGCATATTACTTCATAAATTTGAAATAAAAAATGTTGTTTTTTTTAAAAAAAAATGAACACAGGAATTAGATGGGGAGGGGCAGCCACACACTCAACCTCAGCCTGACGATGTCTTGACCTGGTATGCTGTTACACATGACGCGCAGTGTTAGGACATTCTCCAGTGCAGTGTCCTGACATGCTGTGCCAGAAGGGGCGCTAAAGAGCAGCATACCAGCTCTTAGAGTGCCCCTTTGCCGCTCCTTTCAGCAGCATGGGGTAGCCACGGTCCAGAGGTTTTCAGGGCTGGTATCCATGGGGTTTTGTGGGCTTTTCAGGCTGTGAGCCATGTTCTACAAGAATTTCTTCCTGATGTTTCACCTACACCTATGGCTGGCATCTTCAAAGAATGGTGACATGGAAGTGAGTGTGATGTATATATACCATGTGACCCTTGGTTGAGAGGATGTGATTTTCATGTTAATCTGTGTATTGTTCTGTTTTTGAATGGCAAGACCTCAGCGTGGGAGGATATGCGAGAAGGATTAGTGTCTATTTAATTGTTGTTCCATTGTCTGCTGGGAAAAACCCTGCCCCTGGGTGAAGTTCATTTGCATGTGCTGAGTCTTGATTTTGATGTTTTTTCCAGACTGATGGTCAAACATTGTTTATTTTCAGGGTTTCTTCTTTCCTATTGAAATTGACCATGTGTTTGTGAATTTCAATGGCTTCCCTGTGCATTCTGACCTGATAGTTTTTGGCATGGTCCAGAATTTCAGTGTTTTCAAATAGCATTTTATGCACAGGTTGGTTTATAATATGTTGTGCTACTGTTGATTTTTCTGGCTGGCCCAGTCTCTCATGTTTCTTGATTCATGTTTGAACACTGTCTTTTGTGTTCCCTATGTAGACTTGTCCGCAGCTGCATGGTATGTAGTAAACCCCTTTAGCTGTGAGAGGGTCTCCCCTGTCCTTCACTGAGCACAGCAATTCCTGGATTTTCTTGATCAGTTTGTAGACCATTTGGAGGTTCTGTTTCCCCATCAGTTTTTCTATTCTGTCTGTGACTCCTTTGATGTATGGTAAAAATACCTTCCCTTTGAGTGGTTGTTTTTCTTCACTCCTGTGGTTTTTCTGGCTCTGGCTGCTCTTCTAATGTCTGAGCAGGAGTAACCATTAGCCTGTAGAGCCCAGTTCAGGTGCTTCAGTTTATCTTCCAGGTAATGGGGTTCACAGATCCTTTTTGTGTGGTCTACCAGTGTTTTTATTGTGCTTTTTAAAAAAAAAAAACAACCCTGGGTGATGATTGGAGTTCTTGTGTAGGTATTTGTCCATGTGTGTGGGTTTTCTATATACCATGTGGCTCAATCGTTGGTTCGGTTTATAGATGACATTGGGCAGATGCAGTTGGCCCATTTGGGGTGGCAGAGAGCAGCCCCAGGGAGTGGCAGATCGGGGATGCAGCAACCTCACACCACGGCCCCGATCCTTCTTTTTGCTGCCCCTAAAAGAGCAGCAAAATGCAGCTTCTTTTAGGAGTGGCAAAAGGCCACTCTAAGAGCCAGTGCCGCAGCTCTTCTACACCCTTTTGGCACAGCATGTCTGCACGCTGCACCAGGAGGGCATTCTGATGCTGTGCACTGTGTGTATGGCCACGCGATGTCAGGACAGTGTTGGGGTGGGGTTGGGGTGGCTGGTGTGCGGCTGCCCTGCCCCAAATCTACTCCCAGCTGGTACTTTGGGTCAGTCTGCAATGGCCCTAAGACATCCAAGAATGGCAATGTTCCTTCCTTTTCTTTTTTTCCTTTGTGAATTGGATGTTCAGGTGGATGTTGTTCAGATGGTTCAAAAACACAGTCAGATCTTCTTTTCTGTGGCTCCAAATTGTGAAAGTGTCATCCACATATCAGAACCATGTTGTGGGCTTTTTTGGGTGCTGTTTCCAGGGCTTGCTTTTCAAAGTGTTCCATGTAAACTTTTGCTATCACAGGGCTCAGAGGGTTTCCCTTGCTCTACAGACTAATGGTTACTCCAGCTCAGACTTTAGAAGAGTAGCCAGACCTGGACAAAAACATAGGAGTGAAGAAAAACAACCACCCAAAGGGAAGGTATTTATACAATACATCAAAGGAGTCACAGATAGAATAAGGAAACTGATGAGGAAACACAACCTCCAAATGGTCTACAAACCAACCAAGAAAATCCAAGAATTGCTGTGCTTAGCGAAGGAAAGGAGAGACCGTCTCAGAGCCACAGGAGTTTACTGCATACCATGCAGCTGTGGGCAAGTCTACATAGGGAACACAAAATGCAGTGTTCAGACATGAATCAAGGAACATGAGAGACACTGCAGACAGTGATGGAAAAAAGCTGGCCTTTTCACTGTAGCAGCGGCTCTTCCACATTTCTGCAGTGTGTGACATATAAACACTATGCTGCAGAAACGTCATGACACCTTCTGCCATCTGGTTGGGCAGGTGCTGTGATTCCAGCTTGGGGGTGGAGTTGGGGCATGTGGCCAATCTGCTTTCCCCCTTAGTTGACCATAGGTTGAACATGAGTCAACAATGTAATGTGATAGCTAAGAAAGCTAATGCAACTCTAGGCTGCATCAATAGGAGTACAGTGTCTGGACTGAGGAAAGTAATATTACTACTCTATTCTACTTAGTTTAGACTTCACATGGAATATTTTCTGAAATTATGGTGACCACTTTTCAAGAAGGATGTGGACAAGCTGGGTCATGTCCAGAGGAAGGCAATCAAAATGGTGAAAGTTCTGGAAACCATGCCCTATGAGGAGTGTTTAATATGATAGCTATATTTAAATATTTGAAGAGTTAATAATAATATAATAATAATAATAATACATTTTTATTTATATCCTGCCGCTCTGCGCGGCAATTGGGGTGGGGTACAACATTTTAAAACAAACAAGCTAAAACATTCCCTCGTCCCATAATCCAACCCTCCCATCCCCTTAAAACAGAATTAAACTAGAGAAGAATTAAAAATACAACAATAAGATAAAACACTCCAAGAACACAAGGAATCAGAAAATAAACTAATTAAAAACTCATATCTCACCAAGAAATGGTTATTCTGGGAAGGCCTGCCAGAAGAGATCCATCTTTATTGCTTTCTTGAAAGCAGCCAGAGTGGTAATAAGACAGATCTCGTCTGGCAGGCCATTCCAAAGTCTGGGAGCGGTAGCAGAAAAGGCCCTCTGGGAGGTTTGAGACAGCCTAGCTTTTATTGGCTGTAACAGATTCCTGCCAGAGGACCACAGGATGTGGGGGGGGGATCATATGGGGAGAGGCAGTCCCTAAGATAAGATGGACCCAAGCAATGTAGGGCTTTAAAGGTTAAAACCAACACCTTGTACTGAGCCCGGATACTAATCAGCAGCCAGTGGAGGGATTTCAGCACCTGTGTTATGTGCTGCCTCCTAGATGTTCCTGTGATTAACCTGGCTGCCATATTCTGTACCAGTTGTAGTTTCCGGGTTAGGTACAAGGGTAGCCTCATGTAGAGTGTGTTGCAGTAATCCAGATGTGAGGTTACCAGAGCATGTACCACAGCTTCCAGATGCCTCATGTCCAGATAAGGGCGCAGTTGGCGTATCGGCCAAAGCTGATAACAGGCGTTCCTGACCACCGCATTCACCTGACTAGTCATGTGAAGCGATGAATTGAGGAGCACCCCCAGACTTCGAACACAGTCCTTAGAGGAGAGTGTGACTCCATCTAGTCACTCCATTTGTATTCCCAAATCTGGTTTTGGGCCTGTAACAGTGAGTACCTCCGTTTTGTCTGGATTCAACTTCAATCTGTTTTTCCTCATCCAACCCATTACCTCTCTGAGACAATCATTGAGAGGAGAGATGCCATCTGAAGTCACATTAAGGATGGAGCAAGCTAGTTTTCTCCTGCTCCAAAGATTAAGATATGGAGTAATGGATTCAAGCAAGAAAAGAGATTCCATCTAAACATTAGGAAGAACTTTATGATGGTAGGAGCTGTTCAACAGTGGAACATATTTCCTTGGAGAGTGATGGAGATCCAAAACACATGGGCAAAATGGTGTGGCTTCAGGCTGCATTGGGAACATGGCATTTAGACAATGCATGCCCTGAATATAGCCAGAAGCCATGGTGACACTGTGCCAAGCAAGAAGAATGGGGCCAAAATTTTGAAAATGTCATTCATAAAATATTTTCCTGGGGTTAAAGGTGACAATGTCTGTTCCATTATTTGTAAATCTTATGGCCTGCTTTGTAAACTGAAATTCTAAATTGTCTCCTTCTCTCAAATGCTAATATGGTCTTTTTCTCTGTGTCTTCAAAGAGAGGCTGGACAACCACCTGTCAGTAATGCTCTACATGGAGACTATGGGAGGAAGAAGACGGGCGACACGGGGCCATCCCAGGAAGTTGTGGATCGGGGCTGAGGCATCCGCATTCCTCGGTTCCGCGGTGCAGCTTCGCTGCCCCAGGAAGGAATGCTAAAATAGTGCTCCTTCCACAAATCGCTTGAAGGTGTGTGGCAAAAGGCTGCTGGCACACCTTTGGTGCCTTTTCTGCCACAGCGTGTGTGGATGCTGCGGCGGATAGGCATCCTCGGACTGCCAGACATGCAGTGGGTCTGTCTTCAGGAAGGGGTTGGGGCACCCAGCGTGTGGCTGCCCCTCCCCTTTCTTGCCCTGAAGACGCCACTTTGCGCCATCTGCTTAGGCCCTATGGTCCAATTCTAGGATTCTAGGATTCTGTGATCCCATGGAATCATGAATCATTCAATGACAATTTTGACTGATTAAACAATTCCAGTTATTATTGTTAGACTTCCAATTTATAATATCAACATTATCAATTTTTAAAACCAGGAATTCCAAGCTCTGAGAAAGCTTGTACTGGATAGTCTGTTACAGGTTTCCAGTCTGAGAATACTCCTCTCTCACTGGAGAAACAGCTGAATTTCCACCAACTACATCTATTCCTGGACATAGATAACTTGCCTTAAGTACTCCATGTTCCAATAACTTTCCCTTTGGCCTATTGCAACATGCACCACATGAGGTTCTTTTGAAAGTGGTATAGAAGCAGGAGCTGATGCAGAATGCCACTGCCCAAAATTTTGACAGCATAATATGAACTGACTACTTCTGTTCTGGAAGCACATCACTGCCAGTGAGCTGCCCCAGCCAATTCAAAGTGGTTGGGTGCTAATATGAAAAAGCTCTAAGTCATGTTATATGTTTAGAGATCCATTTTCTCTGATACTACTTTCTTTGGATCTGATATTAGCTAGGGAAGAAATGCTTATTTTTCCCCAGGGTGGCATGGCAGGACCTTACTGGTAGTAGACTTGAAGGTGCACAATTCCTTTCCATTAGAGATCTATCTGCCTCCCCACACACACACTTTTAGGTGTCAGCTGTTGTTGTTGTTTTGTTGTTGTTGTTGTTGTTTAAATGTGATTCCCTCCCCTCTCAAATAAATAAATCATTCTTTTATCTTTGTAACTGTTTGTTTGGATTGTTTTCATTGGAACATATTTTATCAGAAATTTGTAATTTGTAATTTTAGATATTAATTCACAGTTTTAAATATTTTTAATTTTAATGTTGTGTTTTTAATAGTGTGTTTTAATGTGGACTGCTACCCACCCTGGCCTCTTCTGCAGAAGGGCACAATAAAAAAACAAGTAATCAGCAAACAGTCCTAGTTAAGATATTTGTTGGTAATTGCAAATATTTTATATCAAAATCAGAAACTAATAAGCTTTTGCTGTATTTCTATTCAAAACACCTCTCTGTTTGGGTGTTTTAGGTTTAAATATGCAATTTAAAATGAACATATCTCAGATTTATTCATCTTATTCAAGTGGGACTTTTCTCTCCTAACTATACCCCTTGAATAGAAGCAGTAGAGAGGGAAAGGCGTGTACTAACAAAAGCTTAAGTCCTGAAAAGACAAATGACAAAGACAACAAGAAATGATAAGATGGCTTTGACTTTCATTACTAAAAACTTTGCTCTCTCAACTTAGGGTCTATTTTTTGTTAGAGAGGATGTTGCAATCAACTGTGAACAGGACATTTCTCTTTAAATCTTTGGCTCCTGTTGGCACTTCATTTGTGGTTTCTTTTTACACTCTATTATTTAATGTACTCCAGCTACACAAAGAACACTTAATTCATTTCATTCTGAGATGCAACAGCTAACCTTGACTTGTGCAGAGTGGGAAATATCTCAAACTTACAAAGGCTTTGTGCTTTCTCACCAACACACTTTTTAAAAAATGAAAGAAAGCATCATTTCATTACAAAGGAATCACAGACTCAACAGACTAATTATTCCTTTTAAGGCCTATTTTCCTGTGTCTCTCATAGCTCTGTAAGAGTCTGGAGAGAAAAAGAAACAAATAATGCACAGAGTTTCAGATTTCATTCTTTAAAAATAGGTACTCTGGCCCATTTGGTTGTGACAGTGGGCCTCAGCAGATGGAGGCCCTGGAGCCGCCGCCAGACGGAGCGCCGCGGGGATGCAGCCTCCGCATCCCGGCGCTCCTGCGGCGGCTCTGGAAGGAGCGCTAAATCAGCGCTCCTTCCTCAAGACAGAGAAAGTGCGCCCTAAAAGCGGCGGGCGCACTTTCCCTGTCTTTTCCTCCGCAGCGCGTCCGGTCGCTGCGGAGGGAGGTTGCCTTGGAAGCGCCGGCCGTGCGGAGGGCCGGCAGCTTCCAGGGCGACCTCAGGAAGAGGAAGGGGCGCCGCTCGTGCGGCTGCCCCTCCTCTTCGGGGCCTCCAAGATGACTCTATTAGTCGTCTGCCGAGGCCCAGTATTGCTAAGCATGCTGTGATGTGGAGTTGGTGTGTGTGTGTCTCTGTGTGTATCTTCTCTACCACATTTTTATTTTCCTCTATCCTATGCTGGTCTGCACATGAACAACTATGCTGATTGTACGTTCAAGTTATTTGCCATGTATGGTGACCCCGAGGCAACCCTATCTTTTTCTCTCTTTCTTTGCAAGATTTATTCAAAGGGAGCTTGCCTTTGCTTTCTTCTGAGGCTGAGATACTGTAATTTGCCTAAATTCACCCAATCAATTTCCAAGGCTGAGCGGGGATTTGAACCCTGGTCTCCCAGAGACCTGGTCCAACATGCAAACAAGTGCACAATGCTAGAATTGTTTCAGTGTTGAAAGTGTGTTTTGATTAAAGGAGAAATTGACTTTTTAAGGAGCATTTCTTACAATTACTTCTTTTTTATTTGCTGACCAACCCAGGAAATAGTGTGACCGGACACAAGATATTGGGTTGAAAAATGGACCACTTTATTTTTTGATGTCTTATTTATTATTATTTCTTTTTGAGAACTGGAAAGGGGAGAACAATTTAGTGTGGTAGCAAATGATATTTTGCCAGACTTCTCCACAGCTTCCCCTGGGCAAAAACTTCTGAGCCCCAAGGAAATATCAAAAGGTGGGTTGTTCTCTAGCTGACCTACATCTGGAAGGCCAACCTGAAAGTCCATGTCACAGGGCTTAAAGTGAAGATTTGACCCTCAGGCCACCCCCAAGGAAAGTCTCTCCAGCCACCCCAGGCTCAGAATCTAAAGAGGTGATTCCAGAGGATTCTCTCTCATCCAAGGGGGATGCCATAGATTTTCATCAAATTTCAAAACTTCATTGTACTAGATGCCATGTGACCACCTATTTAAAACTTCTATTTATCCATCTATTTAAAACATCACCCTGGCAAATTGTCCAGCTCATGCCAGGACCTTAACTTGCCTCTGGACAAATCCACACAGTGTCATGCGATGGAGCTGGTACAGTGACACATTTAACTTCAGCTTCTCCTTACTACAAGGCCAAGAAATGCACCTCCCTTCCATACAGCAATCTGAATTTTCTCAGTACCAAAACCAACATTCTGGCAACATAAATGGAACAGTAACTTTTAGAAAAAGAATAAAGTATTCATTCTTGTTAAGGGCCATCCTGGAATTTCACCAGCCAAAAAACACATACTTGTGGACTAACAAAAATATACTTTTACATAAGCAAAGCCTACTTTTTAACAGAAAACCAACTGTTGTTTTTTCATAGAGTTGTATAATGACATAATTTGTGGATGTATCTGGAGGGGAGGAGCTTTCTTGATATCAGTGATTATTTTATGTTCAGTAGTACTGAACATACACAAAGACACTCCCCGACAAGTTGGGAGGGGTTGCTTGTTGCGCCGGCCATATAAGTACATGAGAGGCCTTATTGCACAAGTGTGCAGGGGCCCCTGGGTACCTGCGTGCTTGGCCCAATCACGTTGCTTGCTTGAATTAAGGAAGTCTGGCAGTGATTGTATTCTCGCAAGATTTCCTACAAGACTTTGTTCTTTATAGATCTGCGCTGCCACGTGGTGGCAACCATTTTAGAGCTTGAACTGAGCAAGTCACTTTGCTCTGATATGTGCTCTGACTATTTGCTTGGCTTTGGCCTAGCAAATTCTTGGCTTTTGCTGCAATTTAGCTCTTGCTGATTATTTACTTGATCCACGATTACTATTCACCGCAGGAGTTCTTAATTTTAAGTTTCTCTGCATGTTGGGAGGAAGAGGCCGGGTGAGGCCTTCGGGCTGGTCACTTGGGGCCTGGAGGGCGGCCTGTCCATCTCCAACACTTGGAGGGCTCCACACCTGTCCAAGGTGGGTGCTGTGGCAGGCGTCTTTTCCTCTGGGAGCATGGACCCTGTGGTTGATCTCAGGCCCAGCGGTGCCCCAGTTTACTCCGGACTGGTAAGGTCAGGACCCCATCTCTGGTTCAGGAGGGTTTTTATGCCTCTTTCCAGTGCTGGGTGTGTGAAGGCAATACTTGTCTTCAGGCAGGGTGCCTAATAGGACCCTTGGCGGACACCTTTCCCCCTGGTTGGTTGTTGCCAGTGATGCTTCCTAGCTATCTCCATCTCTTGTTGAGACTTGAGGAAGGGCAGCCTTTGGCCTGGTGGTAGTCATCCAAGGTTGGGTGATTGTGCATAGGACCCATGTTTACACTCATTGGGGGGGAGTGTTACCTTGCAGTAAGGCCCAATCTAAGAGGCACACAGCTCTGGCTATGCCTGGCTCCAGTCACTCTGCTTCGAAGAGGCCTTCTCAGTCTACCAGCAGAGATGATGAGATTGCTGCTCAGCTAGCACAACTGGGCAAGACAGTACAGGCCTGTGTGGTGGTCTATAACCAGCTTGCCCAGAAGGGGCTACAGGTTACAGCTGCCAGCCCTATTGCCAGCACTTCTGGCAACCTGGACACAGAAGTGCTGCTTCCTCCTTCTGTACCTGACTCTCAGGTAATTGCTGCTACACCATGCCCTTCAGTGGTTTCGGCTATAGAGGCAGGGCAACCCACTATAGCCGATGTGTGGGAACTCCTGAAAAGGGTTCCAGGTGTGGAGATTAAGGGTGCTGTGCCCCTGTTTCTGAGCAGCCCACTGTGGCAGATCTATATAACCTCTTGCGAGGAGTGGTTCTTCCAGGTGCTGGTACAGTGGAGCAAACCTGGGATGTGCAGAGGAGAGATCAGGCAGCTGCTGCTTTGTTTCTGCCTAAAACCCGAGCTGTTGTGGGGCCACACTTCGGGGGACCTGTGCAGTTGACAGGTGATGCTTCCCAGCAAGCTTCAATATCAGGTTTGTCTTCTACTAATCCTTCACTGGCAAATTGGCTCATCTCAGTATGGGCTTCAGGTGGCCAGGTTAGTCAGGGTGTGGGTTTGGAATGGCCCATCCCTGCAGCTTTGGGTGCACCTGTTTTTATTTTGTCCCTATTGCTTCTCATTCTCTTTTTATTGTTTTATTGCTTTTTTTGCATTGTCGTATTTTAATCTTTCTTAAGTTTAATTCTGTTTTAAGGGGATGGGAGGGTTGGATTGTGGGATGAGGGAATGTTTTAACTTTGTCTGTTTTAAATGCTATAACCTGTCCCGATTGCCACGCAGAAGGGTGGGCTATAAATAAAAAAATTATTATTATTATTATTATTATTATTCCCTGCAGTTACACAGGTCCCTGACTCTAGGGTGCAGGTTTGCTAGCAACACCCCTGCAATGTCTCCTTTGGGTGCTCCTGTGCTATCAGGAATAGCTGTGCATTCTGAATCCATTCCTTACACTGGAATGTCTACATCCTGTGGCTCACACCTTCCTCTTTCCACTAAAGAAAGAATATGGAAGAGAGATTATATAGGTTTATTTTCTCTTACTTTTAGGGATCCTGAACCAAGGATCATGGTAAAGGATGTGATTGTGTTCAGCCTTCCAAAAGAGTTACAGGTGCTCAAACGCCCTAAGCTGGAGCGTAATTTTGAGAATTGGATT
The DNA here is from genome assembly GCA_020142125.1 of Phrynosoma platyrhinos. Classification (NCBI taxonomy): domain Eukaryota; kingdom Metazoa; phylum Chordata; class Lepidosauria; order Squamata; family Phrynosomatidae; genus Phrynosoma; species Phrynosoma platyrhinos. The sequence goes on from JAIPUX010001232.1 coordinate 19,899,967, forward strand.
ATGGGTTATTTACAGGGGAGTTATAGAGGAAAAAGAGCCCCTTAGGTCTCCTGACTTTTCTAAATACCAGGAGATCATGATAAAAGCTTACACCAACTGCTATCATAATGCCAGAGGTGCAGCCTGGCTGCAATACAATAAGTAGTTTAGAATGAGAGCTGCACAAGATTGCTCCCTGTCTTGGAGACATGTACAGTCTGAATTATGGACATATGTAATGGTGGGGGCCTCCCCTTCGAACAGACGTGACAATGGGTTTGTCCCCATGGTTACTTAGCCAAAAGGGCAGAATGTGAGGCTGGCACGGGAGAAAGAAAGCAATTTGGTATATACTGGGACTTTAACACAGGCAAATGCAAGAGACAGCCCTGCAGGTTTGATCACAAGTGCAACACCTGCGAGGGTGGTCACCCCGGTGCTTCCTGTAGCAGAGCTAAGTGGTCAGGAGTGGGAGGTTCTCCCCAACCATTATCACCAGGAGGTAAAGGCTCCATTACCAATTAAGTTAGATGCAATAGTGGCTTGGCTGAGGGTGTACCCAAACAAGGAGGCTGCATACTATTTATTTCATGGTTTTTCCTTGGGTTTTCACATCCCTTACACAGATTCCAGGGTACATCGCTATGCACCCAATGCTCGTTCTGTAAGGGATTTACCAACTATCATGAGAGATAAGATAGCGAAAAAGATAGCTGCTGGAAGAATTTCAGGACCTCATGATCAGCTGCCAATTCCCACCCTTCATTTATCCCCTTTGGTTGTGGTTCCCAAGAAAGCCCCTGAGAAATTCAGGTTGATTCACAATTTATTCTACCTGAAGGGTGACTCTGTGAATGATGCCATAGATCTTGAGCTTACGTCTGTTGACTCAGTGGTCAGAATGGTTAGAAATTTAGGCAAGGGAGCCCTCTTAGCAAAGTGCAACATAAAATCTGCC
>JAIPUX010001232.1:19902153-19917299 GCA_020142125.1 Phrynosoma platyrhinos
TCCAGGGCATTTAAGTCCTATGTTCGGCCTTCTGGAAACAAGAATCCCAATCAACTATAGTTATTTCCTTTACTTGCATTTCAGCTGGCTTTTTCCATGGCAAGATTTGGATTGTGGGCTACAGTCTAGTCTTCTGGGCAGAACTTCACCTTCTTGAGCACCAGTGCAATACTAATTTGGCCCTGGTGAACATTGGCACTACTCAATGGTTTGGCCACATGGGTATGATGTGGGGAGTGCTGCTTCCTTGGATCATCCAGCTGTCAAGGTCTTACCCACAACCCCAGGTTTTGGTCATACACCTGAGGGAGAATGACTTAGGGAAAGTCCCTTGCCTTCAGCTGGCGAAGCAGATGGTGAAAGACTTGCAAGAAATTAGAAAAATTGCACCTGGTGCCATACTGCTATGGACTAAGCTGCTGCCAAGGCGTAGCTGGCCTGGAGCTCGCAAAGATGCCACCATTAACAGTGCTCAACAGTGGCTAAATTCTTTTGTGGCCAAACAGTTATCAAGACTTGACATTTTCATAACTGAACATTCAGGAATTGAATTGGATAGGCCTCAGCTATACAGGGGGGATGGGGTGCACCTCTCTGTTGAAGGTTCAGAGATTTATGTTCAGGCACTCTCTGAACATATCAAAAAAGTGGTTTGTGGGGCTGGAAAAGGGATGCCTAGCTGAGCTGGCCTCCTCTTGTGGTGGGTAATGACCCCCACCCCACAGGAAAATTAATATGGCTAATTAAATTTGGCAAAGGTTAAATTAAAGGAAGTGACGTATGCAATTAAATGCATGACATCATTAACTAGTGACGTCATATGACCTCATTTCAGGTGGGGATGGGTTTGTAAATTTGTTGTTGTTATTTGTTTACATACTTTGTCACATGTCGTGGAGAACCACCCATCTGGGTGGGTTGCACCTTCACACACACATGTGACAAAGTGTTGGGAGCTTAATTGTAAATCTTGTAATTAGACCCTGTACAGTAAAAAATAAAAGTTGTGACCTGTTTAAACCCAAAAAATAGGTGTCTCATGTCCTTTGTGCCAGTGCAATAGGTTATTGACCACAGACAGTATGTCCTGCTTTTTTGTGAAGTCGAAGGCTTTCATGGCTGGCATCCATAGTTTTTGTGTGTTTTTTGGGCTATGTGGCCATGTTCTGGAAGAATTTATTCTTGATATTTCCCCTGCATCTGTGGCTGGCATCTTCAGAGGTTGGTGACATGGAAGTGAGTGGGATGTATATATACTGTGTGGCCCTTGATTGAGAGGATGTGATTTGCATGTTAATCTGTGTATTGTTCTGTTTTTGAATGGCAAGACCTCAGCGTGGGAAGATATGCAGGAGGATATGTGTGCAATCCATTATCTGTGGGGAAACCCCCTGACCCTGCGTGATGTTCATTTGCATGTGCTGAGTCTTGATTTTGAATTACTAATTAACTAATGTTTGCTAATGGATTGCTAATTAAATAGACACACATATCCTCCCACATATCCTCCTACCCTGAGGCCTTACCATTCAAGAACAGATCAACACACAGATTAACATGTAAATTACTTCCTCCCAACCAAGGGTCACATGGTATATATATTGCACTCACTTCCATACCACCAACCTCTGAAGATGCCAGCCACATATGCAGGTGAAACATTAGGAATAAATTCTTCCAGAACACATCCACATAGCCTGAAAAACCCATAAAAAATCCTGCTTTTTTTTGTTTGCAGTCACTGAGTGATTTCTCACATAGGGCTGATACACATGGCCTGTAAGGGGCGGCTCTTGGTTGTCTCTGGGAGCGGAGGATCAGGTCCATGACAAGCACATGCCATGCTCCCAATCCTCCTTTTTGCCACCCCCAAAAGACCAGGTGAATACTCCTCTTTTTTGCGGTGACAAAAAGCCACCCTTTTAGCTGCCACCGCAGCTCTTTTGCATGCTTTTGGTACAGTGTGTTTGCACGCTGCACCAAGAAGATGCCCTGATGCCATGCACCATGAGGATGGGTGGGTGGCATCAGGGTGGAGTTGGGTGGAGTGTTGCCCCAACACCACTTCCCAGGCTAGCCCTTTAGGCCAGTCTGCATCAGCCCATAGTGAGTGTAGCACTTAATGTGATTGATTGAATACACCTTTTCCCATTTCCTTATGCTTGATTAACAGAACATAAACTCATATAAACAAGTAAGTATAAAGCAGGCTTTCCAATAATGATTTTTTTTTAACTAAACACAATGAAAGAGAAAACATAAAAGGTTTAAATCATTTTCTAGTTTCCATGTGTTTAATAGTCACTAAAAGTTTGTTCTAGTGTTTCCAGGCCAAGATGATGCTATTGTGGGTGTGAGTTTCTTGAAGCTCTGCTATGGATGTCATCTCATCTACAAGTTTTTCTTCTTGTCCCCTTAGTCCTCTGGTAGTCTTGTTGTAAGGGACTGTCTGCCTTCTGATTAGATCAGAATGTCTAGCAGGAAACACACATTCATGTAACTGTATTGTCATCCTCCCACTGAATGGAAATCAAATGTTGGTGAGGTAAATAATGCACTGAAAGCCATGAAAGAAAAAATGAAAACAAACACATTTCAAAGGGATAGTCTGGGAAAGGGAAGTTGTCAGAAGGAATCTTCTAGTGGCATCTTTTCAAATGCCTAACTTGTTTTGGTATGAGTTCTCATTGACTTTAATCCACTTTTTCCAGATGCACTAAAGATGAACCAGCATGGTGTAGTGGTTTGAGTGTTGGATGACTCTGAAGACCAAGTTTCAACTCACCAGTGTGCTGAGGATATACCCTTGGCCATTGAACCGCACTTGATGGCCTTGGGGAAGTCACATCCTCTCAGCCTCAGAGGAAGGCAAAGACAAACCCTTGCCGAACAAATCCTCCCCCTCCCCCAAAAAACAAAAAAAAAACAAATCTGTGATTGATTTGCCTTAGTGATACTATAAGGCAGGAATGACTTGAAGGCACAGAAAAAGAACGAAGATTCAGATGGATAATGTATTAAATGTGCCATTGGATTCTTCTCCTTTATATCTTTCAAACAGGGGAAAGGAGAAATTGTTATGGAGTTGTCATAGTGATGCTTGTGGTCTTGGAATTCACCCAAATTTTCAATTATTGTAATATATGGATTGGTAGCAACAAGGAAACAGTGTGCTGAGGATGCACCCTATTCATCCAGTTATCCTCATTCAAGATCTTATTCCTGTAGTCCAGGAAATCAATATTTGCTTTTATGGCTATGGGACAATTGCAAACTGACATACCCATCATATCCCTTTTACACATGTATGTGAAACTAAACATTTAATGCAAATAAGGCAATGTAACAATTCACACATAAAGGCAGCACATGTCTGATAAAAAAAAAAATGTAAGTCATAAGGCACCCACATCTCTAGTCAGCAACCAATACAAGCTTTCTATATTGTAAACACCTCTTCAACCTGATCCCTTCAGTCTTTATAAACTAGTTTCCATTGTATTTAAATTATTTCCTAGCCACTCTATCCTGGGGTGGGGCAAGGAGGAATGCATCAAAGAGAAGGCATGAGAACAATCCCTATCAATTTATCATAGGAAGGAAGGAAATTTACACAATACAAATGTGAGTACTTGGGGTGACATAATACAAGTTTGTATGCTAGAATGGGGGATCAGTAGTGGGTGCATTTAGTGGTATACCTGTGGTTGGAGTCACCCAGTGCAGGGGAGTGAACTGCTTTGTCCCCCCCCCCCCCGAGTGCCCATCTGCCCAGGCCACTGAATAGGCAGGCCTTCAGGGTCTGATGTGGCTGCAGCTGAGTCAGAACCTGAAGGAAATTCCACCCCACTGGAAAGATGTGGTCCACACCCCTGCACCCCCTACTGATGCCATTGGGTGCATTCATGAGTGCAAGAAGTATATATTGCTATGCAATTCGACTACTGATAAAAATTGCAGTTGATGTTTCAAACATGTTTATGGTTCAAGTTATTCATCCAGCACCCATTGCATCAACCTAAGCATGTATGTATAGGTCTTCTGGTGAAAATAAATTCTTACCAGCTTATTTTGTGCTGAGAATGTGCACTGAAATGATTCTGTAACAAGATAGGTTTTTTTTCATTTATTTAAGATGTGTGACAAACATCACTAACAGTGCTAGGGTAGAGATTTATTTGCAGGTGCTAAGGAGAAGCTATATACAGATGCAGGAACTGTACAGACAAACAGTTCTTCTCTGACTCACAATAGCTCTCTTAGAGCAACTCACCAACTACTCTGTAACCCACAACTTGTAACCCACATTGTTTACATTAAGACATGGCTTTATATAGTCTTGGCTGATGCAATCACTCCAGCACATGGCATAAGCCATTACCTTAATGTGCTGAGTCATACACACACAGGTGTATGCTTGAACTTACATCTTGGAATCTGGCCTCAAGAACACTTATATACATGTCCTGGCCTTGTCAGACACACCAAACACACATAATGACTTAACAGTTCTACAGATGTTCATTTTCACTGCCAATATGGCTGAAACACGCATCACATAAATAAATAAATCTGACCTATTTTGGAATCAAGTGATTTCAGACTCTGCAAGGAAGGGCTAACTTATTTCCAGTCCACATCGGTTCTACTGGGATTCACCTGCAAGCTCATTCCATCCAGTTTCCACTAAAAATCCTGTGCCACAAAAAATACACTTAAGTACATATTTCCAATGTATTTCATAAACCAAGAATAACACTGCAAATTTCTAGAAGCACAAAACCACTAGATAACTATGGGGGGATGCAGACCGGCACTTTAGGCTGGGCTGGGGGTGGATTGGGGTGGGGCAACTGCATGCTGGCCACCCTGACTCCACCCTGACTCCACCTCGATACCACATGCCCATCTGCACGGTGCGTGGCATCAGGGCACCCTCTTGGCGCACCATGCAAAAGAGCCACAGTGGCCCAAAGGGTGGCTTTTTGCTCTTTCGGGGGTGGCAAAAAGAAGGATCGGGGCCATGGTGTGTGGTTACCATGGCCCCAATCTACCGCTCGCAGGGGCGATCAAGAGCCACCCCTTATGAGCCATCTGCATCAGCTTTAAGATATAAATATTAGTCCTGGAGGTATGGGTCAGGTCAGTTTATATCAAATTCCATGAATACTGATTTCTATAGGTACACACACAAACACACACACAAAGGAGGCAGAAGGAGAAGGGGAAACAGTGTATGCAGAAAACCTGTTTACTCTCTGAGGAGGAAAGGGCCATTTTAATGGAAAATGACAAATTATTGTGAGGATCCTGGATTTATTGACTTAATATTCTGGTATATACCAGATATCTCTATCTAACATTTCATGGAAGGGAACATCACATATATATTTTTTATATTTATATATTTATTTATATTTATATTTATATATATTTTTATAGGCAGCTTAATTCATTTTAGAAAAGTTAGAAATTACAGTTGTTGTTTCCTCTCAAGTATAGTCTGGGATGATTACTTTCAGTTTGAATGTTATTTGTTTCTCTGTATTTGTAATATATATAGCTGAAGTTCAAGTTCGTAATTCTTAAAATGTTATCCTATTTAAAATAAAACTATGGTTCTACACTGAAATGTTTTTTATGGCTGTTGCCACTCATTCATAAACCATGTCTTTGAAAGTATCATCAATATCACCCTAAGCTATTGTTTTACAGACTTAAACAAATCAACCCATTGGCATTTCATTCTTTTGAGACATATCATAAAGCCAATTTTATGATGGCTTTTCCCTTCGTCTTCTTACCATTATGTGATTCTTGAGAACCCATATATTATTTTTCCACACTAATTTCTACTAGTGTACATGGAGCATGTTCAGAATTACTCTCCTTGGTAAATATTATTTTGTAAACTCTTATACAATATGATGTTTGCAAATTTCTATATAACATGATCTAATCTATACTTCTTGGATTTGAATATTCACTATCTACTGGATCTGGCATTCTTGAAATGTTCAGATGCAGTTCTTGGCAGTTTAAATGTCTAACTAGCATTTTAAGATTCTGAATGTATTTAAGTGCATCTTTTGAGAAAATAAACACTTGAATATTGAATAATTTATTTTAAATATATCTGGCTGCTGTGCTGCAACTTTTCTTTGTCAATTCACTTTTTAAAATAATAATAATAATCATAAACTAGAGGGAGGAGGAGCAGCATGATTCAGAATCAGATAGCAAAAATCCACTCATACTCTCAAATTCCATCTTTTGATACCTGAACTTCAAGCACTGGGCTTCAGCTACTTATACTCTTATATGGAATCTGGGATTTTAAATATTCAGAACCATCATAGTAAAAATATGTGAAATTGGCACAGGGGGGTTGCAGACTGCCAGAAATAGTGCACTTTTAGGGTTAGTGTTAGTGTTAGGGAATCATGGGAATTGTTGGATATTTTTTTTTTCTGAGACATTGAGCCTTCTCTGTCAGAGAGCTCTGGTGCCACAATAAAATACCTAACCCTAACCCTAATAGTGGACTCAATTTGCACAATTTCTGGCAGTCTGCAACCTCCCACAGTCTCATACAGAAAGTCATCTATCGTCTTTGGGTACCTTTACCACTATTTCTTAGCCAGCCTCTAAGGGCCTCTACAGACAGGCCCTTTGGACCATCCTAGAGGCAGGGATGGGGAGGGGCAGCCACACGCTGGCTGCCTCAACCCCTCCCTGAAGATGTCCTGATGCCACGCACCATTACACACAGTGCACAGCATCAGAACAGCCTTCCGGCACAGCCTTTTGACGCTCTGCACTGGAAGGTGCACCAAAGAGCCGTGCAGTGGCTCTTAGAACAGCCTTTTGCTGGCTCTGAAAGGAACAGCATTTTGCCACTCCTTTCCAGGCTGGCAAAAGGGAGGATTGAGGCCATGCTGTCCGGTAGCCTCAGCCTCAATCCTCCACTTCCCAGGGCAGCCTAGGGCAGCCTAGGGCCGCCCATCTGCATCCCCCCTAAGGCTATCAGTACCCCTCAGGATATTCTCTTTATTAACTCCTTCACTTGGAGTTTAGTATGGGTATCAATCCCCTCTCTTCTGGACCTTAACCCTGTTCCACTCTGGGACCTTCTCCACCATACCCTCACTGTCTGGAATCCAAACCCTATCTGACTTCCAATTGTTCCTAATAGAATTTTCCCCTTACAGCCCAATATTCTATTGGCTGTCACTAGCTCAGTCCTGATTGGTTGTCACCAGGGCTGGCTCTAACCTCCCTTTTTCTCCACACTGAGTGCTAGGGAATCTTTGAAATTGTAGTTTATTATGGCACCCCAGCTCTCTAACAGATAAGGCTCAAATGAAGATGTGAGGAACAAACAACACATACAACAAGAATGCTGCCAAGTTCAGTTGATTGTAGTTGGTTTTCCATTTTTGCTAGGCGCAAATCAGCTGGGACAGATCAGTTTCTCCAGAATTCCATAACATTGAGCCAGGGCAGTTGAAGCAGTCTCAAACTGGATTATTTCTGCAGTGTTTTAGGCTTAAGTCAATTTCAACACAACACCAGTGGAAAGTGCACTATATATACTGGTAGTGAAGTGACAATTATTCATCATGTTTCACTATAGATGTGAATTGCTGCTTTCTCAGCCCCTTTAATTGATTTATGTACAAGCTGAGAAATTTGTCACATGATCGCATAGGTGTGAAAATTTTCACATGGCTCAATTGTAAATGAAATAAAGAGATTGAAAATTTCTTTTGAAATTTGTTGTTCCTAATTGTTTTATTGTTTTATGGCATCATTGCCATAAATGCAAGAGTGTGTTAATTTTCACACTCAAGTCACATGCAAAGCTTTCTTGCAAGTAAGATGTTGTTTTTGCAATGATTGGATTCCCATTTGTCAAAGCTCAAACAGAAAATGTTGCACAAAGGAGGATGGGAGTGGGGGGAGATACCTTGGTCTGGTTTCTAAAGGAGACAAAGTAAAGAAGACACTGGGGTAAGTTTTTACAACAGTCCTATAGCTGAACGGGAGATTATGGAAGCTGTAGTCCAAAACTTTTCAGAGCCAATTCTCCTTTTTTGTCTACCTTGCTCTATCCAGTGCATCATATAATGCACTGAACTCAAGGGAGTTATGGAGCCTAGCTATTGTTGGACTGCAAGTTCCAGCAGCCCCTAGCTGGGGTAGCCAATGCTGAGGAATGCTGGCAGCTACAGTCCAATAACTTCCAGATCTTGGAAGCTATGCAGAGTCAGTCTGTCCTGGTTAGTACTTGGATGGGAGACTGCCAGGGAATAATACTAGGTGCTGTAGGCTAGCTTTCCAAGGAAGGAACTGGCAAAATCACCTTGGAGGATTTCTCAATTAAGAAAAGCCTTGGAAATTCACAGGCTCCCCATACATTGATGGGCTTCTGGAAAGCGCATGTGTGTGCACACATGCATGCATACACACGTGTGTGCATGCGCACGCACGCACGCACACACACACACACACACACACCTTAATATTTCTGCAGCTCCTGTGGCTAAATATTTGGCCCTGTAGCACCAGAGGGGCAAAGGGATGAGTCTTAGGACGTTATCACACGGGGGCAAATCTGCTGGTTAATCCACACAAAACCCAAACAGAAACTGGATTAGTGTCCCGTGTTTTCACACGACATCACACAGAAATGGGACAGAAAGTGGACAGAAACTGGTATTAACCGTGATCTTTTGAAATTCGGTTGTTTGGAGGAAATGCAAATGCTCAATTACGGTAATTTCACATTTACCGTAATGTGATAACCAAATGCGCATTTGGGAGCATTTCCCTGCTGTTGCCATGGTTCCAGCAAGCATTCCTCTATCTGCACATGTGCAAGAAACTCATTTCTAGTACATTTATGGGCTTTTTTCGCTTGTTTGTGGATGTTCAATGCACTTACTGTAAATTCGCAATTAAGGTAATGACGTTTGCAGAATTGAGGTTTATTTTCTGTTTATTTTCAGAATGCCTCATTTCCACTTTATTTTCGCTTTTTGGCCCATGTGTGATAATGTCCTTAGATAACACTGCTCATATTTACATAGAATCCTAGAGTTGGAAGGAACCTCCAGGGCCATCCAGTTCAATCCCTTCTGCTATGCAAAAATATGTAGAATGATAGAATTGCAAGGGACCCAAGGGTCCTACAGCCCAACTTTCTTTGGCCATGCAGGAATACCTAGAATCCCAGAGTTGGAAGGAACCTCCAGAGGCCATCCAACCCTCTTTTGCAGGAATACATAGAATCCTAGAATTGGAAAGGACCCCCAGGGGCCATCCAGTCCAAACTCTTGGCCATGCAGGAATACATAGACTCTTAGAGTTGGAAGGGATCCCCAAAGGCCATCGAGCATATGTGTGTGTGGTGTCCACACACACATCTTCAACTAGCACAGCTTCCTTGATCCAGATATTATTGGACCGTAGCTACCAGCATTTCTCAGCATTGGCTACACCAGGTAGAGGATGCTGGGACTTGCAACTTAATAATACCTGGAGTGCCACATATTAATAAGGTACCCAAAATGATACCCATGACCCCTTCCCAAGAATTCTGGGTTAAAGTGGCTGCAAATTTGCAACCACTGGAACTTCATCTTTGATGGGAATAATGGTGCCATTGCCATCCACAGTTCATCTGAAGATAGTTGTGGGAAAATAAATTATTCCAGCACCAGTATATTGCTGTAAGGTCTACCAGTTCTAATATAACTTTGAAATGTGAAATTTGATTGAATTACCTTGGTCTCTGATGGGCAATCAAGGGCCATGAAAACTATAAAAGATATACTCACATGAATGTCCGTGAATGCCCATTTGAGACCAAATTAATTTGATTAGAAGGAAAGTTGATGAGGGCACAGAGATCTCCTGGGAGTGGACAAAGAAAATCAGATATTGAGGACAGGTTAAGCATTACTGCCTTCTTGAAGCCTTCTAAACCAACATGCTGGATTACTGAGGGAAGCGAGAAGAGGAGTGTGTTAGAGAAAGAATGGCTGATACCTCTTCTAGCTGCAATTTTATGCATTCCTATTCATCTATTCTATCACCGTGTTCCCCAATATAAATATTTTGGTAGTACAGGGAGTGGGCTGCATGTGGCCCACTGCCAAACTATCTGGGAACACATGTATGCACTTCAGCTCCTGGATGCTCTGGTCTCTCATGGCTACACTTTTGTGACCACAAGAAAGGGTGATCTGCCTCTTTTGGAAGGCTCCACGAGAAAAACTTTGGAGCCATACATAGTGTGGCCCCAATCTGGCTTTTCGCCGCTCAAAAAGAGCTGACAAATGCCACTCCTTTTTGAAGCAGCAAAAAGCCACCTTTACTGCCACCACTGCATCTCTTCTGTGTCCCCTTTGGTGCACCCTGATGTCACGTGCCGTGAGTTAGAGCACACAGTGTGACAGTGTCATTGGGTTAGAATTGGGGCAGCTGGCATGCAGTCGCCATCCAACTCCGCCCCCAGGCTGACCCTTGTGGCCAGTCTGTACAGGCTTTTTGTCTTTTCAATAGTTTACATCTCCTCTGCACTATTTAATGTTCCTCCCAAAAAACCTATCCTCCTTTGTGTGATGTTTTCTGTTTGAGCTTTGACAAATGGAAATCCAGACATCGCAAAAACAACATCTCATTGGCAAGACAGCTTTGTGTGTGACTACTCTTGCATTTAAGGCAATGTTGCCATAAAACAATAAAAAAAATTGAAACAAAGAACTTCAAAAGAAATTTCCCACCTCTGATTGGAATGGGTGATGGCTGCCCTTTATGAGGGAATGTGACACTGTAATTATCTCACACCTCTCTTGCAAGGAGAATAGTTATTTTATTGCCCACGATTCCAAGAATTATTATGTCATTTTACAACAATATATACTGGTCACTACTGAGAAGAATCAGAGTGAGGAATCAGACAAGGATTGCATGTTTACTAGTCAGCACTGTTGAGGATCAAATGAAGATGTGAGGAACACACAATGAATGCAATAAGAATTCTGCCAAATTCAGTTGATTGCAGTTGGTCTTCCATTTTGCTAGGTGCAAATCAGCTGGAAAAGATCCATTTCACCAATCCTATTGATGCAACTAGAGTATTAACAAAGGGGCTTTTCAGATAGGTGGCCATGGGTTGCCCTGAGAAGCGGAGGATTGGGGCCGAAGCTGCCCCATGCCTCAGCCCCAATCCACCCTTTGGACAGCCCTGGAAGGAGCGCTAAAATACTGCTCCTTACACAGCCACCGAAAAGGGTGCCGGAAGAGCCATCACACAAAACTTCCACATCTCTTCCAGTGCAGCATGTGCAGAGGCTGCACCGGCAGGATGTCATCAGGGGCTCCTCCCCTTCTCTGCCTCCAAGATGGTGCTTTGCACCATCTGCATCCCCCTTAAGACCATTATAGTATGAGAAACCAAAGCAGAAATGGAGCCAGAGAGTAGTGGCTTTCTCTTTGCCTCGCTGCATGATATTGTAGTGCTTCCATTCTCTTCCCATGGGAGTCAGTTGAAAAAATGTGTCTAGAAATCCATCTCCATTGGGAAGAGAAAGGAAGTTCTACAACATCATATGGTAAGGCATGGAGAAAGCTGCTACTCTCTGGCTCCATTTCTATTTTGTTTTCTCTTGTGACCAAGCTCTGAGAATGGGAATATCTGCCAATGTTTCTTTCTCAGACTTTAGATTTGTTTTTTAAAAAAGCAACAACAACCTGAAACTCTTCTCCTACCCTAAGTATGAATAAATATGTGGATGTTAATATATTCATCAAAAATAAATAAAATCAAGTTCTCTTTTCTTTGTTATTATCATATCCAATAAGGATGGCTTGCAGTAGTTAGCAGTTGTCTCTATATGACACAGGTTTAGATTGTAACAACAACTCCTTCTTTGCAAATGGTTATTCCTTATAGATCCAGCTAGTTCTGGTTAAAAGTAGTTATTCTGTTTGTACTGTGAATCCAAGCTGTTATGTTTCTGAGGAGTATGCAATTCATAAAAAACAGTTTAGAAGGCAGTGTGTTATCTTTAGACTTAGGGCAGACTAGTTTCAACACACCTCTCACAGTGAGTATCTTCCTCCACACTTCAAATGGGTAGTAAACTATAAAGCTATCCTGGGTGGAGAAAAACATATTATGCTCACTTGATATATAGTTCAAAGTTGAAGAACATCTCAGAAAAATGGGATAGAAATATTCATGCAATCTAACATGACTGAAAATACATAGATTCAAACCTAGACTTTTAAGTCTTAAAACCTTAGCACTTGCTTCTTGCTTCAGTTTTCCCCACATGTAATTAAAAAAATAAGAATTTTTCATCTTTTATTTGGAAATATTTGTGAAGGGTAATAAGTTATTATAAAGTAGATATGAAGGAGTAGTGGTGTAATGGTTTAAAAATAAGACTATGAATCTGGAAGCCAGGGTTCAAATCCCTACTCGGCCACAGAAACCACACTGAGTGACCTTGGACAAGTCACACTCTCTCAGCCTCAGAGGAGGTAAACAAAGCTCCTGTGAAGAAACTTGGCAAGGAAAGCTGGTTAATACATTCACCTTAGGATTGTCATTAGTTAGAAATGACTTGAAGGCACAAACAACAAACAACATGAAGAAATATTAAAAAAATATTTGGAAATTGTCAAAAATATATGTCTTGTATGTTAGGAAAGCCTGATAAAAATAATCCTAATAATAATAATAATAATAATAATAATAATTGTTTAGAGCCCACCCCTCTGCAGGGCAATCGAGGCAGGTTACAACATTTAAAACAAACCAAGTTAAAACATTCCCTCCCCCCCAATCCACCCTCCCACCCCTTAAAACAAAATTAAACAAAAGAAGAATTAAAATATAATAGTGCAATTAAAACAATAAAATAACAACAAAGGATCAGTTGTGCCAACAAGGTAAGGATAAAAACTCATCTCCCTACAACAGCTCTTATTCTGGGAAGGCCTGTCGGAAGAGATCCGTCTTTACTGCTTTTTTGAAAGCAGCAAGAGTAGTAGTGAGACAGATCTCACCCAGCAGGCCATTCCAAAGTCTGGGAGCGGTAGCAGAGATGGTCCTCTGGGAGGTCTGACAGACTAGTTTTTATTGACTGTAACAGATTCCTGCCAGAGGACTGCAGGGCGCAGGGGGGGAATCATACGGGGAGAGGCGGTCCCTGAGATAAGATGGACCGAAGCCATTTAGGGCTTTAAATGTCAAAACCAACACCTTGTACTGTGCCCAGAAACTAATCGGCAGCCAGTGGAGGGATTTAAGCACTGGTGTTATGTGGTCCCTCTTGGATGTACCAGTAATTAACCTGGCTGCCATATTTTGTACCAATTGTAGTTTCCGGGGTAGGCACAAGGGTAGCCCCATGTAGAGTGTGTTGCAGTAATCCAGATGAGAGGTTACCAGGGCGTGTACCACAGCTTTCAAATCCCTCGCATCCAGATAAGGGCACAGCTGGCATATCAGCCAAAGCTGATAACAAGCACTCCTGACTGCCGCATTCACCTGACTAGTCATGTGAAGCAACGAGTCAAGGAGTACCCCCAGTCTGCGAACACAGTCCTTAGAGGAGAGTGTAACTCCATCCAGGACCGGAAACTGTATTCTCAGATCTGGTTTCGGGCCTGTAAGTGTTAGTACCTCCGTTTTGACTGGATTCAACTTCAATCTGTTTTTCCTCATCCAATACATTACTGCTCTGAGACAGTAATTGAGAGGAGAGACACCATCTGAATTCTGAGACAATTATCTGGTCATGGAGAAGTATATCTTGGTGTCATCAGCATACTGAAGACACCATGCTCCATGCCTCCTAATGATCTCACCCAACGGCTTCATATAGATATTAAATAGCATTGGGGACAGGATGGCGCCCTGGGGGACACCACAATTAAGCTCTGTTTTGGAAGAGCAACTGTCTCCAAGCCTCACCCTCTGGGATCTGCCCAAGAGGAAGGAGCAGAACCACTGCAATGCAGTGCCTCCAACTCCCAACTCTCTCAAGCAATCCAAGAGGATAGCATGATCTATGGTGTCAAAGGCCGCTGAGAGATCCAAGAGCTCCAACAGGGTCACACTACCCATATCGATGCCCAAGTGGAGGTTATTGGTCAGGGCAACCATGGCAGTCTCCACTCCATATCCTGTCCTGAAGCTGGTTTGAAATGGATCAAGATAATCGGTTTCATCCAAGACTGCTTGGAGTTGGGAAGCAACTCCCCTCTCGATCACCTTGCTCAAAAAAGGGAGCAAGGAGACTGGTCTATAGCTATTTCTATCCAGGGGGTCCAGGGAAGGTTTTTTCAGGAATGGTCTAACCGCTGCCTCCTTTAAACAAGATGGTACACTACCTTCCCTGAGTGATTCTGCACTTATAACAAACTTTGCTGTTAGATACTTATTCTGTACTCTGAATAGTTTTTAAAAACCACAATTTTCAAAAACTTTCTTACAATGGGAAGAAAGTTGCTAAAATTACTTTTTGCTTCCTTCAAGAAAGAAATTAGTAAAGAATTACATCCCTATTATCCACAATGAACTGAACTGAAATTCTCACCATTTAGTAAAAATGAGGATTGCACATCATGGAAATTGTGTATATGTGTGTTAAGGGAGGTTTGGGAGTAAAGCCTAATTCATTTAGCATTTGATCACATGTCAATATCAAAAGTAATTTTTCTTGCTGAATGTCTCTTTGTTTGAATGTAAATAAATATCCTGTGGACAATTAAACATGATAACATTATGTCCAAGCTTCTAATTACAAATGGGGAGAAACAATATTTTTGCATCAATGTGCACAGTCATCAAAAAGTTTATTTCCATTTGCAATGCTGAGCTGCTACTTCCAACTTTACATCCACAGAGATTAGTTATTCCCTCATAGCAAGACATAACAATATCAACAGCATTACAAACAGTGTTGGATAGAAAAATTGCCAAGTAACATATTTAACAAACCAGCTTCAGGACAGGATATGGAGTGGAGACTGCCATGGTTGCCCTGACCAATAACCTCCGCTTGGGCATCGATATGGGACACGGCAACAGCGGCGGCGGGCTGCTCTGCGCTGGAGAGGGTGTG
>JAIPUX010001232.1:19917399-19928029 GCA_020142125.1 Phrynosoma platyrhinos
CAAGCGCTTGTGCTATGGAGATTGGAGAGACTGGGGAGAGTCTTAACTTCAACTATGTACTTTGTATTTTTATAATGACTGTTTTAATTTGTCTGTTGATTTGTTTTGGGGGTGGGGGTGTTTGGGGAGGAGGGAAGGATTTGATTTACTTGCTGTAATGTATTATTGGTTTGTATTATTGTATTGTATTATTGTAATGTGTTACTGTATTATTGATGTTCGGGGAGGAGGGAAGGATATTTTTAACTTGCTGTAATGTATTATTGTATTATTGTTGTATTATTGTATTTTTTGTATTGTATTAGGTACTACTGTTGTTCACCGCCTAGATTGGCTAGCCAGAGGGGCGGTATATAAATAAATCATATTATTATTATTATTATTAACATATTTAGGGAGGGGGGAATCTGAGACCAGATCAAGAACAAACAAGTATTGAGTTCACTTGTAATAATGTAGCACACAAAGAGGAAACTGGATATACCAATCATCAGTCTGAAATATGGCTGTAAACAGGATGCAGATCATTTTTTTTAATTTCAAGAAGAGTTCTACTAAACAAGAAGAAAACTAAAGGGGTTTCCCGAAAGAAAAGTAGCTCCTTCCCAAATGACTGGAGTTAGATTTTGTAGTCTAACCAAAATAAATCCCCTTGCAGCATAAAATAGAGAGGTAACATTCTCAGTATAATTAACCAAATGTTCTCGTATTCTTAGTTTCAGTCCAGTTTTCCAGTCCATAGACCTTTTGAATCTTGATCTTGTCTTTCTTGGTTTTGGCTACTTTCCTTGGCCTTGTATCATCCGCAAAAGTGATAAACAATCTCTCTACACTATCAGCACACTGTCAGCACACCATACATACACTATGTTGAGGTTCTGTCATTTTCATATTTCATGTCTGGAGCCACCATGTTCTTCAAAGGCCACAATGACCTTTAGGAATACTAGATAAGGTTACCAGGAGAAAAGGAGTGAAAACCTGAGTCATGTGGACGATCCATGCAAGAATACAATAAATGTTAAATGTATGGACTAATTGCTCCTTTCTTCCCCCAAGTCCTCTACATTTCCTCTTATGCCAAAAGACAAAGGAGGTCTCATTGTACTGAAGTAGTAAGCCAGTTCTCTCTGCCTACCTCCTGCTGTTCTTCCTGCCAACCTCCCTGTCTGTGCATTCACCCTGGGGTTATCCTGATCCAATCACTGTTTTGTGTCCATTCAATGGCCACTGTCCATTCACCCTGTGGTTATTCTGATCCAATCAAGTTAAGGCCATCAGCTAATCCCATTATGAATTGGAATCCCATTGTTAATTCTTGGGAAAGAACATCAAGTCTTTGTTACCTTACAAGATAGCACATCCCTAGAGGGTAGTTTTCAAGTATAAATATTGATCTCAAAAACCTAACTTCTCAGCACACAGTACACATACAGTTATCCCATGCTGCATTCTGTATATGTTCTGTGTTGCCCTCAAACCCCAGTCTGAGGCACTCCCATGTTCTATGGCCTCCTCTTCAGACAGGTAAATATTGCCTTCTTTACATACCTCATAGAATCATAAAATCATAGAGCTAGAAGAGACCACAAGGGGCATCCAGTCCAACCCCCTGCCATGCAGGAACTTAAAATCAAAGCATACCCGACAGATGGCCATCCAGCCTCTGTTTAAAGACCTCCAAAGAAGGAGACTCCCCCACACTCTAAGGGAGTGTGTTCCACATTTGAACAGCTCTCACTGTTAGGAAGTTCCTCCTAATGTTCAGGTGGAATCTCTTTTCCTGTAGCTTGCATCTGTTGTTCCAGATCCTATTCTCTGGAGCAGCAGAAAACAAGCTAGCTCTCTTCTTAATATGACATCCCTTCAAATATTTAAACAGGGCTATCATATCACCTTTTAACTGTCTCTTCTCCAGGCTAAACATGCCCAGTCCCCTAAGTCTTTCTTGGGGAACTCTGCTATTCATTTTCCACATTTTCATTTCAGTTAGCTCTGAATGCTGTGTGTGTGAATTGCTATCCTGCAGAGTGATTGCACTCTAACTAAAACTCTCTTAAGTCAACCAAACCAGGAATACTCCACAGTTACTGGTATACACATGTGTCAATGATCCTAAAGGTTACTCAAACTCTTGAAAAGTTAATTTCCCCATCATTTAAAGTAACACTGACATACCTTGGATAGCAACACCTTTTAAGCCATTCCTCTAGGACAGGGGTAGGCAACCTTTCCCCTTTAAGGGCCGAGGGACTTCAGCTCCCAGAATCCCAGGAGCTATTGGCCAACATGGGACTATTGGCCAACATGGCTGAGGCTTCTGGGACCTGAAGTCCCTCAGCCCTTAAAGGGGAAAGGTTGCCTACCCCTGCTCTAGGATGTAGGAAAGAATCTTGTGGGATTATCTCCTGGAGAATGCTGAGCTAGTACTTAAGTAAGGTGTGTGTGTGGGGGGGGGACAGATGGCTTATAAGGAGAGGCTTTGTGCCCCCTCTTTGCTCATCGGGTTGGGACCATGGCAACTGCACACCACACCTCCAACCCAGTCTTTTCCCAGCACGAAAAAGAGTGGCAGAAAGCTGCTCCTTTTTGAGTGGGGGAAAGGGCACCCTTGCTATTGCAGCTGCAGCTTTTCAGGGTTTCATTGGCACAGCATATCTAAATGCTGCACCACAGAAATGCCATGGATCTCCTTCTGAATGGAGGTGTTCTGTTGTCTGAATGCCACACCCCCAGTCCACCAGGAAGCTGCCTCTTTGTGCCAGTCTGCTTTGACCCTAAGTTAGCACTTGTTGAGTATGGTATTCAACCAGCTGTGGATCTATCTATCATTCCACTCTCGTTTTAGTATCTTGTAAAGAAAGATATCATAGGAGACCTTACACATCCCTTTCCTAAAATCAAGATATATAATGTCCTTTGCATTGCCATGAACCAATAATAATAATTCTGTTAATGTGTGTGGGGGGTGTGTGTATGGTTAGTAGGGCCTCATTCTTGACACATCAATGTTGACTCCTAGTAAGAAACAGTATTATTTTATAGGTGCTCAGAGACAAATGTTAAGATTCACATCCAGAATTTATCCACCAATGATAGCAAGTGGATTGGTTTGGCATTTCATGGATTAACCGGTAAGAATGAACCAATCTGCCTCTGGTTTCAGTTTGGGTTTCTCTTTCATTTTCCATATCAAATTATATTTGTCCTGAAGCTTAACTTTTTTTTTTCAATCTTAAATTTGGTTCTGCCCAAATTTTGAGATATTTTTTACAATTTTTATGAAAATTAAAATCAATTTCTGACCAGTTCTCTTATTAGTTCAATTCTTCTGTGAAGTTTTGCCTAATATATTTGTGTAATTTTCTCTAATATAATGCATACTGAACATGTTTCATTTTGCAATCCTGAATGAGAAGGGACTGGACTGGATGGACCTTGTGGTCTCATCCAACTCTATGATTCTTTGATTCTATGATTATTTTAAATTATATCCATTTTGTGAACACTAATATAAATGTTTCTGTGTACATTTGTATTGTTTTTGTCTCCATTGCAACATTCAGAGCTATGTGATTTTTGGATGATCAATGAACTTCAGGTCACACGTTAGTTCAAAAGTGTGAAATTAGGCAACTTTCTATTAAAATGAAAATTGAATTAATTTCTCTCTCATCTCTATCTGCTTGATCCTCATTCTTGAAAATGGTCACAATTCCCATTTTGAACCTTCTGACATCTCCCCTGGAGAGTCTCCTGGAATTCTCAATAGATTCCTACCAGCAGTTCTGAAATAATGTCTGCAAGCTATTTCTAAAGATGAAGTTCATTTGGTCCTTCTGGCATGTTCTCATTTAAAGTTGTTACTCTTCAACTGTCCTTTCTTTACTGGATGGCAAGCCATTGTCCTTAGTATTCTAATTGTGCCTGACTCAATAAAAATCACTTGTAGGAGAATACTGAAGTAAAAGAGGAATAATTTTTTACCATCTGTAATACTATCATATTTGTCTTCTCTAAGGAACAGATTTCCTGCTCCCCCCGTTTTTTAAAATCTTCTTCTTGCTCCTAGAAGAGGGGGACATACTTGTTGCCTTAAGCATTTCTCATAAACATTCTGGTGCTTCATCTTCCTTATAACTTTGGGCAAGTACAAATCCTTATACATTTGATAAGCTTTATTCTACATTTCCTCCTATATATCTCATTCCATTTTCCACACATGTTCCTTTTCACACATCTTAGAGAGTTGTTTTCTTATACAAATGTTTTCCTTTTTTTTACTTCTCGTGAAATTTATTTGCAATTTGAAACATTGCAATGTTTTCAATTTTACCTATAGTATTTCCTCTTATCCCCCAGGACTTCCCATCTCTCTTGAACTTTTCTTTTCTTTCACATTTACAGTTTGAAATACTTTGAAAAGGGTTTATTATTAAGTGCAAGTTACATATTTGATCAAGCCCAGATATAATAATAATAATAATAATAATAATAATAATAATAATAATTTATACCCCACCCCTCTATCAAACAATTGGGGTGGCTTACAACAATTAAAATTCCATACCTATCTCAGAATACACTCTAAAATCCCAAAGCCCACCCACCCCTTAAAAAAGTATTAAACCAGATATCCATTAAAACAACATAAGTAAAACATCAGATTTTTTTTTAAAAAAACAGACTAAAACAAAGAGTAAACATACAAAGGCAGCGACAGAGGAGAGGGAAAATAGATAGGCTCCTGGGGCTGGGAATTCTAGTTAGAAAAGGCCTGCTGAAAGAGATCTGTCTTCACAGCCTTTTTGAAGCTGCTTAAGCTTGTAATCTGACAGATCTCGTCTGGCAGGCTGTTCCATAATCTGGGAGCGCTTACCAAAAAGGCCCTCTGGGAGGTTGCAGACAGCCTGGTTTTCATTGGCTGTAGCAAATTCCTCCCAGAGGACTGGAGTGTGTGGGGAGGATTGTATGGGAGGAGGAGATTCCGAAGATAGGTTGGACCCAAGCTTATACTGGGCCCAGAAACTAATAGGCAGCCAGTGAAGAGACTTCAATACCGGTGTTATGTGATCTCTCCTAGATGTCTCCGAGACCACTCTGGATGCCATGTTCTGTACCAACTGAAGTTTCCAGACCAAGCATGAGGGTTAGCCCCATGTAGAGCACATTACAGAAATCAAGACGAGAGGTTACCAGTGCATGCACCATAGTCTCAAGGTACCTTACTTCCAGGAAAGAACGCAGCTGGCGCATCAGCCGAAGCTGGTAACAAGCACTCCTGACTGTCGCATTTACCTGATTAGTCATCAGGAGCAACAAATCCAGGAGCACCCCCAGACTGTGAACATAGTCCTTCACTGAGAGTTTGACCCCATCCAAGACTGGAGGTTGCAACCCAATACCTGGTTTTGGGGCCACTACTGTGAACACCTCCATTTTGTCTGGATTCAACTTCAATCTGTTTTTCTTCATCCAGTCCATTACTGCCTTAAGACATTCTTTGAGAGGAGAGATGCTGTCAGAAGCTGAGGCCAATGATCGAGACAAGAAGAAATAGATCTGGGTGTCATCAGCATAATGATAATACCCAGTTCCATGTCTCCAAATGATCTCTCCCAGTGGCTTCATATAGATGTTAAACAACATCAGGGACAGAATGGTGCCTTGAGAAATGCCACCAGTGAAATCTTTTTTTGTAGAACAACTGTCCCCAAGCAGAACCCTTTGGAATCTGCCCAAGAGGAAAGAGCAGAACCACTGCAAAGCAGTGCCCCCTGTTCCCAACCCCCTCAGGCAATCCAAGAGGATTCTGTGATCTATTGTATCAAAAGCCACTGAGAGGTCTAAAAGCACCAACAGGGTCACACTACCCCATCAATGCTCAGATGAAGGTCATCGGTCAAGGCAACCATGGCAATCTCAACTCCAAATCCCATCCAAAAGCCTAAAGCAAATGCTTTTTCTCCAAATTCCATGACATGGTTGTTTTCTTGTCACTTCATCTTCAGTGACTATTCATTCTATTTTGCTCAGGATGATTCCAGGGCCTTCTTTTTTGAGTTTGGAGAACTTGGATTATCATATCAACAGTTTACAGGTATCCCATTCTTTGCAAAGATGCATTTCCAGCAGATGTCAGGATAGTACTCACTGTTATTAATTAAGAGGACAAATTCCTGAATAAATTCCCATTACTATTAAAGAGAGCAAATTCTAAAATAAAATGAAGAAATTATAGTATGTGAAAACAACTATCTTAAAATAGTCCCACAAAAACCAGCACTGTTTGCTTACCCTGTTAGCTCATTCTAGTGGCACACAACCAAAAAATAGAGGCCTAAATCTAATTGTTAGTCCCAAGCAGAATTTTGATCCCCCTTGTGCCATGTAGTAAAACTAGGAGAGAGGGTACATTTGTATAGTATCATGAATACCATGATGGAGGCCATGGGGTGGGGGACAAAGCTAGAGCAGCTAAAAGCTCCTGACACCCCCTCATCCAATATGTAAATTCAAATTTGAGAAATCAGCAAGTGATCATCTTCAATGAGTGAGCAATTCAACAAGTGAGTCATCTCCAGGGTCTTAAATTTATTGAGTTGATAATAATATCACTAGTACCAGATTAAACCATTCATGTTGAATTGCCACTGTCTCAACTGCATCTGCAATGAACATTTATTCTAATTTTATTGGGACAATTGAGAGCTGGAAGTCTTCGGAATTCTGGAGATATGTTAGTACTAACATGTTATCTTGTGGCTTTTGTTGTCTTGCAGATAGTAGGTTATGTTTAATGAGGCATTGAATCCTGATCACTGGCCATAACTTTGTTTTTTGGGCAGTGTGCCAGGCTTACAATGACCATTTGGATCCCAACTGAGATTGAGCAGCATAACTATGGAGGCATGATATGGAGAAACACAGGTAGAATAGAATGTTCAGGGCAGCCAATAGGGGTCAGGCTGGGAAAAGGTGGGGGCTGCTCTTGAAAAAGAGCAGCAGCGGAAAACCCACCTTTTTGCCACCTTTTTTGCAGCAGCAAAATGCCAGGTTGGGGGCATGGTGTACATTTGCTGTTGCCCCAACCCAGCGAACAAAAGGGTGGTGTGATGCCACTCCTTTGGGGCAGTTTGTTTTGCCCCTGCATTTTAATTCTTGGTTCTGGAAAAGGCAGGCAACAATGGAAGATTACTAAGTATGGGAGAGTGATTTTGTTATGGTTTTTGTTTTGTTTTCTTCCATGGGCCTGAGCATATTGATTTATTGATTTTGATATTTCTGTGAATTATCCTTTTTGC
The DNA here is from genome assembly GCA_020142125.1 of Phrynosoma platyrhinos. Classification (NCBI taxonomy): domain Eukaryota; kingdom Metazoa; phylum Chordata; class Lepidosauria; order Squamata; family Phrynosomatidae; genus Phrynosoma; species Phrynosoma platyrhinos. The sequence goes on from JAIPUX010001232.1 coordinate 19,924,704, forward strand.
TGAGTGCATCCAGAATGGATAAAAAGACAATAAGGTCTCAGATTTTGTTTTATTTTTTCCAATTTTGTTGTGGAAATCTATACACATTTTGTTTATCCCAGTATAATTGTTATCAGCTCTTGCTAAAAGAATTTTTATACCAGCTCCCCAGGTCAGTTTATTCTGACCCAGAATAAAATCAGTAAGAACAGGAACAAAATCAAATCAGTTGCAATACATCTAGTATCTTGTATTATTTATTAAGAGTTATTTTGAGTTATTTATCTTGAACATTATAGGTGGTTCGGTCCATATACAATGTTCTTAGTCTTGCTCCAGTGATATGATGCTGCAGAGTTTACGTTTTGCATCAGTGCTACATTTTATTTTATTTTCCCAGCATTTTTCTAAGGGGCAACAGGAGTATGACACTTTTATTTGAACATCCATTAGGAATTTCTAAAGCTTTAAAGATTTTAATACTGCAGTTCTTTGACATCTGTATACTATGACCATCGACCATCTGTAGACTATTATAAAAATTGTTATTCAGTTAACAATTGTTATTCCTCTATAAGAGATTCAGCTTTGGTTCTGTAGGTCTATTTGAGAGGTTGTTCACAAGGAGATGTAGGAAAGTTCTGCATGTTCATACTTTATGGGTTTTTTTTAAAAAAAATGTTTCATGTCAGTTTTCTTGAAAAATTCCCTTGCTCTTATCTTCTATATTAAATGTGTGGTGCTTTCCAAAGATAAACCTTGATATGTGTTTAAATACTTTGATAGATTCCTTTTGAGTTTTCTATAGAGTGTTTTGTTTGTATTATTTCATAATTTGTTAGCATATTTTATAAATTTAAACTCTGATGCCTCTTGTTTTCTTATCAGCTTCTTACTTTGGTATGTAGCATTGACTAAACTGTGTTCTTCCTTATTTTTCTTATCATTGCACTCACAAAAGATATTATATTTTAATGACAATTTTGTATTTTATTTTATTTTATTTTATATTGTTAGCCATCAAGTGAAGGGCATGAATTTAATATTTCAGTTAGCAATATTTTGTCATTCTTTCTGCACTCTTTTGTGCTCATTGGTTTATTTTAATTCCATACTGCTCTTTTTGTTGTGAAAATTTAATTTTTGCCTTTTAATTTCTTTATTAAGTTTAATTTTTTCTAACCTGTCCTGGAACCTGTTGAAGAGAGGAGTACAAATCCAAGAAAGGGATTTAGCAGTTAGGGATCTCACACTAATCAAAGTATAAACATTAGCTGAATTTTAGAATCTGTCAGGTGTTTGGACAGTTTGTTGGTGTTCTTCTATTACAAATTATTTTTGAGATACAGTGGGCTTCTGCAGACTGGCCTATGTTGGAATAGTAACAAGCTTTACACTTGAGCCATTATAGGGTTAATGACCATTATAGGGTTAATGGAGAGTTACTGAACACAGATGACGTCCAGCTGTATATGCATAGCTCTAATCAACTTTAGAGTCTTAATAAGGCTAGCTTTGTAGTAAGCTTTCTCTCTCCACCTTTTACTCACTCTATTCTCAGCATTCTTTTCTGTTACATTATACTTGTGTTATTTGCTTGTATTATATAGTTTGTATTATTACTATTTGTGATTATGTTTTCCATTATTACTATGTTTTACTTTGTATCTATTGTATATATGGGTTTGTATGATTTTGTTACATATATTGTATGTAACAGACAGCCACCCATTTGCTTAGCCCCTTCATTTCGTTTTGTGTTTTTTCAAATCCATTGTCCCAAAAAATTTGGTAGCAGAGGATGGTTTGCTTAAAATAATGGTTGCTTAAAGCAATGGTTGTTTGAGACAATGGTTTGAAAAGTGATTTTGTGTTTGCAAGTAATTTTCATTGAAGCAGAAGTTTTTCTTTTGGCAAATATTTTGATAAATGTGTTGTATTTGTTTTTGGTTATGGCTATTGAATACAGTGGTTATGGCTATTGAATAGAGTAGTTGTTTTTTTCATGCTAAAAAAGTTTTAGCTTGCAAAGATAATTTTAAATAGTGCAAGAATTTTTATTTGGTGAAGTTTTAAAAATTAAAGCTTATATTGGTAAGAGAGTTTACATATACAAAGGGATTTTAAAATGTCTGTAACCTCAGCTAACTCACCTGAAGTTAGTATGTTTACTTTAAAAGTTCAACAGAGTGTAAGTAACCGTAATGGCTTATTTCTAGTCCCAGAGTTAAATGGGATGCAAGATTGAGAGTTTCTCTACAAGTACAAGACTGTTTGCATGTTATAGATGAAGAAATGTCTAAAAATCAGTTAGAACAGCATGAATATAAAATGAAAGAAGCAAAAGCTTTAATGATACTATATTCCTATATAGAAGACCATGAAAGCCCATTAGTAATTATATATAAAACAGCTAAAGAACTATATGGTGCACTTAACAAAAAATACTTTAATAGATCAAACAAAAATGTAGTGTTTTTGAAGGAGAAACTATATAGCATGAGGATGAAAGAAGGAACTAGCATAGATATGCATTTAGATGAAATGCTGAGAATTGTTTCAGAGCTTCAGTCTGCAGGAGCATAAATATCTGACTCTGAACTTCATACATGTATTTTGCTTAGTTTGCCATGTTCTTTTGCAAACCAAAAGACAATACTTAAATGTATTAGAGAAATGGATATAAATTATACAATTGCTTATTTAAGAGATTCTGGATTTACAAGAACAGTAGACAATATAGCTGAAAAAATGTCAGTATTAACAATAAGACCTGACTATAAAGAAAGGAGATGTTATGTATGTTCAAGGGTTTGGCATATTGCTAAATATTGTCGATTTAAAGCAGGGGTAGGCAACCTTTCTCCTTTAAGGGTCAAGAGACTTCAGCTCCCAGAATCCCAGGAGCTATTGCCCAATATGGGACTATTGGCCAACATGGCTGAGGCTTCTGGGAGCTGAAGTCCCTCGGTCCTTAAAGGGGAAAGGTTGCTTACCCCTGATTTGAAGGTAAAGAAAATCAAAGGCCCAGAGAAACAAACACTTCTACAAGAAAATTACCTTTTTGTGGAGAGACACACTTTAATAGTCATAGACCAATTGGTGATAGAGTAAATAATAAACAGAAGCAAAGATTTAGTAAGAGTAGAAATCATCATATGAACAATCAAGTGTTTCAAATATCTGATTTTGATAATGTAAGGTACTGCATTTAGGGTGGAAAAATGAAAAGTACAGATATACGATGGGGGACACCTGGCTGAATGAGACTACTTGTGAAAAGGACCTAGGAATCCAGCTGGACTATAAGTTGAACATGAGTCAACAGTGTGATGCAGCAGCTAAAA
>JAIPUX010001232.1:19928129-19939839 GCA_020142125.1 Phrynosoma platyrhinos
ATGGCTGAGGCTTCTGGGAGCTGAAGTCCCTCAGCCCTTAAAGGGCTGAGGGACTTCAGCTCCCAGAAAGGAATATAATGTAAGAAACAGTTGAGTCAATAATGACAACTGACTTGAAAAGCATAGACACTGTTTCACAAGAATTGGTCAATTGGCTACCTGTGGAGGATGCTGGTCAACCAGTAGTCCCACCTTCAAAGGATGTTATTACAATAGAAGGTCAAGCAGGAACCAGATCATGTGAGACAGAAATAGAAGAAACAACTGTTGTAAGACAATCAGACAGAATTAACAAAGGTAAACCTCCAGAGAGATATGGATTTTGTAAAAACTTGCAAACAACAATGGAACCATTAGATTGGAAAGACATCACTAAGTTACCTTTTTGAGAAAGAGAAAAGTGGGTTGAAGCTATGGAGGAAGAATATAAATCTTTACAGAAAAATCAGGTTTGGATTCTTACTGAATTACCTCTCAAGAGACAAGCTATTGGAAATAAATAGGTCTATAAAATCAAATCTAATCCAGATGGGAGTGTAAATAAACATAAAGCATGCTTAGTTGCAAAAGGTTTTTCCCAAAAATATGGAGTAGATTACCTAGATACATTTGCACCAGTTGTTAATTATGTAACATTTAGGATACTTCTTAGTGTTGCAAGTTTAAGAAACATGTTTGTGGCATATCTAGATGTTAAAACAGCTTTTCTTAATGGGGATCTTTTTGAAGAAACTTATATGGTGCAACCTGAAGGTTTTCAAAAGAAAGGACAAGAAAATCCTGTTTATAAACTTAATAAAAGTATGTATGGACTTAAACAAGCAGCTAAAAGTTGGTACAATAAGTTGACAGATCTCAGCAGGGATTTAAACAAGGAAAAGCTGATCCTTGCTTATATATGAGAATTAAGAATGGAGAATACCAGTATATTCTGACTTATGTAGATGATTTATTGATATGTTGTCAACACAGGGAAGATATTAAGAGATAGCTAATAAGCTAAAGATGGAAATAGAAATTAAATAGCTTGGAGAAATAAGACATTATCATGTAACAGAAATTGAAAAAAAATAATGATGGAGGTTTTGTTCTAAGTCAGAAACTCAAGATCATGATTTCATACAGTCGATTGGCATGAAAAATTGTAAAACTGTGAGTATTCCATTGGAACCAACTTATTTGAAAATGAAAGATGGACAGCCAGGTGAAAATCATGGTAAATATCAAGAAGCTATAGGCAAACTTCTTTATTTGAGTAAAACTACAAGATCTGATATTGCAGTAGCTGTTAACATTCTGAACAGAAAAACAAGTTCACCAAACCATCATGATTAGTGTTCTATAAAGAGATCGGCAAGATATTTGAGAGGGACAGAGGATTAAAATTAAAATTATCATCTTGTGAAAATCCTACACTGGTTGCATATATGGATGCTAATTGGGGAGAAGAGACAACAGACTATAAGTCAACTAGTCGATATTTATTTTTCTATGGTAATAACCTCATTGATTGGACTAGTAAAAGACAGACTATTGTGGCCCAGTTATCAGCAGAAGTTGAATGTGTATCAGCAGCAAGTGCATGTAATGAACTGGAATGGATTTTTCATTTGTTAAAGGACTTTGGCATTAGTGAACCTGTACCAATTGCATTACAATATGTAAAGGAGGAAGTACTAAAGCCAGAAGCAGAACTATTAGATTGAAATGTCAACTAGTGAGGAATTTGTATCAAAAGGGAATGATTGATATTCAATATTGTCCTACTGATGAAATGATAGCTGATATATTAACTAAACCATTGACAACACAGAAATTTATATTCTTTTGTGAAATGTTGAACATATCTAATTTTTGTTAATTATGTTATTTGTTGTGATGACTTAGTTGATAGAGCTTGAGAAGGGGTGTTGGAATAGTAACAAGCTCTACACTTGAGCCATTATAGGATTAATGACCATTATAGGGTTAATGGAGAGTTACTGAACACAGATGACTTCCAGCTGTATATGCATAGCTCTAATCAACTTTAGAGTCTTAATAAGGCTAGCTTTGTAGTGAGCTCTCTCCCTCCCTCTTTTGCTCACTCTATTCTCACCCTTCTTTTCTGTTGCATTATACTTGTGTTATTTGCTTGTATTATATAGTTTGTATTATTATTATTTGCTATTTATGATTATGTTTGCCATTACTATTATATTTTACTTTGTATCTATTGTATATATGGGTTTTGTATGATTTTGTTACATATATTGTTTATTACCCTTTTAAGCAATTCTAGATAAAGCCTTATTCATAGTACCTTAGGGCCTTTGCAGACTGCCAGAAATAGTGCACATTAAATTGAGGCACTGCCCTGGCTCAGTGCTAGTGAGTCATGAGAATTGTATTTTTTTCTGAGAAATTGAGCCTTCTCTGTCAGAGAGCTCTGGTGCTATAATAAATTATAGTTCCCATGATTCCCTAGCACTGAGCCAGGGCATTGCATCAATTTAATGTGCACTATTTCTGTCAGTCTGCAAAGGCCATTAGTCTCATTTTGTCTCTTTTCAAATCCATTGTCCCAACAGCCCAAAGGGCTGGTCTGGAGGTAGAGTTGGAATAGGGCAGCTGCAGGCTTGCTGCCCCAACCCCATGCTGATGCCGTCTTGATGTTATGCGCCATTATGCATGGTGCGTAGCATCAGGACGCCCTCCTGGAACAGCTTTCTGACACACTGTGCTGAAAAGGGTGAGGAAGAGCCATGCCCCCGCTTTCATGGTGGCCTTTTGCTGCCCCTAAAAGGAGTTGCATTTAGTCGCTTTTTTCAGGGTGGCAAAAGGGATGATTGGGGCCACGGCATGGGGTTGCCACAGCCCCAATCTGCTGCTTTCTGTGGTGATCCAGAGCTGCCCATCTGCAGAGGCCCAATGACCCTAAGGCAAACCTGTCATAACATTTTATTGCCACATTTTGTTCAAAGGAGGCTTATTATTGTCTTCCTCGAAGGTTAAGGAATTGTGACTTGCCCAAGGTAACCCAGTAGGTTTCTATGGCTGAAAGTGGATTCAAAACTGTGTCTGCAAAATCCTAACCCAGAACTCAAACAACTACACCATACTCACTCCATTTGGTATTTGGAGAGTTTAAGTTTGTATTAACTTCATCCATGTGCCCTCAAAGTAATGGGGGATTTCATACCCTGGAAAACACTTGAACAAATAACTTTTTGGACTAAATTCCTAGCATCCTCAATGGTCATGCTGACTGGGGGATTCTGTGGGTTATGAACTCAAACTATAGAAGGAATGGTCTCACTTTGATCAGGTCCCATCTTGATTAGGAACAACTCTTAAGATCAGGAAATGGACTGTGATGGTGACATGGCCGAAAATTTCTTTTTAAAACCTTTTATTCATGTATTTAATTGTGCCACCACTGTCAGAAATTCATATCGTCACTCCCCTTCAAACCTCTCTAGGGGTCTTAACACCAAAATATTTTCCTTAATATTGGTAGTGTGTAAACTGTATTTTGAAATCATGCCAGATAATTACTTGTTGAAACAAAGTTATAAGTTTATTTACAAGTTATGTCAAATACAGTATCTCTTGTGTTAGATGTTGCTCACATTAGATACATTACTGAAATACTTTATTTGTTACACTGCCTCTTTAAATCCCTCCTGGCTACACTCTCATTGGCTGGTGTTAGGCTTATCCGGATTGGATGCAGCCAAGGCTCAACCTGCATGCTTAAATCTGCCTTTTTCTCCACATGGACCCTGGGAATTTTGGAATCTAGGGTAGAGCTCTTGGAACAATGCTTCAGACACACCATGCCTATCATGGCTGTTACTCACCATGTATAGTAGTCTAGTATTAAATCAATGAGATCCATGTCTTATGTTGCAATTCTATACTCACATGTTTCTAAATAATCCACACTGGATTGGTTTTGAGTATAGGATTATGCTCTTACTGAAATTTCAGTAGACTTAGGATGTTCTTTAAAATATATATTTTTAAATCCCTTAAAATTATGCAGCTGCCTACAGGACATGAGCATAGAGCATCTTCATTCATAGTCCATTGTTTTTGTCAGTGTGTGGATGATGAGTGTTGTAGTGATACTTTTTGGCACCTAGCAGAATCTGCAGGATAAGCTGGCTGCTGTGATCCACAGCCACTTTGTAACTCTTACCATCAACTGGCTCAGATTCCCTTCTTCAGGATCCTGTCTTCCTCAGTCAAGAAGACACATTGTAAAGTCCAAAAGCATAATTTATTAATGCATATAAAAGAAAAATAAGATAACTAAGTAAAATCCATTGTGATGAACTTGTCCAGTTCAGCCATGAAAGATTACATCTTTAACAATCCAAAAACTTAGTATCCAACATGTTGCAGTTAAAACCACTGCTCCCAGTCACACACGTGTTCACATCTTGAACAATAACATTCTAGATAAAGACTTCTCTAGGCACTTCCCATACTCCACCTTCTAGGTGTTAACCTTATCTTAATTGGATAATGCCTGTATGATGTATATTAACCCAGCCTCTTGCTGTCCATCATCCACCACGTGACTATCTTTCCCAGCCTTACGATGTTTTGGATACTACTATTAAGACTTTCTCATAACAAAGTCTGTGTCCATGAGTTCTACCTTTGGGAAAATACATTGTTTATGTCTGTGTTGGCCATCTGGTGTTGATTCACTTTGTTTCTCTAGATGTTGTTCTCATGAGGAAATTTCCACACACACACATCTCTACATTTCACCTTTGACTATATAACCCATCCATATCCTAACAGTTTTTCACACTGCTTCCTCTATCAGACAATCAGCAAAGATGGAAAGAAAACCATGGGAAATAGTTTGCCCATTGTTATTGAAAACCTTCTGCAGTATGGAGCTGCAGAAGGGTATAGTTTGTAGTTTAAAATGTACTCTTCATTTAAACCAGGGGTTCCCAATCTGTGCTCCAAGGAGCACATCCCAGGTGCTCCACAATCATTCCAGGAAAATAAAAGAAATAAAAAATTAATGAAATTAAAGAATAAGAATATATTCTTATATATACTCATACACACCATTGACTTGTAAGACATAGGGTAAGCCTCTTAGGGGCTCTGCCATAGAAACAAGGGCTCCATAAGCCAAAAAGGTTGGCAACTCCAATTTACACTATGAGAAAGAGGCCTACTGCCCTATTTTGTTATGGATCAAACGCCAAGGTATATGCTAAGAAAAAAATAATCAAATATTCAGGCATTTTGAACCATGGTAGAAAACATCTTCTAAACAACATTATCTGGAGGGTCCAACATCTTGTCTTTCCTTGCTCTACATTGGGATTAAAGAGTTAACTGTTTCTAAAAACAAATAAACAAATAAATAAACCCACAATATCATGATTCAGATATAGGAATTTCACCTGAAATAAGCACACATTATTTCTCTTGATAATATTTTTTATGATGTCTGAAGATGTGATCTTAAAGTGCATTTACTTCATTGCTTATTCTTTTTGATTTTATAAAGTAAATGTCCTGTAATCTTGCTTTTGTTTTTGTTTTTTCTTAAAGGACATCTATTTCCATAAAAAGATCATAAGAACTTCTTTGACTTTTGAAAACTAAATACATTTACTATTTCCTGACAGGCTTTTCCCTAGTTTCTTTGATGTATTGGATGGACCTAATGCTATACCATATTTAATTTACTAGGAACCCATTTGGAAAAAAAAATGATATGGAAATATGCCTGAAGTGATCAAATACTGCCTGCAAACTTGAAATGCTGCAGAATTGAAAAACTGAAGGTAGCAGAAAATGTTTAGCTAAAATATTGCTGGATTGCACATTTCGCTTAAGCTCACTCTGTGTTATTGGCTTGCCTTGATTAAGTGTCAAGCTTGTTGAGTAATCTGGATTCTAGGGTGTATCTTTCAAGATAGTACAACAGACATCAGAGAGAAACCTTATTTGCCCTTTCTGCACTGGAAAAATAAATCATGCTAATGACCTCAGTGCAATAAGTTAAGGGTCATTCTCATATTGAATATCAACAAATCAACATTTACCAGTAAGTGTATATTTGAAGCAATCATTAGTCACATTCAAATTTTATGTTTTGTAACAATATTTTTCATGTTCATAAAAGGTGCAAAGTGTGAAGAGAATTTAAGTGATGGTATTAGGATGAGCAATCATATATCATAACATATATTTGTTCCCCAGCCCACCAAAGTAATGAACAGTAAACCATTTCTTTTGCTGCTGGTGTGATTGACCTGCACCTGGAGGAGGGATCTTCTCACAAGAAGAATTCAGCGTCTCCTGAATCAGGTGGCATTAAGGAGGAGACAACTCTTAAATATCTTGGATCCTCCTGGTTTAATACTTCTCCTTTTGATATGGACAGCCCAGATGACAGATGAGCTAGGTCTACTACCTAGTTCCTTACAGTGTTGGCAGTTTAAACCATGGGAAACTGACGGCTTCTTGGTGAAGTGTAGGCATGCAGGAAAGACTCCTCAGGAATAATGGCTGCATCATGAATAAAACTCTGCTTGTGAAGAGGAATTCTGACATGTGCACACATTTCAGGGCAGTGTGGGATTTGGGAGATCAGCTTGATAAGCCTGAGTACTAGACAAACCAATTGCTGGTTTCAGGTTGCCTTCACATGACTTCTGTGATGATTCTCTGGATCTTTAGTGCTTGAATCCAGACTGATTTGGTCTGGTTTTTGAACAACCTTGTCTGTATTGCTTGCTCTGTCCTTATATTGAATGTGGATGGCTGTAGTCCCTGGGTCTCACCTGCCTGAAACAGAACATTGGGCCTACAAGCACTTGAAGTTTTGGATCTTCTTTGGTTTTTTGCAGCTTTGGTAGGTCTACTATCTCAAAAAATTAAAACATGGTTCACAGATATTGCTCTCTCTGATAAATAAGGACCAATGTAACCATGTTAAGATATTTTAAAATTATTCTGCAGAAAGGCTTACGGAGACTGTACCTGATCTATGCTGCAGCATTCCATCAAAATTGCAAAGCATAATGTGCCAATCCACTATGGATCTACCTGACCACATAATGATCAGCCAAGAGGCCTGGGTAACCCCCATTTTGTGAATGTCCCTGTAAAATTAGAGACTTGCCTTTCAACCAGCCTAGATCATTACCTCCAAAGTGAATGACCACTGTGTGCAGCAGAGACCCATAGTACTTCCCTAGCAACATTAGTGACAGGTCATGTATGGAGACTCCCACCCCATTTGATCTCAGATGCCAGCATGATGGGTCTTTAAAAACCCAAATGCTTGGCACTAATTATATGTGACAGTTTTCCACTCACTGCCACTAACTTATATCCCTTTATTTATAACTGCACTTGTTACTTTTGGTAGTGTTTTAAGATACAGTCGACCCTCCTTATCCATGGATTTTTTTTATCCATGGATTCAAGAATCCACAGCTTGAAAATGTTTTTAAAAATATAAATTCCAAATAGAAAACCTTGATTTTTCTATTTTATATAAAGGACACTATTTTGCTATGCCATTATATTTAATGGGACTTGAGTATCCATGGATTTTGTTATCATTGGGGGATCCTTGAACCAAACCCAGCAGGTAACAAGAACCCACTGTACTTAGTAGTGTGTTTGTTGTTATCTCTAAAATTACTTCAGGCCACTCTTTGTTGAACTTAAAGAATAAAACAACTTTATTTACACTCAAAATTTAATATTGTATCTTTTTTGGTGGATGGTTCTCAATCTTGTAGTTACAGTATACAAGTATTTCAGTTGTTACACATTTACTACTTTCCCTTACATATTTTAGTTATGTTTCTTCACTGACTCAGTTCACACAGAGCCTACACCCAGCTTCCTTAGCTTCCTCACAGGTTACTTCACACACTCTCAATACACACAGCTCAGGTCTCATTTATAATTGCTCCTCAGGCAGTTTCTGTTATTTACTCCAGCTTTCCTGACTGTAAATCCCCCAGGATCCTAATATCACTCTCCCAATATCACTGCCCCCTCCTCCTTTTATCAAGAGTGTTCCTGCGGCACCAAGCCACCAGAGTGCTGAAAAGCTGCCACTCTATAAATGGATGGGTGGCTTTACAGCAGCCTCCTGGCAGCTGGAGGGTGTGCATCATCTAGACGACATGCCTCCAAGCCATGGGAAAGCTGCTCCAAGGGGACCATCTGTTTCACCCCTCATTCCATTTAAGTTGTTTATCAACAAACTATTTAGCTAAGGAAGCACTCATTCTGTGATGATATAAAATGTGTTGATGTTCTCCTATGACCATAAGAGGTTTTCATCCACATAGATTTGATTGGATAAGCAAGTAAGAGCATAAGCAACTCCCACATCATTGCAGGTCAGACAATGTTGTGTATTAAGTAGTGGCTTTCACCATTACTGGTATTGGTGAAAACTAGTATTTTTTTGGTAAATTTACAATAGATGCAACAAATACATGTGTGATGATAAACTGGGTTTTATTAGTCACTACATCAGATTTCTGAACCTCTGAAAAGCCATCTGGGGGTTGAATAAAAAAAGCTGGCAGTTCTTTCAACCTATGCCAATTCAACTGAATACACATTTGTAATTTCTTGGTAACGGGATTGAATGGGAGGACACAAGTTAATCTTTTGGAAATAATTATCCCTCAAGAGAATAGCAAAGAAAATCATCCATGGATGTTAGCTTTGTTCATTGCTGTGCATACAACATGAACAGAGTATATTCTTATTATGTTAAAGTCTGCAAGTCCTCAATACACCACAATTATTACAGCAATTATGTTTGACCCTCTTTCTCATTTTCCCCCAGAAATTACCCAATACAGTTCAAGGACTATATATAGGCTTAAATTTGCAAAACCTGACTAGCAATGTTAATCACATGGTGTCTTTGAGGTCTCTTTTTTCATAGGGTCACCTTACATGAAAGTCTTGATGACAATTGACAACAATAAATTTGGTCCTGGCATGTTTGTGTGTATGTGTGTGTGTTACTCACGTGCACTAAAAAAATGCTATATTAGCTTACAGTTGCAAACTGCTTTGAGACTGCTTAGTGTGATATAAAGCAATATATAAATAAAGCTGCTATTGTTATTGCTATATTAGTTCCCCAGATGCACTTTGGTCTTGTATCATTTACATAAAGGTAGACTATTATGGTAGGCCCTTCTCAAACATAAATATCCACACAGCTACTTGATGTGCAGTTTATATTCCCCATATATGTGATTGTCTATTGTCATCAAGACTTTCATATATGGTGACCCTATGGGGGGGGTAAGAGACCTCAAAGACACCATATGATTGACACTGCTACTCAGGTCTTGCAAACTCAAGGCAATGGCTTCCCTGACTAAGGACCGATGCAGACCGGCCTAAAGGTCCGTCCTGGGGGTAGAGTTGGGGCAGAGCAGCTGCACACCAGCCATCCCAACTCCACCCCAACGCTGTCCTGATGCTACACATCCGTTCTCATAGCACATGGCATCAAGACACCCTCTTGGCACAGCGTGCGCACACGCTGCACCAAAAGGGCACAAAAAGGCCACTGCCACAGTTGAAAGGGTGGTCTTTTGCTGCCCCCAAAAGGAGTGACATTTTGCTCTTTTTGGGGTGGCAAAAAGGAGGATTGGGGCTGTGGCATGCAGTTGCTGCAGCCCCGATCTGCAACCCCCAGGAGTGGCTCTGTGCCACCCCTTTCGTGCCATCTGTATTGGCCCTTACTCTATCCACCTGTAAAATAGTATTTCTCTTCTCCCATTGTCTTAACTTGGCTTGTTGTTCAGTGTCATATTTTTCCTTCACATCTGAGCACATTGGCTGTTGAACATCATTTCAGCCTTAGTTTAGTTGTATCATTAGATATAGCACTCTACTCATATTTGTTCTTTAATCTGTTCCAGTAGCTGATGAAGTCCTTGTTGATCAGAGAGTCTCTGGCACTATCTCTTGCTTCATTTTGGATTGTCTAATTATAGGCATGGGATATGGTGGCTTAGTAATTAAGATGCCAGTTATGATAATTAGAAGATTGGAAGGTTAGCAGTTCAAGGCCCCAGTACTGCATGATGGGGTGAGCTCCCATCACTAGTCCCAGTTTCTGCCAACCTAGCAGTTTAAAAGCATGCAAATACAAGATGCCACTTTTCAGTGGGAAGGTAACAGCATTCAGTGCAGTCATGCTAGCCACATGACCATCAGAGCAGTCCTTGGACAACGGTGGCTCTTCAGCTCAGAAACAGAGATGAGCACCACCCTCTATAGTTGGTTACAACTAAATGTTCATGTCAAGGGAATACCTTTACCTTTTTTATTAGTACAACATTCAGAAGTGGTTCACTGATGCTGTGTACAACTACAGTGTTATCTAATGTTGTTTCTGAGACATCCTCCCCCAGTGCTTCCCCCTCTCATTACTGTTGCTGGCCACTAGCTGTCTGGTTTCCATATTGTCCAGCTCCTCAGCAAAAGCCTGTCTGACTTGGGAAAACCTGGCTGCAGTGCAGCAGCAGTGCTGTCATCAGCATAGCCTTTTACATCACAAAAACATTAACCACCAATGTCAATGCCATAGTGGGACAAAATATGTCCCCATGAATCAACTGATTTTTGACATGGATATTTTTTTCCTTCCCAGCCCATATAACATATACAACAAAATATGTTTTTGGCAAGACATGGTATGGTAAAGAATCTTATTACTGTTTTTCAGTCGTTTGCCCCATTACAGGAAAAGTGAAATTTCTCCCCTTTGAGGATACTGAAATTGTTGGTAGCCAGGAAATGTCTGAAATGTATGCCGGCCCAGATGGCTTTACTCCCCATTTTTACAAAAAAGTTATAGATGCTATCAAAAAAACACTAAAAGAGGTGATGAACTCCATTCTAAAGGATGGGATACCAGAATCCTGGAAGTATGCTAACATTACTCTGATTCACAAAGAAGGTAAAGAGAAAAATAAAATGGATAACTATCGCCCAATTTTGCTACTCAACATAGATTACAAGATTTTCACAGCAATATTAGCCAACAGATTAAAAAAGGTATTAAAGGACATAATTAATGAAGAACAAACAGGATTTCTTACATCAAGACAACTAAAAGAAAACACAAGAATCATAATAGATTTAATTGAATACTATGAAAAAACAATGAAAAAAAACTGGCACTATTCCTATTGGACACGGAGAAGGCTTTTGATAACTTAAAATGGGACTGTATGCTAGCTGTATTAGATAAAATCAAAGTCGGACAGAATTTTCTAAAATGGGTCAAAAGCATCTATAAAGAACAATATGCATATATAATAGTCAATGGAGAAAAAACAGCACCAATCTCTATTCAAAAGGGCACAAGGCAAGGTTGCCCCCTCTCTCCACTGCTTTTCATTATGATACTTGAAATGCTAACTAATAGAATAAGATCTGACCCAGACATAACAGGCACAAAAATTAAAGGTAAAGAATACTCTCTCAGAGCATACGCCGACGACCTTGTAATAATACTAGAAAATCCCTTATTATGCATAGATAAGTTAATGAACACAATAAATAACTTTGGAATAGTAGCCGGGTTTAAAGTTAATAAAAATAAATCAGTATTCATAACTAGAAATTTGACTACCCTGGAAAAAAAATCAGCTAGAGGCAAAATCTAACTGTAAATTAG
>JAIPUX010001232.1:19941820-19952467 GCA_020142125.1 Phrynosoma platyrhinos
AAAAAAAGAAATGTATGCTTTATTTTATATTTTACTTTTATTCCATCTTGTTTGTGGTGCCAAGTGCAGAATGGAATTCAGTTGATTCTGCACAAATGGATACTTCTGTGGGAAGGGATAATAATTTAATATTCTAAAGCAGGGGTAGGCAACCTTTTTGAGCTGGGGGCCGGGTTGCTGTCCCTCAGACAATTGGCGGGCCGAAGCAAAATAATAAAATAATAAAAATAATAAAAATAAAATAAAATAAAATTTAAAAATATGCATGCACACTCTCTCAGCCCCAGAAAAGCCATGATGGCAAAACCCCTGTGGAGATTTTGCCAAGAAAACCCCAAGAACAAGTAATAACAACAATAATCAATATCATCATGGCGGGGGGGCAGGACCAGCCTGGGGCCGGTTCAAAGGCCTCATGGGGCCACATCCGGCTCCCGGGCTGCAGGTTGCCTACCCCTGTTCTAAAGTATAATTAGATTTTCATTAGAATTTTAAAAAAATGCAAGTTTGTATCCTAGTGCAGATGGATTAAACAAAGGTGTTAAACAAAGAACAGGACTAAACTTTAAATGTTGCATCCAATACCTATTTCAAACAGCCCATCTAATACAACACCATGGTTGATAGTATCACATGCCTGCTAAAGAGTCCAGAAGAAGTAACAGAATTAGTTCCTTCTGTCCCCCACATAGGCCATCGACCAAAATCAACCAAAACAGTTTGTCCACCAAACCATAGCTCAAACCCAAACTTAAACTGGTGTAGACACCCATTCACATTCAACAGTGCTAGGATTGCATTGACATGCTTGAGCAGGATGTCAACAAATACAGTATTAGCAACCAGTTTGTAGCTTTAGATATCATGATAGTCACAGGAAAAAAAAATTTTCCCCTGAAGGGGTTGTACCAGTTCGTTTAAGACAGCCCAGGCAAATTCAGCTCTCAAAGTGACATCCTCTACCTCATAGAGTCAGCTGGAACATCCCTGTCTAATCGGTATATGGAGCTATGAGTATCAAGGTCAAGTGTGTACATGGTAGATTATGTTCATGCAAAAATCTTAACATATTATAAAGCCTTAAAATTTGAACTTATTGGACCAGGCATCACTCTGGATTAGCCTTCCCCTATTTGGTGCCCATGAGATGTTTTGGCCTAGAACTCCCACAATCCTCCAGCCAGCATGGAGAGAAGTTAGAAACTAAACTATATGAACACTGTGCATCTGGATTAAGTTATGGGCAGAGAGTGAAATGGTGACTTGGTCCATGCTTGTGTGCTGAATAAGAAAACCAACTCCAAAAAGCAGAGGGAGCTCTCACCTTGAGATGAGGAGATAGGTACTTTGATACTGGAGAGCTTTTATGCATTTTCATTTTCATACATTTTTGAGAGTGATTTTTACATACCTCTTTAAATGAGCAAGAGTCTGAACTGTATTAAATATTGCAATTGCGTAGACTGTTTAAAAAAGCAGTAACCTTGGAAAGTTGTTTAATAAAATCTACCTATCCTGTTTTGGTTTACAGGGGGAAAACTAGTTATGAATAGTGATACTTGGCACAAATGGCAGAAAACACTATCGTGGAGGGGGGAAACTTGATGTCTTCATCTTGTATCAGACCTGGGGATTCCTTGATGAGCTGGCTGTCTTGACTCATTATCATGGTCTCTTTCAGTCAAAATCTCGTGAATTCTGAAGATATATATATATATATATATATATATATATATATATATAACCCTAAATATGAGTGATTTCATCTTCACTGTGTTTCACAAAAATATCACAGCTAGCCTCTATGATACCCATGGGGCTCCTGGAACTAAACACCAGAGGGTACCACAGGCCCACTGCATGGCTGCTTTACAACAAACCAGCCACTAGTCTATCTGATGAACTATTGACTTCTTTAGTAGTTTACTTCCATCATCTCTCTTAAAGTTTTATGATCAAATTATTTCAATTTACAATTATGATTGTTGCCATGTAATCATCAAAAAATAAACAAATAAATAAATAAATGGAAATAACCTGAAGATAAAAGAAACAATAACAGTAATTCAGAACAGAAAATAACCCCTAAAATCAAAAGCTGTTTATTGCAGCAAACATAACTGCCTTCTTTCAGAGGAGGATGGTCTGTCCCAAGAAGAAGCTGGTCCATCAGTCATTTTATCAAACTGCACTTCCGGGGTTCACCTGTAATTGGTACTGTTTCTGCAGGGCTCTCCTTCCCTTTGTCTCTTTTTGTGCTTCAGAATTTCACACAGAATAAAAAAAAATATGTTCAGGGGCTGGGACAGGGAGATATAATTGAACCAGTTCTTGGAACTCATCTGTTTTGGGTTTCAACATATACTGCTAACACATTACAAGTCATTTTTTGTGTGTGTATGATAAGAAAAGATAAGGCATTACGCAGAATATCATAATGAGACACACACGCCCCATTGTGTAGTCAAAAAAATTAAGTGTGTGTGTGTGTATATATATATATATATATATAATTGCAAGGATAGGAAAAAAGTTTGTTGGTCTCCTATATACACACATTCTCTGTTGAGGTCCTATTTTATTTCCTCTGAGTAATGTGTGCAAGTCTCTGTGTTAAGCTATAATTGGACTTGACAGATTATGTATCTGATTAGGGAAAAAACAAACAATGAGGTTTGTTAAACAATTACAAGTTCAAAATCCACCACATTTGCCTTTTATCTATGGGCGACATTATATGGGGAGCTCATCCCTTTCCTACAACATGTGCAGAAAATGTCAGAGAGAAAGGCAAAGCATTCTCTGTCTCTGCCCACACTTTCCCACTTAAGCTACCATTCAAAATATATTTTACAGAGTAAGCCCCACTGAAAACAATAGAAGTTGTTGTTGTTGTTGTTGTTGTTGTTGTTGTTGTTGTTGTTGTTGTGCCTCCAAGTCATTTCTGACTTATGGTGACCCTTTACCTTCCTCTGAGGCTGAAAGAATATGACATGCCCAAGGTCTCCCAGTGTGATAAATGCCTGTACTGCAGCCACTCACTCATAGACCACAAGGTTGTGAGTTCAATACTAGCCAGGGCTCAGGCTTGACTCAGGTTTGCATCCTTCCGAGGTCGCTAAAATGGGTACTCAGCTGTTGGGGGGCAATGAGCTTACAGTTGTAAACCGCTTAGACACCCCATAGTGTGGTATGAAGTGGTATATAAATGAAGCTGCTTTGCTTTGCTTTGTTTCCGTGGCTAAGCAGGGATTCATAGTCCAACACTCAAACCATTCTAAGTTAATCTTATCACAGGATGTTCTTGTCAAGATTTGTTCAGAGGAGGCTTGCCATTGCCTTCCCCTGAGGCTGAGAGAGAAAGAGAGTGGTCTAGTGTGATTTGATCAAGGTTACACAATGGTTTTCCATGGTTAAGTGGGGATTCAAGCCCTGATCTCCAGACTCTACACCACACTGTTTCTTCATTGTACACAGTGTGAAATATAAGTGGTAGTATACTTAAGTTAACAAAGTTGATGTGTTCCTGGGCATTACTATTTTAACTTTGGTACCAGAGGTAGAAATAACATGGAAAGAAAAGAAATAGGTTTCTACATCTCAAAAAACAGGAGTAGCTTGAACACCTTTCAGCAGACTATTTTATTTAAATCTGGAACGAAAGATATGAACATGTGAAATGAAACAACCAGGTCTGGGAAACTTTCCATGAGTAAATGAAAACACTTTGAACTATATAGGTCCAAAACACACCACAGAAATAAACCAGTTTGAGACCATTTTAGCTGCCCTAGCTCAGTGCTAGGGAGTCCTAGGAATTGTAGTTTCATGTGACACCAGAGCTTTCTGACAGAGAAGGCTAAATATCTCAAAAAACTATAGATCCCAGAATTCTCTAGCATTGAGCCAGGGCAGTTAAAGCAGTGGACCTTAGAGACCAATGCTTTTTCCCAAAATGCATTCAGGAATCTTTTTTTCTCATTTGCCAATCTCTCTTTTTTTGTATGCCTTCTGTTCTGGGGGATGATCTACCCATAATTAATGTGTTGGGAGTAGCTGATGAGAGAGGTCTATCTGCTCTTTCCCTTTTTCTTTGTTTTGCTGTACACACATGCACAATAAAATATTCTAGAGGCAGCTGCTGTTTACCTTGCCTATTGTAGGCAGGCACACATGACTACAGTAGGAGTCACTAGAGAAGAATCCCATTCTTTGCCAGCTCAAGGTTTATTGCATTGTTGGCTGCAGATATGCAGCCTCTGCAAGTATACATTTGTCCAGTTTTCTTTCACCATCTTCTCAGTGCCAATGCTGCTAAAAAAAACTTCCAGCTAGGAAATAGGGACTGTACAGGTATATATTGTAAACAGAAGCTTCTTTCTCAGAGGCTTTGTTAACTGAGGTATGTCTGTACTGTAAGAAATGTAATTCTGTTCAATCTTTAGCTGAATTTTGATGTGTCTATACTTCTGCAAGCACACCAGTTTTGCTCATTTGTCAAGCAGTCTTCTTTCACATAAATAGTAGGCTTACTTCATCATATTGTAAACACTTGTGTGTGAGTGGGATGAGGAGTGGATCCTGAAGAGAAGAATATCATGGGAAGGGCCAGCATGGTGTAATGGTTTGAGTACTGGACTACAACTCTGACAACCAAGGTTCAAATCCTTGCTTAGCCACAGAAACCCACTGTGTGACCTTGGGTAAGTCACAGTTTCTCAGACTCAAAGGAAGACCATGACAAACCCCCTCTGCACAATATCTTGCCAAGAAAACTGCTTAGGGTCACCATAAGTCAGAAATGACTTGAAGACACTCAGTAACAACAACAACACATGCTCATAAGCATACAAACATGCATGCACGCACACACACACACAAGGATCTTTCTTGAAGAACTGGCATTACACTGACCTTTATTGAAGAACTGGCATTATTACAGAAGCTATAAAGAACAAAATCCATTGTAAATAGGCAGGGAATGTGGAACACTATCAAGGACAAAACACAAAGCAACAGAAAGTATCAAAAAGTGGAGATGATGATGAGAACAACAAATGAAAGAAATATATATCACAATAATGTGAGAACACGTAGTGGTAAATAATATCCACTAGTCAGTTTGAAAATTAAATATATCCCATAATATTATTACTGTTATGGAAAAGTGAAAGAAATTTTATACAAGCAGCAGTAATTCACAGGGAAAAATCTTACAAAGTAAGAGCAGTTGTACATTCTCATTGCATCTTGACTAGCAAAACAGAAGCACATATTTACCTAATGCAGTGAACAATTTTCTTGGCACGGTGGGGGGGGAGAATTAAAATGTATGCAAATAGCTATGTAATTGGTAGAGAAGTGCCTAATGCTAATATTCATAATAATATTTGATTTGGATTTAGGAGACCAGCATTTAAATAATAATGCAAATACTGTGAAAGGAGAACTTCTCATGACTACAGAAGCATACTGAGATGCAGGATTCCCCCCCCTGCCCCCCCACCCCACAAACAAGAATGAGATGCAAAGAATATTACCAACTCTGACATTGACCAGGAGCTTCAGGATTTTAGCTGCTTCTTTATGCTCTTTTTGGAATTGAATAATGGGAAACTGATGAAATGAAACGAAATAATAATAATATATATAAATCCATCATAATAAAGAAATTGTGTATATATCTTTTATCCATCTGCCTCCTCCATAAATAAAAAAAACCAAAACCCTATGAAACCTGCTATTTTCTCCCACTGTTAAAAAACCCAAAAGATGTACATCTCAGGATTACTTTTTAAAAAATCAACTAAAACAGATTAATTGCTTTTAATAAATTAAAAACTGTGGTTTCCAATACCTCATTGAGTGACATTGAGACACTAGCATACTATGTAAACAGGGATATAATTCTACACCAAGTTTTTTCTTGAAGGCAGCAATGCATAATTTCAGTAATTTTCTTTCCACTATGAAATTTTTAAAATCACTTGAAAGCTATTAACAATTCAGGACTTATTCTGTGCAAAACTTACATATGGTTATTTTAAATAGCAAACAACTTTTTCTGCACAGGAAATGGAATATTTTAACACAGAAATGTTAATTCACATGTATAAAATGCTCTTTTTAAAATACAAATCAACCATGTATATAGTTTTATGCAGAACAAATCCCCAATTACAGCTTACATTACATTTTCTGCACAAAAGCTGTTTTCTGCACGCACACACACACACAAAAAAAAACAATTTTTCTGCACAGGAATTAATATTCATATATTGAAATAATATGTTCCATATATAAAATGTCATTTCTTGTACAGAATGCTATTTTTTGTGCAAAACAACCATATGTGAATTTTGCACAGAATAAGTCCTGAACTGCAAAGATTCTCAACAAAGATCTTCTTCATCAGCATTGCTGGATACTAAAAAAATATGGGTTTGTTTTGACAATTTTTCAGATGTTCTTTCCATTCTTATATGTGATGGACACCAGGCTCCTCCGGAGTGCATAAACTCCTCAGAAATATCAGATATCCTCAAAACTATCTACCCTCCAGCAGGCTTTCAATGTTTTAGCTGGTTTTGAACATGATTACAGAGGACCAAGGTACAAAAAACTTCAGTGTTGAAACACTGGTCCTAATATTATGTAACTCAACTTCACAGCAACATCTAATATCTTGATTCTAAGCAGGTATGTGCAGAGAGAATTGAGAAAGGTGTGCAGACAGATAGAGAGGCGTGCAGACACATACATATACAGGCAGAGAAAATGAGAACTTCTGTTTCTTGGTACATATGTTCTGTATTGTATTCCATGCCTGAGTATTTTGCCCACATTGAGAGTGAGGGGTTAGTGTCTATGTGTATGTAAGTGTGTGTGAGAGAGAAAGGGGCATACAGGCAGGCAGGCAGGCAAGTAGGCAGGAAGACAGATAGGTTGTGTTTATTTTTATTTATTCAGGCATATGTCTCCATGTCAATAATATTTACTTCAAAGTAGACATACCTATGATTTCTATTGTTCATAGCTTTTAGCACAAAAATGAGGTACTAGGTAGAAAGCATATATATATATATATATATATATATATATATATATTAAAAAAACTTTTAATCCTCAGATCCCTTTTTGAAAACAGAAAAAGGTAGTCTGAAGAGGTATCTGTGTCATTGCTATTATAATATCCTACCACTGCTGATAACACTTAGAGCCTTTGCGGACTGCCAGAAATAGTGCAAACTGAGTCCACTTTAAGTGTTAGGGTTAGTGCTAGGGAATAATGGGAATTGTTTTTGTTTTTTTCCTGAGACATTGAGCCTTCTCTGTCAGAGAGCTCCAGTGCCACAATGAAATACAGTTCCCATAATTCCCTAACCCTAACGCTAACCGTTAAAGTGGGCTGAATTTGCACTATTTCTAGCAGTCTGCAAAGGCCTTTTGCTTTTTAAAAGTGTTTTTTGAGAATACAAAACATTTTCCCCTAAATTGGCTCAATAATGGTCACTGGCTCTAGCTATAAAAGCATTATTTGAATTTATTTTTCTTTCTCCCCCTCCCCCCTTTATAAAATATTAGAGTGACTTGTTCGTTTTTGCAGAACTTACTACTGTGACATATTTAGCCTCTTGTATGATTAGATGAATCTTGAATTGTAATTGTTATTGAAATATTTGTACATATTCTTGTTCTGTTGAAGGCATAATAGGGTACAGATTGAAAGAGACCACTATTAAAGGAGAAGAGTTAGAGATAGAGGAGAGCAGAGAGAGATCACAGAGGTGAAGGTGAGAAATGCAGGGAGGAGGAAGCCAGGTACTTTTAATAATTTTGAAGGTAAGGAATTAGACCTCAGAAGGGTAATGTATCATATGCCACTCTTTCCAGTGGTCTTCTATCTCTTTCTATGGGAGAATAAACTAGGGGGGGTTATAATCTGGGTCAGGTGAGTAAATTATTGCTATCCAGACTTTGCTAGACTGCACCTACCATTATATGTAGCCAGGATAATCAGTATCAAGGTTATTGAATGGCACTAGCTCAATGGTTATCTCATCCTCCCCCAGCTTGTGTGATTTGTGATTTGGTGGTGTCTGCTCTATCAATGCCTAAGAGAATCCATAAACTTTCTGACAAGATCTCTGAGACAGATTTTGAATTTTGAATACAAGCAAAGACATCCAAATGATGATGTGTTCTCCACAGTCCATATATTCCTTGTCTTGCTAGGACCCATCCTACTTTCTACTATTATCTGATCTCTAATTGCCTGGAACCTTCTTTTGATATCTGGAAAGCAGCATCCAAGCAGTTGAGACAGGTTAACAAAAGAAGTATTTCAGAAAGAAAAATAGCACATTTGGATTCCATTCCTGGGGGAAACAATTTTGTGATAATAATAATAATAATAATAATAATAATAATAATAATAATAATAATTTATTTGTACCCCACCTTTTGCCATAGCAATCAAGGCAGCTTACAGCTAAAACATACAGAAACCCTAACAACAAACATAATAACCCCCATTAAAAATGCATTAAATATAATTTCAATTAAAACAGTTTAAAACAATAGACAATTAAAACAGTAGGCACTCTGGGGTGAACAAAATAAAGAGAGGAGGGTGTCTAACGAGGAGAGACCTAGTTTGAAGGTGATTTTATTCTGGAAAGGCCTGCCGAAAGAGATCCATCTTGGTGGCTTTTTTAAAGCCATCTCAGAGCCTAAGCAGATGGCACAAAACACCATTTTTGAGGCCAGGAAGGGGAGGGACAGCCTCACGCTGGGCGCCTCAACCCCTTCCCAAAAACATCATCGGAGTGGCCGGACCTCCACAGGGCTGGCACTCTGACAATGCACTTCTGCTGCAGCGTCCACACGAGCTGCATCAGAAGAGGCACCGAAGGTGCGCCGGAGGCCTTTTGCGGCTCACCTTTGGCATCTTGCGGAAGGAGCGCTATTTTAGCACTCCTTCCTGGGACTGGGATGTGGTGCATTGGGGCCGAGGAGTGCGGATACCTCAGCCCTGATCCGCAGCTTCCCAGGGCGGCCCCGTGCCACCCGTCTGCTTACTCCCTCAGTTGGCTATCTGACAGATCTCTTCTGGCAAGGCGTTCAAGAGTCTGGGAGCAGTAGTGGAAAATGTTCTCTGGGAGGTTGCTGTCAATCTAGTTCTTATCAGTTGAAGAAGCTTCCTCCCAGAGGACCTGAGGGTGCGGAGTGGATTATATGGAAGAAGGCGATCCTCAAGGAAAGTTGGACTCAGGCCATGTAGGGCTTTAAAGGTCATTACTAACACCTTATACTGAGCTCGGAAACCAATAGGCAGCCAGTGGAGAGATCTTAAAATCGGTGTAATATGATCACTCCTAGATGTTCTGGTTATCAGCCTGACTGCCATGTTTTGTACTAATTGCAGTTTCCAAGTTAGGTATAAGGGTAGTCCCATTTAGAGTACATTGCAGAAATTGAGTTGTGAGATTGCCAGTGCGTGCACTACAGTTTCTAGGTCCCTTACTTCCAGAAAAGGGCACAGCTGGTGTATCAGCCAAAGCTGATAGCAGACGCTCCTGACTGTCACATTCACCTGATCTGTCATGTGCAGTGATGAGTCTAGGAGCACCTCCCTGACTGTGGACACAATCCTTAACAGAAAATGTGACCCCATCCAGGACTGGAGGTCGCAACCCAATACCTGGTTTGTAGGCCCCTACTGTAAGTACCTCTGTTTTGTCCAGATTCAGCTTGAGTTGGTTTTTTCTCATCCAGTCCATTACCACTTCAAGACATTGATTGAGGGGAGAACCATCATCTGCCGTCATGGCAGCTGACTGAGACATGAAGCAAAATATTTGGGTGTCATCCACATATTGATAACACCCTGCTCCATGTCTCCTGATGATCTCTCCCAGTGGCTTCATATAAGTATTGAACAGCATCGGGGACAGAATGGCACCCTGAGGAACGCTGCATTTTAACTCCATTTTTGAGGAGCAGCTGTCCCCGAGAGATACCCTCTGGAACCTGCCTGAGAGGAAAGAGTAGAACCACTGAAGAGAAGTGCCTCCTACTCCCAACTCTCTCAGGCACTCCAAGAGGATGATGTGGTCTACTGTATCGAAAGCTGCTGAGAGGTCCAAAAGCACCAACTGGGTCATGCTACCCTGTAGGTGCTAAGGCCAAGGTCATCTATCAGAGTGACCATGGCTGTCTCTACCCCATATCCAGGTCTGAAGCTGGTTTGAAATGGATCTAGAAAATAAGCTTCATCCAAGATCGCTTGGAGTTGAAAGGCAACATCTCACTCAATCACCTTGCTTAAGAATGGTAAATGAGAGACTGGTCTATAGTTTTTCAGATTCAGGGGGTCCAGGGAAGGTTTCTTCAAGAGTGGTCTAACGACCTCCCTTTTAGCTTTGATGGAACAATTCCTTCCCTAAGGGATGCATTGATGACCCTCTTAAGAAAGACCAACAAAGCATCACCCCCCTAGACAGCCAGCCAAGATGGACAGGGATAGAGGGAGCATGTTGTCTTCGTCACTTTTCCAAGGATCTTGTCCATGTCATTGGTACTCACCGACTCAAGCCAATCCAGTCTAATCTCACAAACAGGTTTACTGGACACCTCATCAGTCAC
>JAIPUX010001232.1:19952567-19963309 GCA_020142125.1 Phrynosoma platyrhinos
AGTCATTGTCCAACCCGCTTCATTTTCCTAAGTTCCTCTGTGAACCAGGGATGACAGTTTGAAGCAGGTTGGAAAGGATGCTTGGGAGCGATCGTGTTGATAGCTCTGGTAAGATCAGTGTTCCAGGTATTCACCAGAGCTTCAACAGGGTCGTTGGCTTTACCAACCAAGAGACCCTCCAAGGCTTTCTGGAATCCAAATGTCTCCATTAACCTCCGAGGGCAGACCATTTTAATAGGCCCTCCACCCCCGGTGGGATGGACAGTGGCTCTTAGTTCAACTTTGCCCAGGAAATGATCCGTCCATGACAGTGCAGAGGTATTTATTACCTCTGTCCATGAATATGCCTGTTCCATACTAAAGACAGCATCAAGAGTATGACCTGCTGAGTACGTAGGCCTGAAAACCAATTGGGATAGGCCCATGTCTGTTATGGAATCCACGAACTGCCGAGCAGCACCTGTTAAACTGGTCTCAAGTGGGATGTTGAAGTCTGCTAACCCTAACCCTAACCCTAACCCTAACCCTAACCCTAACTGTTCCAAATCAGGTTGTGTACACAGAATATGAACCATTGTTGATGACAGAATTTGAAATAGGTCTACCTAGAGTGAGATGGACAGCTAAGGTTGAAGGTATTGTAACAAACCAACAAAAGTTCCCAAGGCAAAAACCAAGATGTAAACCAAAAAACCTTGCTTTGGAATAGTGCAGAGTCACATTGTGTGAGCTGTGAAATAAATACATATATAAATTAATTGTTTATAGGCCACTGAGGAAGACAGGAGTCGAAACACGTTTGGCCTTGATTTATGAATTTTCATTTTATCTTTTTTCTGCAAATGCAGATCCCTTAGTGGGGTAAATGCTACCCTTTTAGTAATTTGTCCTTGTTTGGAACTACAAGTGTTTTTTAAGGGCATTGACATTCTTTTATATTTAGCCCTTGATTTTTTGTGCCTTTTATTTTATTTTCATTATTGGCACGAGATCTAGTGGGGTACTTTTTGGCCTTGTTTTATGAATTTTCATTTCACCTTGGTTCTGCTTTTGCAGTTCCTTTAGAGGGGTAAATGCTACCCTTTTAGTAATTTGTCCTTGTTCTGAACTACAAGTGTTTTTTAAGGGCATTGTTATTCTTTTATAAATGTAACCCTTGATTTTTTGGGCCTTTTATTTCATTTTCATTATTGGCACGAGATTTAGTGGGGTACTTTTACCCTTTTAATAATTATAGAGATATTTTTGCACCAGGGCTTTGTTATTTCTTACATTATTGTTTTTGAATTTAAAATTTAAAGACAGCCTTGGTTTATGAATTTTCATTTTACCTTTTTCTGCATTTGCAGTTTCTTCAGTGGGGTAAATGACACCCTTTTAGTTATTTGGCCTTGTTTTGAACTATAAGTGCTTTTTAAGCACATTGTTATTCTTTTATAAATTCAGCCCTAGATTTTTTGTGCCTTTTATTTCATTTTTATCATTGGCATGTGATTCAGTGGGGTACTTTTACCCTTTTAATAATTATAGAGCCTTTTCTGCTCCAGGGTTTGGTTATTTCTTATATTTTTGTCTTTGAAGTTAGGTGGGGCATTGTTCGATTTTATTCTTTTGGCATAATCCCTTTCTTTGGTTTTTTGAAGGTATTGTAACTACACTGCTCAATTCAGAAAATAACCTTACATTACGAGAGTCTCTCCTGTTTGCGAGAATGCCTGAAGAGATCTTGAATTTATATCAAAAGATAGTTACAAACCTACAAGGGTGCCTGACACGTAACAATACTATAAAACAAAATTCAGTCCCCAGTAGATCTAAACCTTGGTTTGACCAAGAATGTGTGGACATGAAGAACTTATTAATAAGACATTATAAAAAGATATAGGGATATGCATTTGCCAACTTTACCACCTGAGTGGTTCGTGTTGAAAAAAAGATATAAAAAACCAATCAAGGATAAAAAAAGACCTGGAGATGAGAGCAAATTGGGAGAAATTAATTAATGCAGCAATGACACATGATTCAATTACTTTTGGGAAGATTGTGTCTTGGGGGTTAGATAGTAAGATAGGATTAACAGATTTTTATGTCCCTGTTAAGACCTGGGAATCCTATTTTACTAGCTTGTATGCAGCAAAATATTAATATTAATGTTTATTTGTGTTTTATTATAGTGTCAAATGTTGTTGTTTGTTTGTTCATTATATGATCAGTTGATCGTAAATAAATTTTGAATTTGAATTTGAAAGTCACTCAGAACTAAAAGTCTGGGCAACTCCAGCAGCAACTCTGAGATCAGTTGAGTCAGCTCGGATAGGGAATCTGTTAGGCAACTGGGTGGACGGTATACCAACAGAATCCCTATGCTATCCTTGGTTTTCAGGTTCAAGTATATACTCTTGAAGTGATCTATTTTCCGGATAGGTATCCAGGTCAAGGAGAGGTTACCTTTATGAACCACAGCCACGCCATGCCCCCCTCCACTTTCCCTTACTTGCTTATACACAGAATACCCGGCTGGGAGAACTTGATTCCAATTGATGGCGCTGTCCTCCCCCAGCCAAGTTTCTGTAAAGCATGCCAGGTCAGCATCTTCATCCATGAGGAGGTCATGAATGATATGGGTTTTATTTTTCACTGACCTAGCATTACAAAGGAGCAAGGTGAGGTTCCGTGGCAAGGCTGGTAAGCTCCCCAACTTGCTTTGGGCAACAGAGTGGCCTGAAGGCAGGATCACTTTTAAACATTGAACCCATCTTCTTTTGTAACAAGATTCCACTCTGTTCTTGCCATATCTTCCTCTGCCCTGTACTACATATTAAGTTATTAGTCCTGGGCAGATGGACCAAGTCTGTGCTATCCTGGCCCACATCCCAACTCAGATTTGTCCTCAGCCTGATACAGGGATGGACGGGTTTCTACATGCCTGCCTGTACATGTTACAGACCCACTGCCACCATATACCCTTAGTTCCCTCTGCCATTGCTGCTAGTGAGAAGACCTTCTGTTGCCATGTTTGAGATGGAAACAGGGCATCTGGCTGTACCCATGTGGCTAGGCACACTGTTTCCCTGTCAGCCATGGCAATAGAGTCTTCTCAATAGTGGCAATGACAGAGAGAAATAAGAGAGACACAGGACTATCTGATCTGCTATGAGTTGCGGGCTTGCCCTAAGTTATACCCTGGGTAGTCAGATTAGCATTGCAGGTCTAAGGAGATATGGATCTTGGGACCATGTGATATTGAAGGCCTTGATGTTCTACCATCCCCTTCCTTCTCTTCCTCAGCCTCTTGCTCCTCCTCCTCTATATTGCTATTATTTCTTACCAGCCTCTCCTTATAGATCAAACCCATGCATGTTTGTGCAAAGATGTGTGGGACAGAGTCATGTCAAGTAAACAAAGGAAAACCCAAAAAATCTAGGCCTTGGCCTACACATATAACAAGTGGGTAGGTAGGGGAGAGGAATCTAAATCACATGGCATTCAGGAAGAAGATTTGTGAAATGGTTCTCTACAAACCAGGAACAGCTGTTCTGCTTATTATTCAAGTATTTGTTGTGTTGCCATTATCTCTTGGTTTGTTGGCTTCTTTGTTTAAATTGGATCCATTTACTGATGATCACTGATTTGTTGGGGCTTTGATATTGACTATAACTTGGCCTATTGGGCAACCTACCTCTTCCTGATTCTATCACTTAGACAGCAGCATCTTTTTTTTTTTTTACTTGCTTATAATGGTATAGTTGTGTATGTTATGAGCCTTGAAATATATTATTCATAGATACTCTTATGTATTTGTTCTTCATTGTTGGCAACATTTTGAATATGTAGTGTTGATCTTTTGTATACATTAGATTTAGTTACTGCTAAATTTGGTCCTTTTTGTGCTTTTACAGGTTTTTTTTTTTTTTTTTTTTTGAGATCCCTCCCAATTTGCTTTTTGTTAACAACTCAGTTCATTGAATATTTGTGGCCTGATAAGAAGAGGATTCTATTTTTAAAATGATTGATTGAATGAATGAATGAATGAATGAATGAAAATTGTGTTTCTGTAGTGTTGGGACACTCAAGAATTCTGGAGTGACAAGAAAATAATCTTTTCAGTTCAAAATTTATTGTGTGCAAAATTCTGTCCACAATAATTTCAGCTTAGAACATACTGTTTCCTGCACAGACACAAAATATAAGCACATTTTGCACAGAATAATTCACCAACTACAGCATTTTTCCATGTAGGAAATTGTATTTTATGTGCAGAAAAAAAAATTCCTTGAAAAAAGTGTAGATTTTTTTTGTGTGGTAGAAATCCCAAATTGTGGAGAGTTTTTTCCCTGTGCCATTTGTGAAGACTTGTATTTTCAAAAAATAAAAATAAAATAATTACAAAACATCCATAACAATAACATTAAGAATAACAATAACACAACACAAACAAATACAATGAACACACTACATTTTATATATCTATAACAAACATCTAGATATAACAAATTGCACTAAACTATAAATATAACTACCTAAAACTAACTAATCAAAACAAACATGAAGAAAAACTTAACAAATAAAGACAGGTGAACTATGGCTTCCAACTTGTCTGTCCATGGCTCTTTAACATTAATCATTTCTACTCCCTTCTTTCTATTCAAACATTAATATCTTAATAAATTCCTAAAAATTAATATCTTTAGTATTATAATATTAGGGTTCTTTAAAAAAAAGAACTTTAAATAAAACTGGAAACTTCTACATAATGGTGCATTGCTTATTTAACACTTCATTAATATCTCACATTTCCAAAAAAATAATTGAAAAAAACCTTAAAACTATAAATCTCTATGTCTACAATATATATATATATATATATATATATATATATATATATATATATATATATATATATATATATATATATATATATATATATATATATATATATATATATATATATATAAACATTTGCAATTTAAAATCCCAAAGTTATTGTGGGGGGCCTGCGCTTCCTTCTCATTTTTTCTTAAAATCATCTAATAATTTGTCTCATCTTTCTTAAAATCATCTAATAATTTGTCATAAATTACAGTAGTCAACTTATCCATTTCTACAAATTCATATAACTCTAACAACCAGTCTTCCTGAAATGGAATCTTTGTCTTCTTCCATGCCTGAGTGTAGATGACTCTTGCTGTAGTTGTCATATATTGCATAACTCTTCCATGTTTACTCTCTAATTGTTCATCTAGGATTTCCAGCAAAAATAGTTTCAGTTTCACTTGAAATTTCATCTTCATAATATTCTCCATTAGCATACACATTTGAGTCCAATTTCTTTTAACTTTCTCATAGGTCCATTACATGTGATAAAAATAATTAAAAAATCCTCTTTGCTTCTCACATTTCCAGCATAAATTTAAAGAATCTTCATATGTTTTAGGAATTCTTTCTGGAGATAAATATCACTGGTACCTCATTTTATTAATTTATATATATATTTAAGATGATAACTTAAACTAAGCTTTAAGCCCTTAATCTACATCTGCTCTCATTGTGCCATATTTTTGTGCCCATTTAGCCATGCATTCTTTAACCTGTGCATCCTCCAAGTCTATTTTCAATAACATTTTATGCATTTTAGTTATTACCTTATTATGATTGGAGCACAACAGCTTTTCAAATATGAATGCTGATACCTCAAATACTGTTTTGATATCCATTTTTATCTTTGTTTCAATTATGAATAAAATTATTATTATTAGTAGTAGTAGTGGTAGTAGTAGTAACATTTCTTACCCACCTCTCTCCATGGAGAGGAACAACAACAGACCAACAAATATGTGTCAGTTAAAACACATCTTCATCTATATTTTAAAACATGCATCAGTTTAAATGAACAAACAAGACATATACATATTAAAACAATGTAAATTTAAAATTCATTGTTTAAACTTTACAGTTTTAAAAATCATCTGGATAGGCCTGCCAGAAGATATTAGTCTTCATTGATATTTTTAATTCAGGCAGTATATTCAGCTGTCTAATCTCTTCTGGTAGGTTGTTCCATAGTCTAGGGGCAGCTGCAGAAAAAGTCCTCTGGCTGACAGCTGCCAACCTAAGCCTGGCTATCTGGACTAACTGTTCATCAGAGGACCTGGGTGTATGGGGTGGATTATATGGGAGGAAGTGGTCCTTTAGGTAACCCGTGCCCAAACCATGTAGGGCTTTAAAGGTAATAACCAACATTTTGTAGCTTGCCCGGAAACTAATTGGCAGCCAGTGGAGTAGTTTTAATATTGGTGTGATATGATCACTCCTGGATCTATCTACCATGTGCTGAACTAATTGAAGTTTCTGAATTTGGTACAGAAGGAGCCCAATGTGCAGCACATTGCAAAAGTCCAGCCTTCAGGTTACCAGTGTGTGCACTGTCATCTTTAGATCCTTTAGTTCTAGGAAGGGCCACAGCTGGCATAATAGATAAAGCTGATAGTAAGCACTTCTGGCCATTGCATCTGTCTGAGCTGTCATTTGGAGCAATGGATTCAGAAGTATGCCCAAGCTGCAAATACGATCTTTTAGGGGAAGTGTAACTCCATCCAGAACTGGGTAATACACCTCCAAACTCAGCCTAGCACCTTTGACAGTAAGCACTTCTGTCTTGCCTGGATTCAGCTTTGATTGTTTTTCAACATCCAACCCATTACCTTCTCTAGGCATTCCTTCAGAGGAGACACACTGTCCTTAGCTAAGGCTGTATTTGAAAGCATGGAGAAATATATTTGGATGTCATCAACATACTGAGAGCTCCCAGCACCATATTTCCAATTATTTTCCAGATTGTGGAATGTCTGATTACATCTCTAGACAGCTTCAAGAAGGCTATTAAGATGGATCTCTTCTGGCAGGCCTTTCCAGAATAGTTGTCCCAGCCTCAGGAAATTCCCTTTAGTCTCATCCCTCCTATTATGAATGTCACCACCTCCTTTTCATTAGTTGTGTAACTTCCCATGTTATTTTGTTTTTATTATTATGTTTAATTATGACTTTTTAATGTACCATTGATTTAATACTTTTTTAAGGGGTGGGTGGGTATTGGGGTGTATAATTGTATCTCTGTATTTTAACATTGTTAGCCACCCCAATTGTTGTTCTCAGAGGGGTGGGGTACAAATTTATTATTATTATTATTATTATTATTATTATTATTATTATTATTATTGTATTGTTGAATAGCTTTGGGGATAAGATGGCACCTTGTGGTATGCCATACCACATCTTCTTTTTTGAGGAGAAGCTATCACCTAACACCACCATCTGGAACCTGTCTGAGAGATAGGACTGGAACCACTGAAGCACAGTACCTCTGATTCTCCAGAACTCCAGGTGTTCCAGAAGTATACCATAGTTGATGGTATTAAACACCACTGAAAGGTCCAAAAGCACCAGCAGGGACACACTTCTGTCAATGCTGAGGTGAAAATTACCCATTAAGGAGACCATAGTGGCCTCAACCCCATATCCTGCTCCGAAGACTGATTGAAATGGGTCTAGATAATTTGTATCATCCCAGACTTTCTGGTGTCAGAAGGTAGCTGCTGTCTTGATCACCTTGGCCAGAAAAGGGGGATTTGAAACTGATCTATAGTCCAATGGGAGGGCTTTTTAGAAGTGGTTGTACCACCTCTTCTTTGAAACATGATAGAAAACTCCCCCTCCCCGAGATTCATTAATAATCCATTGTAATTGAGATCTAATTGCATCTCCTCCCTGGAAAACCATTCAGGAAGGACAGGGATAGAGAGGAAAAGTTGTCTTCCTTACTTGCCCAGGCAGCTTGTCCACATTGGTCATACTCCCGCATTGGACCTGATCCAATATGATCCTACTCACAATAAATATTAATACCATTTGTCTCCAGCTCTTCTATAGTTTTAAATGTATTTAAACCTGCATTTCTTTTCATCAAAAGATCATATCAACCATTTACCTTGGAATCTATTTTCTGTAGTAAAGAATTCATGTGGTGAAACCCCAAATGGTAACTGAAGACAAATTCTAAATCTATATTTCATTTATGTTGTTAATATAAGGGAGTATCGTAAAGTTTTAATAATTACCATGGGAAAAAAATGACAGAAAGTTTGTTTTGATTTGTAGTTTTTAACTTACCTCTACATAGTCAACATCCAGATTTACACATGTTCCCCAGTGTTTCTTGACTCTTTGAATACCGTTATTGTAGAAATATGCAGACTGTGCCTTAAACTACTCTTCCACTTCATGAACGATGTTATCTGTGTTGTCAAATCTGCAACTCTGCAACAGATTTTTCATTTCTGGGAAAAGAAAAAGTCACTTGGTGAAGATGACATCAGTGCATCATAATAACTTCCAGGTGATAGTTATTACTTTACGATACCCCTTGTAAATCTCTTCTAACAAAATACTTATTGAAGTCACCATTTCCTTTCTGTTTATCATGCCATAAAAAGGCATGTCTTCCAAATCTCTCAATCAGAACCTTCAAACTTTAAAAGTCTTTTGTCTTCCAATGTTATCCAGTCCTTCATCCACACCAAACCACCAATATGAAAATATAACTTCAATTCTGGGATTGTTTGAAAACTGAGATTCTTTGAAACATAAAGAACATTTTTGGTAAAACATTCCTTCCTATCAGTGATTGCTTCTGTCTGTTCCATTTCTGCCAGTTTTGTATAATATTACCCTATAATTTTGAATAACTATTCTGAAATAACTTTTTTTTGTTAGCTGCCCTTTAGTCAGTTATGACTTATGGTGACCCTGTGGATGAGACATCTTCAAGAATCCCTATCTTCCACTGCCTTGCCCAGATCCTGCAAGCCGTTTTGCATGGTTTTCATATTTCAGGATTTATTCATAGTTCAGGACTAATTCACACATGCTGTTTTTGTTCAGAAAAGTTTTTTCATTGTAGAAATTTAGAAATGTTATTTTCTATACATAAAATGTTGTAGTTCTACTCAGTTTTGGGGGAGGAATTTTCTGCACATTAAATTATATGTCTTTGGTGAAGAAAATGCTGTTGAAGATTGCTGTCTTCTGTGGGGGAAAATGTGTAAAATTTGAACAGAATAGTCCTAAACTGTGAAGTTTCTCATCAATCCATAATTCTCCATATCAGAGCTTGCCAACACTCAAAGTACTCCTTTCCGACCATTTTTGTGAATAGTTTTTCTATCCCTAGATAATCTGAATTTCATTTGATTTCAGGGAAGCTATCCATGGTGCTGAAACAAGCACCAGCAGCAGAGACAGACACAAAACAGTTTTATACACACACACCAGCATGAGAGTCACTAGTCACCAAGGATATGCACATTAATATTTTTAGTTTCTTACTAACATTCCCATCAGTAACATTTAGATGCAAAGCTAAGAATTACTTATTCTGACCATTATTTGACTTTTGATCTGTCATCGCAGTTAGGAGTAACAACATCCTCTTCCCCAACCTATCTTCCCAGCTTGCCAGCACCCTAAACAGTTCCTGAGGCTCTGGATGTCTGTGCTTCACAAAATCTTGTCCATTGTGACTTGAGAATAGGCAACTGGAGAGACCCCTCAGTCCTATCCAAACTGCTTATCTTAAGGCACCCTGTGACTAGGACCTCCCTGTGAATATCATTTTCCAGCATGTCAAGTTTCTGTGCTTCAGAAACACTTCGGTCAGAGCACTTACCAAACTGAGAAGTTAGATTGAGGGGGGGGGGGACATGTGATCATTTATAACAGTAAACATTAATGTCCAACAGTTGGGAAATAATACAAGCAGCTTACAGTGGTAATGGACTGGATGAGGAAAAACAGATTGAGATTGAATCCAGACAAAACAGAGGTACTAACAGTCATGGGACCAAAACCAGGTCTGGGAATACAACTTCTAGTTCTGGATGGAATCACACTCTCCTTCAAGGACTGTGTTCGCAGTTTGGGGGTACTCCTAGATTTGTCGCTTCACATGACTAATCAGGTGAATGCAGCATTCAGGAGTGCCTGCTATCAGCTTTGGCTGATACACCAACTGCATCCTTTCCTGGAAAGTAGGGATCTCGAAACTGTGGTACATGCTCTGGTAACTTCTCGCTTGGACTTCTGTAATGCACTCTACATGGGACTACCCTTGTGTTTAACTCAGAAGCTGAAATTAGTTCAAAATATGGCAGCCAGGTTGGTTTCTGGTATTTTCAGAAGGGAACACATAACACTTGTGTTAAAAACCCTCCACTGGCTGCCCATTAGTTTCCAGGCACAGTACAAGGTGTTGGTTTTGACCTTTAAAGCCCTACATGGCTTCGGCCCAACTTATCTCCGGGACTGCCTCCTTCCGTATGATCCCCCCCCATGAACTTAGGTCCCTTGGGAGAAATCTGTTACAGCCTATAAAAACTAAGCTGTCAGTGACCTCCCAGAGGGCCTTCTTTGCTACCGCTCCCAGATTATGGAACAGCCTGCTGGACAAGATCCGTCTTATCACCACTCTAGATAGCTTTAAAAAAGCTGTCAAGATGGATCTCTTCCAGCAGGCTTTTCCGGAACGATCTTCCCAGTCTATGTTTACCTCTATCCTGCCACTGAGTACTCTAGCTGCTGTATATTATTGCATTGGATGTTTTCTTTTTAGTTGTTTGTTTTATTAATTGTATTATGAATTCAATCTTCTTAGTTTAATACTTTTTTACGAGGTGGGTGGGTAAGGGGGT
>JAIPUX010001232.1:19970019-19987669 GCA_020142125.1 Phrynosoma platyrhinos
TTCACAGAATCACCCTTTGGGTAAGATAAATTGTGAATCAACCTGAATCCCCTGGGGCTTTTTTTTAGGCACCACACCCAATGGGGATAAGCGAAGCATGGGCATAGGCAGCTGATCATGAGGTCCTGAAATCCTCCCAGCAGCTATTTTGTTTGCTAGTTTCTCCATCACGATGTTCAGGAGCTCCCTCACGGAACTAGCATTGGGCGCATAGCAATGTACCCTAGGACCTGTATAAGTGATACGAAAACCTAAGAAAAAAATAAAATAAAATAAAATAAGATGCAGCCTCTTTATTAGGGTATACCTTCAACCACGCCACCATTTCAGTTAGTTTAATTGGTGACGGTGCCTTTTTCTCCAGGCGATACTGGCCGGGGGGCACCACCCACTTCCGACCGCTTACTTCTACTACAGGAAGCACCGGAGTGACCACCTCCACAGGTGTTACATTTATGGTCGAACCTGCAGGGCTGCCTCTTGCCTGAGTTAAAGTCCCAGCAGATGCCAAATTGCTTTCTTTTCCCCTTGCCAGGTCTTGCATTCAGCCCTCTCAGCATAGTAACCATGGGAACAAACCCATTGTCACACCTGCTCGAGGGGGAGTCCCCCACGATAACATCAGCCCAAAGCTCAGACTGTACATGTCTCCACAACAGGGAACAATCCTGTGCAGCTCTCATTCTAAACTGCTCATCATATTGCAGCCATGCTGCACCTCTAGCGTTGTGATGGCAGTTGGTATAAGCTTTTACCATGATCTCCTGATATTTAGAAAAGTCAGTGGACCTCAATGGCTCCTTTTCTTCTATGACACCTCTGTAAATAGTGAAACCCATAATCTGATTTACAAAATTGCGCTCCAGCTTAGGATGCTTGAGCACTTGAAACTCTTTGGGAAGACTAAACACAATCCCATCCTTAACCATGATCCTCGGTTCGGGATCCCTGAAAGTAAGAGAAATTAAGTCAATATACTCTCCCTTCCAAATTCTTTCTTTAGTGGAAAGAGGAAGGTGTGAACCAAGGGATGTAGACATCCCAGCATAAGGGGTTTATTCAGAATGCACAGCAGCTCCTGATAACATAGGAGCACTCAAAGGAGACACCGCAGAGGTGTTGCTAGCCAAAACCATTGGGTGCCCATCTTGCACCCTAAAGTAAGGGACCTGTGTAACCACAGGTGCCTGCACAGTTGCATCCAAAGATGCAGGGTTGGGTCATTCCATATCCACACCCTGACTAAGCTGGCCACCTGGAGCCCATACTGAGGTGGGCCAGTTTGCATGTGCAATAGTGGTAGCAGACAAACCTGAAACTGAAGCTTGCTGGGAAGCATCACCAGCCAACCACACCGATCCCTTGAAGTGTGGCCCCGCAACAGCTCAGGTGTCAGGCAAAGATGAAGCAGCAGCAGCTTGATCTCCTATTTGTGCATCACCGGTCTGCTCCATTGCACCAGCACCTTGAAGAACCACTCCTTGCAAGAGGTTATATAAATCCACCATAGTAGGCTGCTCACAAACAGGGGCAGCCACACCCTGAATCTCCACACCAGGGACCCTTTTCAGGAGATCCCACACATAGGCAATAGTGGGGTGCCCAGCCTCCACAGCTGAAACCACTGAAGGACCCTGTGTAGCATCCATCACCTGAGCATCATGTGCCATGGGAGGGGGCAGCACTTCTGTGTCAGAAGTCCCAGAAGTGCTGGCACTAGGACTGGCGGCTGTTGCCTGTAGCCTCTTCTGGGCAAGTTGATTGTGAAGCCCAACACAGGCCTGCACTGTTTTGCCCAGTTGTGCTAACTGGGCAGCAATCTCATCATCTCTGCTGGTAGACTGAGAAGGCCTTTTTGAAGCAGAATCTCCAGAGCTGGGCACAGCCAAAGCTGCACGCCTCTTGGATTGGGCCTTACTGTGGGGCATCCCTCCCCTCAGTGAGTGGAACATGGGTCCAAAGCACAATCACCCGACCTTGGGTGATTACCACCAGGCCAAAGACCACCCTTCCCCAAGTCTCAGGAAGAGACACAAACAGCTAGGAAGCATCACTGGCAACAAACACCGGGGGGAAGGTGTCCACCAAGGGTCCTATATGGAACCCCAAACCAAAGGTAATGCTGTCTTCCACACACACTCACTGCTGGGGAGAGGTGTAACAGCCCTCCCAAGTCAGTGATCATATCCCGACCTTACCAGACCGGTGATGCCAGGGCGCCGCTGGGCCTGAAATCCAGTACCGGGTCTGCGCACCTGGTGAGTATGCCTATTGCAGCACCCACCTCGGATGAAGCAGCCCTCCGGGTGTTGGGGATGCAAAGGCCCTTGCAGACCTGAGGGGACCATCCCGAAGGCCTCACTCAGCCTTCCGAATTGCTCAGGGAGGGACGAACTGAACACTCCTACTTGCAGAAGAGCAAAATCAGCAAAAGCCAAAATCCAGAAAAAAACAAACAAGAATAAATGCTAGGCCAAAGCCAAGCAAATAACCAGAGCATAGAGCAGAGCGATATGACTCGCTCAGTTCAAGCTCTAAAATGGCTGCCGCCACATGGCAGCGCAAAGCTATAAAGCACAAACTCTCATCCCAAGTCTCAGGAGATTACAGGCACCATGAGACTTTGGAATATGAACAAAGCAACTTGATTGAACCTTGCACGCAGGTGTTCAATACCCCCACATGTTTAACCAATTAAGCTTCTCATGTCCTAATATGGCCAGCACAACAAGAAACCCCTCCCGACTTGTCGGGGGGTGTCTTTCTGTGTTCTTCAAGTGTGGTGAAACTACTGCTACTTACATGAAATAAGGAGGAAAGGGGGATGATATATGTCTTCCATCTCTTTTTAGAACCAGCCAGAGATGGAGGAATTATGTTTCAGAGAGAGTCAGGTGAAGAGACATTATAGAATTAGTAGCAGAGTTGTGTCTGTTAGAGTAGAATTCTTCTCTGAATTGGATTTAAAACTGAAATTGATAAAAACAGGTGGGAGAATGTGCATGCCATATAAGAGCTGGATCACATAAAAGTTATATCTAGGTCTAATGTACTTAGGTGTACATAGTCCTCAATTTCGTTCCTGGAGTAGTCAAATGAGTATCTTTGAAAAGACTGCAAACAGAACATGAATGCAATAGGACCCTCCTATTGGTAATTGGTAATCAGAGGCCAATTGGTAACCAGAGACCTAGCATACTTCATAGTCAAGAAAAATATAATCAGTGACCACTGATTAATTGTAAACATTGAGAATTTCAGCAGGCACTAAAAGCCCCTGAAACTTGTCTATCCTGATCGTGACATTATGGAACGTTGTAATTCACCACTATTACTAATATGAATGTTGTGTTTATTCCCCAACATTCCGAGAATACTAAGTCTTTGCAAACTTTTCAGAGATTGTTTACCTTCACTTTATCTTATGCTTGGTAAGCTTTGTTATCTTAAAAATATTCCAGACTTTAATAATTTGCTCTTTTATACCATGGGAAAGAGTCCTCTTTATTTGTACTATGGCACGTAAAAAGCTCTGGGACACAGACTTGTTGAAGACAGTAAATTAAATTTTGGCAGACAAGGTGGGTACAGAATTGTTATTGTGAAAGTGTTGTCAGATTGCTACATCCACTACTGACCTTTTTTTGTCCTTAAGTCTCAGACAAAGGCATTAAGTGATATGAATCCTTGTCCCCAGAAAGAGATGCAATACTGATAGCTATACTTGCATTCTAACAGTTTAGGAAAGTGTCATAACAGCAGCTGGCAAATGGGAAAATGCCAAATATAAGTGAGAGTCTTGCAGGTCAATATGATTTACTGTGCTCCTGTGAATGCAGTTAGCAAAAGAAGTATTGCCGCATAAACAGAGCAAAAATACAGCAAAACAGCCCAACTCTCTGTCAATTGTGGTGTTTGGAAATAAGTCTTGAAAATGCTTCTCTAAGCATATCACACAGCTGTCAATTCGTAAAAGCAAGGTTTGTTGCAAGAAGTTGAAAGCAAACAATAAAAAGAGATGGTGAAGGAAGAGATTATTGATGTTTGTGAATATTAGGTGTAGCTATTGTCTTTGCCCCATGGCTGGCTACATATCAATGACCCCCACAGAGAAGGTGGATACTTTTAAAGCCACTATAAAATTTGTAATATCTGTGGAAATTTAATGGATGGAGAATAGTCACAGCTATGCTGCCTTTCTCCTCAAAAGGGACCCAAGGTGGCTCACAATGTAGAACGCATTAAAACAAGAATTATACAGGCAATTAAAAAACTTAATTAAAACACTAAAAAGTTAAAATTTTAAACATACAAAAGTTAAAAACATAATCTAAAACAACCCCCCCCCCAATAAAATCGGGCTTGCAAGATTTTAGAAAGGCTGCATGCATAGGAATATTTTTACCTGCCAGCAAAAGGCCAGCAGGGAGGGGGCCATGACCAGCACTTTGAATTGTGCCCAGAAATAAACAGGTAGCCAGTAAAGCTGTTTCAATATGGTAGTTATATGCTCCCTATAACTGACACCAGTTAGCATTCTGGCTGTGGCTTTTTGAACCTGCTGAAGTTTTTGAACAGTTTCTAAAGTCAGCCCTATGTAGAGTGCATTACAGTAGTTCAAATGGGATGTAATCAAGGCATGTGTTACTGTAGCTAGATCTAACATCTCAAGGAACGGGCACAGTTGGCACACTACTGTTAACTGTGGAAATGCACTCCTGGCCACTGCTGAAACCTGGGCATCCAGGCTCAGGGTGGAGTCCAGAAGCACACCCAAGCTGCTGAATTGTTGAATTATAGCAGGATCAAAACATGGAAGTTGCTCCCAGAATCCCTAATTAGCAAACTGTGATTGTCTTTTAAAATAACTTCTCCCAAATTGTAGTTAGAGTCAGACTTTTCACCCAAAATCCTTTTCATTTAAAACAAAAGTAGGCCCTTTGGTAAAAGCAGGGGCCTATATTTTACGATATGTATCCCCCTGGTTTATTTGAGTGCACCTGCAGAGACATCACACCACATCTGGTTACCATTTTCAGACAAATTCTAGCCAGCAATAAAAGTTTTTTGGGCAAGTGGGCCAATGGAGGTTGGGGAAAGGTAAATTGCAACTGGGTGTACATTACCACAGCATGGGATTAGGAAAAAAATTCCCAAAAATTATGTTCCAAATAATTAATTGGTGATGTGGAGCACTGAGAAACAGCCAAACCCTCTGGGGCAGGAAGAGTTGGATACATTAAGACCATGGGCCTCTGCAGACTGGCCCAAAGGGCTGGCCTGGAGGCAGAGATGGGGAGGGGCAACTGCACACCATCCGCCCCAATCCCACGCCAACACCATCCTGATGCTGTGCACTGTTATGCACAGCATGCAGCATCAGGATGCCCTTCTGGCGCAACGCTGTGCTGAAAAGGGTGAAGAAGCGCCATGCACTGTCTCATAGGGTGCTCTTTTGCTGCCCCTGAAAGGAGCAGCATTTTGCTGCTCTTTTTTGGGGTGGCAAAAAGGAGGATTGGGGTCATGGCATGGGGTAGCCACTGCCCTGATCCTCCATTTCCCAGGGTGGCCTAGAGCCACCTGTCTGCACCCAACCAATGTTAGAGGTATATGTCAGTCTAACTGAGAAAACAGGTACTTGACTTTGTGCTTGTACCTCACACATTTCTTTCTTTTTTGAATGCATATATCTTCCCCTCCTCCTCAAAAGGAGGCACAGTGCTAGTGCTTCCTTTTCCTGTTAGCTTCTGTCTTATTTCTATGGTCTCCCCAGCTGCATTTAAGGCCAAGTTAGGGCCAATACAGATTGGCCTAAAGGGCCAGCCTGGGGGTTGAGTTAGGGTGGGGTGACCACATGCCAGCCACCCCAACTCCACCCTGATTCTGCCTTGATGCTGCACATCTGAACGCATGTTGTGTGGCAGCAGGGTGCCTTGTTGGTGCAGCATGTGCACACGCTGTGCCAAAAGGGCACAAAAGAGCCACAGCAGGGGCTCTAAGGGCGTCTTTTTGCTGCCCCCAAAAGGAGTTTTTAGGAGTGGCAAAAAGGAGGATTGTGGTTGCCATGGCCCTGATCCAGCACTCCCAGGAGCAGCACGGAGCTGCCCCTTACAGGCTCACTGCATTGGTCCTTAGCCTCCTTGATATATCCTTACTTTCCCTTAGGAAAGCTGAGGTGAACAAGCTTAGGGCATGTTTCTTTTTTCATTACTCTGTCCACATCATAATTGTGCAAATGCTAGTAAATCTCCACAACCAGTATAACCTTTCTTGTCAAAGATAGGGCAAGAGCAGCATGGTGCAGTGGTTTGAGCATTTCACCAGAATACTGGGTTTGAAGCCCAGCTTGACCATGGAAAATCCTTGAATCACCTTGGCAAGTCACTCTCTGTTGGGCAAGACACACTCTCTCAATCTCAAAGGAAGGCAAAGAAAACCGCCAAGTTATGCCAAGAGAAACCCATGATTAAGGTTAGAGTCATTGTAAGTCAGAAATAACATGAAGGTACACAACAACAACAACAACAACAATTTTGTGAAAGCAAATGGAGAATATTTCCTGTTGTAAATTTAGTGCTGGAAGATTATGGAGGCAGAATCTGCTATTTAGGGAGGAAACACTATTTTGTGTTGACAATTGCATTCTCTGACTATGCATTAATATAACTCTCTAGCAATGCAGAAACAAGAGATAAAATGAAAAATTGTAAATTCATAGGCTCACTATAAGTCAACAGGCAACTTGAAGGCAAATACACACAACAACAACCACCTGTGAGACAATGCTGGACAGGTTTCTTGCTTCATATAGAGGAAAAAGTCCTCATATTTTAGGCTATTGCTAATTATTATAAGCAGAACCTTAAATGTAAGTCTTCAGATAAGGCATTTTGTTCAGGTTATAAAGAGATACATTTTTTTAAAAAAAAATCTTTTTAAAAACATACTTAGACCTACTTTATTTATTTGCTTGCTCCCCTGCTATTGTGATAGCTTTTATTTGATACATGTGTGGTGTTACCACCATGTGAAAAAGCTGTGGGAAATACAGTACTAGGTCTATTTTTAACATAACACTTACATCTGCAGTGTCTGTTTAAAGCAGAACCCACTCTCATTTTCTTTTATATAGTTTTAACAAAAAAATAAAAAAAAATAAAAAAACTTCATAACAGTTGCCTCCATACACGGTGAGGAAAACATTTATTTATATCCTGATAAAAATGCTGATTTTATTAATTCAATAGGATTAATTGACTGGGATTATTATTATTATTATTATTATTATTATTATTATTATTATCCCACCTTCTTCCCAATACAGAGACTCAAGGCGGATAACAAATCTAATAACAATAAGATAAGGACTTTGTCTGCAGTGGCTGGTAAGTCTGGGGACAGTCTGGAACATTTTGCTCTAGAACTGGCCCTGATTGTCCACAGGTGGCATGCACTGAGCAAAACCTGGTGCAATGATGCAGCATCATTGCATCATTGCAACATGGGCCAGCCAGGCCAACATATCATCAGCACAGCTGTCTCTCCCCCATCCCGAGTCACCACCACCACATTTGTTACCTGCAGGAGCTCCATGGACAGGCCTCCTAATGTACCCTGCTTCTCTGAAGTGTGGGCTTACCCATACAACCAGTGAGAAGAGAGAGGAGAAGAACCCCCTGATCACATAGTGAGAGTCTCCAAAGGCCCCCACCATAAAATCAAAGTGTCCTCTGCCCTATTTGAGTGTGTCTTTGTGTTCAGTGTGTATACGTGTACAGAGTTCCCCAGATTTTCATTAGCAAATCCAATTGTAAATTGCAGTTGAAAAATTCTACATTTACAAGCCTCTAATGAAATTGATGCAACAAAATAATTGTGTAAAATGCATATAATTAAAAAATGATGATATGTACTTTTTGAAAATGTACACATTTTTAATGAAGCACAAAATGACAATGCTTCAATGAATGAAGGAATTTTGCCCCACTCCTATGTGATGAAGCAAGATGTAGGGAGAGAACTACTTTGGCCACTTTTGGAAAGAGTGGCTGAGGAGATGTTCAGGTTGGGATCTCTGCTGCAGCTGGAACCTGCTTCAGGTTCCTCTTGTCTCTAGATCTTTAAAGTTGGTTTTAAAATTTACAAGATTAATAAAGTGGCCTTTTAGAAACCCTGCTTGGTTGCCTGGTCTTGTTGTTTCCTACTGGTTAGGGAAATATATGTGCATTTAGAAATGTTCACAAAAATGTGCACATGCATATTTTCGGCAGAGGAAAAAAAAGAAATTTTGGAATCCAACATGGACCTGAGTTGGAATAAGATTCAAGGTAAAAATCAGACATCTTCCATGAACTTCAGCTGTTCTGTTTGCTCAGTCCTAAGGTCCATTCACACTACACAGTTATATCACTGTAATTCATTTTAACTGCCATGGCTGCACACTCAGTTTTGTTGTTGTGGGGCACAAGAGCTCTTGGGCTG
The DNA here is from genome assembly GCA_020142125.1 of Phrynosoma platyrhinos. Taxonomy (NCBI): domain Eukaryota; kingdom Metazoa; phylum Chordata; class Lepidosauria; order Squamata; family Phrynosomatidae; genus Phrynosoma; species Phrynosoma platyrhinos. The sequence continues at coordinate 19,978,501 of JAIPUX010001232.1, forward strand.
AGCACTGTGAATACCCCTCCCTAAACTGCACATCCTATGATTTCATAGCATGCTGTTATGGAAGCTAAAATGGAAGCATAGAACTGTGTAGTTTAAGCTTCCATTTTATAGAGCGAAAGGGCCACTAAAATTTTATACAGTGAATTTTATAGAATGAAAGGGACCCTAATCACAGTTAAATTTGTCTTTTAAAAACTTTGAATTATACAATTCTGTAGCAAAAAGAGGGGCAGATTCCCCGTACCACAAGTCTATGTAGGCTCTTATAGTTCCCCCTTGAAAATAACCTCAGGTATCATACATGACCCTCACATTCAAGATTTATTTCCCCTTTTGCAAGACTGAAAAAAATGTACCCCAAACCTAACAAATAACTCCGATTTCACAGTGAATACCCTGCTAGTCATTGATACCCTGATATCTATAATGGGGTTTTGCTATCACAGCCTATCTAGAACTACAGTATAGCTTATCACTTTCCCCCCAATGAATAAACAAAAAAAAAAAAAAAAAAGAAGAGATATTTACAAATGTTTCCTAGTCTTAAAAGTAGATGCAGTTTATCCAATTACAGCAGTGGGTTTTTGCAATGAAAATCAGGCACTGGGGGAAGTGACTTTTCATGGCCTAATTTTTTAAAAAGATATATGCATATTTGTTGATTCTCTGACTCATAATTTTTCTTATGTTTTATTTTTAGTTGTATTGATTGTTGGAATGGTTGTAGCCATGTAATCATTTGTTAAATTTAAACTGTTTTCAGCTTCATACCTTCAAAATCCTGTATTACCTTCATATTTTATGAGAACTACTCCAAGACCTCATCATTTAAAGTTATATAGAGCTATTACAAATAAACTAAATAATAAAATAATTTGCTCCAATTATACTGCAGTACCTCATGAGTACCTAGTATGTCAAAAGTTTTAAAATTCTATTGAAGTGCATCCCAGAGTTTATTGGGAGGTTCATAGGATTCCCTCAATTAAGAGACTGGTAATGTCAGGTGAGCTTTTCTGGAATATCTTTTCACTGTCAGTTTTGATAAAAAAAACGTGATGCAAATATTGTAGGGGGAGTTATTGAAGGAGTGTTCAGCACATAAAGGTCAACCACAAGAGCCAAAAAGCCCACAAACAGTACCATACTATCATGTATATAATTCCTTTCTTAATTGTTCTTCAGCCAGATAGCATTCAAGAAACCTGCGCAAATAATACAAGAAACATTTATTACTTTCATCAATTAACTTGAGCTGACAATTCATTTTGGTAAGTTCAGATCGTTAGTCTGCTATTGGACAGTCAAGGAAGTTACAGTTTTCTAGCTCCTCTGGAACATAATAGAAGCTCACCTCCTTTTAGCAGCCTCAGGTACAATTCTAAGGTATGGTGTCTTCAGTCACACTCTGGAATTCCACAGGAGACATGATAGGGGAAAAAAAGATGTAAAAAGAGTTCCCTCAAGACAGAACATTTGAAAACCTCTAAAGTGTGCTATGTTTTACCCTGACCATCTCTCTGGCTCCAGGGGAAGGCAGACATTTTGCATTTATCTGTAGTCCAAAACTTTAAAGGCCAAAGATACCATTCTGCCAGTTGTAAGTAGTTTCCAAACTTCCTCATTTTGAAACTACACTTATGTTGAATGACTCTTTTCTCAGTGGATTAGGTATGGAAAATGTCATATTTTCTGTCTTCTGCAACAATGTGTTACTATGTTAATTTCTGGATTACAATAAGGATGAAATAATTGGGTTAATAATATATGCAAATGATATGTTGTATATCAGAGACAGAGCACAAGATACATGCTTAAAAATGAAAAATCATACAAAATCCAAATATCACTGAACATTTGCAATTCAGAACTGAGATCCAATACATCAATTATGATAGAGATGTGAGAAGGGCTGCTCCATCAGGTCCTACCCAACCTAGATTTGTGATACAACTACGGTATCCACACTGCAGAAATAATCCAAGTTGGCACTACTTTAATTGCTATGGCTCAATGCTATAGAAATCTGGGAACTGTAATTTGCTCTGGTGCCAGAGTTTCTGACAGAGAAGGTTAAATATCTCACAAAACTACAATTCCCATAATTCCATAGCATGAGTGAGCATGAAATTTAAAGTGGTGTCAAACTGGATTATTTCTGCAGTATGGACACATCTTATGTATAACACAGCCAGTGATAATACAAATTCCTGCTTTATGATAACCAAAAAAAGGGGGTGCAGTAGCACAAATAAAAACAAAGAAAGTGTTCTCACTTTATAGATAGTAGGTCCCCAGAATTACACAGGACATCACAGTGCTCCTATGAGCCATAATAATTCTGAGAAAAGATGCTAGCATTTCATTTTCTGAGACCATGACAAAGAAATGTTTAATTCTATTGTCAGCTGCCATCAAGTCTGCTTCAACATATGGCGATCCTATGAAAAGTCCTGCTCAAGTTCTGCAGGTTTGTCTATCCATTCATAGTGTGATGTTGTCCTACTGCCTACTACTTTATCAAACATTATTCTCTTTTCTTATGAATCATGTTGGGTTCTAGGGAGAGTTCAGGCTTGATTTACTCTAGGATACATTTATTGGTGATTTTGGCAGTCCATGGTATCTGAAGAATTGTTTTCTAGTACCACATTTCAAATGAATTGATTCTCTTTCTGTCAACTTTCTTCACTGTTTTTTACAACTATACACAGAAATCAAAAATACTATAGTAATAGGCAATTGGATATACTATAGCAATAACTGAATATGTTGTGGATATAAAGCTGAACAAGATTGCCTTTCTAGATGCTATGATAATGCTTACAAAATGGAAGGGGATGTGATTCTCTTTTCTTCCTCCCTAGAGCTGGGAACAGTATGAATCCCTGTTCTCAGAGAAAAAACAACATTATCATCAGTACTGAGACTGGTTTATGTATGTATGTATGTATGTATGTATGTATTTCATTTATATGCTGCCTTTCTCCCCAGAGGGATCTAAGACAGCTCATAGATAAAACATTTAAAATCTGAATAAAATTCAAAACAATTAAAACATCTACACTCAGTATAGATTCACATAAAATATAAAAAAGTTAAAAACAAACTAAAAACCAACTTGCTCCATAAAAACCACACTATTATGCATTATATACAAAATGCCCACTGGCATAAAAAATGTTTTTATTTGCTGGCAAAAGGCAAGTATGGAGGGGGCCAGCTTAGCCTCCCAAGGAAGGGCATTCCAGAGAGTGAGAACAGCCACGGAGAAAGCTCTCTCTTATGTCCTCACCAGGTGAGACTGTGATCTTAGTTGGACCAAGAGAAAGCCTTCTCCAGCATATCTTAGGGCTATCACAGATTTGTTATGGGGAGATACGGTCTCTCAAATAGTCTGGACCTAAACCGTGTAAGGCTTTATAGGTAATGACCAGCACATGGAATTGTTTCCAGAAACGAACAGGTAGCCAGTGAAACTGTTTTAACAGGTAGTTATATGTTCCCTGTAACTGGCCCCAGTCAGCATTCTGGCTGCGGTGTTTTGAACCTGCTGAAGTTTCCAGACAGTTTCCAAAGGCAGCCCCACAAAGAGTGTATTGTAGTAGTCCAAATAGGATGTAATCAAGGGATGTCTCACCATAGCCAGATCTGACATCCCAAGGAATGGGCACAAATAGTGCACAGGTTTAAGCTGTGCAAATGCACTCCTGGTCACTGCTGAAACCTGGATATCCAGACTCAGAGTGCAGTCCAGGAGTACATCCAAGTTGTGAGCCTGAGAATTCAGGGGGACTGTTACCCCATCCAGCACAGATTGAATCCCTATTCCCTGATCTGCCTTATGATAGACCAGGAGCAATTCTGACTTGTCTGGATAAAGCTTCAATTACTTTGCCATCATCCAGTCCATTACTGACAGCAGACACTGGTTCAGTACAGAGACAGTTTCCATGGAATCCGATAGGAAGGAGAGATAGAGTTGGATGTCATCTGCATATTGGTGACACTGTACCCCAAAACTCGGGATGGCCTCTCCAAGCAGTTTCATGTAGATGTTGGATAACATGGGGAACAGAACAGAACCCTGAGGGACACCACAGGCCAACAGCCAAGGAATCAAACAGGAGTCTCCCAACACCACCTTCGGAGTTCACCCCTCCAAGAAAGACTAGAACCACTGCATAACAGTACCCCCAAGTCCCATCCCAGAAAGGCAGCCCAGAAGGATATCATGGTTGATGGTATAGAACACTACCAAGAGATCCAACACTACCAACAGGGACATACTCCCCCTTTCCAAGTTCCTCCGTAGGTCATCCACCAAGGTGACCAAAGCTGTCTCCATCCCATAGCCAGGTCTGAAGCCAGATTGAAATGGATCTAGATAATCCATTTCATCCAGAAACTCCTGAAACTGGGAGTCCACTACTCGCTCCAGAACTGTGCCCAAGAATGGAATATTAGAGACTGGATAATAGTTATCCAAAATAGTGGGATCCAGGATGGTCTTATTCAGTAATGGCTTCACTACAGCTTCTTTTAGACAGGATGGAAATTGCCTTGCTGCAGAGAGACATTTGTCACTCCCCTTACCCACTTGGCTAGTCCCTCTCTGCCAAGAAGCCAGGAAGGGCAAGAATCCAGTATGCATTTGGTGGCCCTCATTTCTCCAAAGATCCTATCCACATCATTTGGCTGCACAAATAGAAATTTATCCAACAATATCAAACAAACAGGCACTAAGATTACATCCACTGGACCTGTGTCCACTACAGCATCCAAGTCAGAGCAAATCTGAGCAATTTTGTCTATAAAGTGTCCTGCTAATTCTTCACAGTGAGTTGTTGAATGGTCTTTGTTTTATTCTTGGGCAGGGGTAGGCAACCTTTCCCCTTTAAGGGCCGAGGGACTTCAGCTCCCAGAATCCCAGGAGCTATTAGCCACCATGGGACTATTGGCCAACATGGCTGAGGCTTCTGGGAGCTGAAGTCCCTCGGCCCTTAAAGGGGAAAGGTTGCCTACCCCTGTTCTTGGGGGCCAGGGTGTAGAAGGCCCTTGAACACTCAGAAGAGTTCTGCTGGACAAAACTGTGCAGACACAGTGGGGACAAAGAAGTACAGTTTTCTCACTGCTTCCATTTCCTCAACATAGGCCTTCCAAAGGGTCCTAGCCCACTTTTGGTCAGACTCAATCTGAGTCTTCTGACACCAATGTGGTGGACAGGTTTCTGGAGGTAAAAGATTAGGATCAGCTTGAAGCCAGTCTGCAGAGGCCCTTTTGTTACAATCAGAAATCAAAGCATGCATGCATATTTAAAATGGGGTAAATTTGTTGGTATTTCCTGTCAAGTCAGTTTATGGTGACTCTAAGCCCCAAACTTTAAAAGCCAGTCTTGTAGTATCTTTGAGACTGTAGTACCTTTCTTTCTTTGAAGTCTGTGAAAGATCAGGCTTCCAACTTCTTTCTTTCAGTTAGGGCCTTTACAGACTGCCAGAAATAATGCAACTTGAGTCCACTTTAACTGCCCTGGCTCAGTGCTAGGGAATCATGGGAACTGTAGTTTATTTTGGCACCAGAGCTCTGACAGAGAAGACTCAATGTCCCAGAAAAAAACTACAAATCCCATGATTCCCTAGCATTGAGCCAGCACAGTTAAAGTGGACTCAAGTTGCAATATTTCTGGCAGTCTGTAAAGGCCCTTAGGGCTCATCCTGTAGCCTTGGAAAGAAAATAAAGTAAACAGATATGCATTATCACAATGTGCCTTCAAGTCTCCTGTCAACTTGTAGCAACCCTATGAATTTCACAGTTGGTATGAATTTCATAGGGGGAAATTTCTTAGGTAAAGAATACTCAGAAGTGGTTTTGCCAATTCCTCTTTCTGAAACATAAATTACAGTATTTGGCATTCATTAGTGGCTTCTCATTCAAATATAAACCAGGACTGATCCTGTTTAGCTTCTAAGGTCAGTGATAACACCAAGAAGAGAAACAGAGGCACACAGGGTCTGTCTGGAGGCTGCAGGGAAGAAGAGACTTCTGTTTTTGCTGGCTTGGACCTCTGCTTCCCTCACTGGACTGGGCTCTTGCAGGACTGAGGCCTTTTTGAAACATCAGCTTCCTGCTTGCTGCTAGCCTCCATAGACTAAGCAACCAGAGGTTGCTGCTGAGCCTGTCTCTCCCCTCTCCCCGTCCTTTTGTCCAATGTTATCTGGGTCATGGACCAGCCATGTAACATGGGAGATGCCATTACTTAACCCAACAATCACCTGCTGTGACATGTTTAACAACTTCTTTGCAGATAAAATCTCTCATATAAGAGCCAACTTAGATACCAGAGTTGTAACATAAACAATTGACGAGGTGTCCAGCAACTGTTGATAAAATTATACTGGTTCAGTTTCAATCTGTGAGTACTGATGACATGGACAAGCTTCTTGGTAGAGTGCGGAAAACAACCTGCCCTCTTGATCCTTGCCCTTCATGGCTGGCTATCCAGGGGGGAGATGCCTTGAGGGTATTTCTTAGAGACATCATCAGTGCATCCCTTAGGGAAGGTCACGTTCCATCCTGTTTGAAGGAAGCACAGTTAGGCTACTCTTGAAAAGACCTTCCCTGGACCCTCTGGAAATGAACAGCTATAGGCCAGTTTTGCTCCTACCTTTTTTGAGCAAAGTGATTGAGAGGACAGTTGCTCTTCAACTCCAAGCTGTCTTGGGGGAAACCGATTATCTAAATCCATTTCAAACTGGCATTAGGACAGTATATGGAGTTGAGACTGCCATGGTCGCCTTAGCTGATGACCTTCATCTGGGCATCGACAGGGGTAGTGTGACCCTGTTGGTGCTCTTGGACCTCTCAGCGGTTTAAGATACAATAGATCATGACATCCTCTTGGATCACCTGAGAAGGTTAGGAATTGGAGGCATTGCACTGCAATGGTTCTATTCTTTCCTTTCAGGCAGATTCCATAGGGTGATTCTCGGGGACAGTCGCTTTACAAAGAAAAAGCTTAACTGTGGCATCTCTCAGGGTACCATCCTATCCCCAATGCTATTCAATATATATATGAAGCGTCTGGGAGAGATCATCCAGAAACATGGGGTGGGGTGTTATCAATATGCTGATGACACCCAGATATATTTCTCCATGGCTTGGTCTTCAGCTTTGACTTCAGATGGCATCTCTCCTCTCAATGATTGCCTTAAAGCAGTAATGGACTGGATGAGGAAAAACAGATTAAGAGTGAATCCAGATAAAATGGAGGTACTTACAGTAGCAGCCCTGAAACCAGGTATTGGGATGCAACTGCCAGTCCTGGATAGGGTCACACTCTCCTCTTAGCACTGTGTTCACAGTCTGGGAGTGCTCCTGTATCCATCACTCCAGATGATAAATCAGATAAATGTGATGGTCAGGAGTGCCTGTTATCAGCTTTGGCTGATACACCAGCTGAACCCTTTCCTGCAAGTTAGGGACATTGAAACTGTGGTGCATGAGCTGGTATCCTCTTGTCTTGATTTCTGTAATATGCTCTACATGAGGCTACCCTCATACTTGGTCCAGAAACTTCCACTAGTACAGAATATGGCAGCCAGGCTGGTCTCAGGAACATCAAGAAGAGACCATACAACACCGATCTTAAGATCACTTCACTGGCTATATTGGTTATCACTGGCTATGTTGGTTATCACCTTTAAAGCCATAAATGGCTTGGGTCCAACCTATCTTTGGGACCGCCTCTTCCCGTACAATCCAGCCCGCACACTCAGGACATCTGGGATGAATCTACTGCAGTCTATTAAAACTTGGCTGTCTGCAACCACCTAATGGACCTTTTCGACAACCGCTCCCAGATTATGGAATGGCCTGCCATATGAGATCCGTCATATTACCACCTTGAACAACTTTAAAAAGGCTGTTAAGATGGATCTCTTCCAGGAGGCCTTTCCTGAATAGATATCCTGGCCATCAAGAGACAGCCCAACCTGTTCTCCTGATTCTGCTGCAGTTTTCGTTTATCTGTTTATTTGTATTATCATTTTAAGTGTGTTTTTAAATTGTCATTGTTTAATAGTATTTTAAGCAGTGGGTGGGATTGTCGGACATGTAATCTATATTTTAATGTTGTAATCCGCTTCGGTTGCATTACGCAGAGGAGTGGGATAAAAATAAATTTTCTTCTTCTTCTTCTTCTTCTTCTTCTTCTTCTTCTTATTATTATTATTATTAATTAAAATCTGATGCCTTTTGGATATTTGGGCCCATCTCAAATTTCTCCTCTGGTTGCCACTAGGGCATGTAGCAGGCTTGTGTTTTCACATAGGAACACAATAATCAGAACAGGCCCAAAATGTTTTGTTGCCTGAAGCAGACCAGCAGATAATGGTCTTAATTTTGAACAAGCCCTGGTGTCTAGTCAGCTAAGTTACTATGGTATATGAACAGAAAATTCCACAAATGCTCCTTGACCTCTCTATCACTAAAAACACTATGACAACCAATTAAGGAATAAACAGTCTACTGCCTTTTCATAGAAACCCAAATCCACAGCCTAAAGTAATGACCTAACTTGGAAGGGCTATCCATGACAACCATGTACAAAAAATATTCAGCATATAGACTGATATCCATGAGCACAAGAATGGACACTAAAGATGTTTTCACACGGGGCTTTTGGAGGACGCTAGCCGGCCTCCGTCCGGCCCCACTCCGGACCCACTCCGGCAAAATGTCAAATGTTTCATACAACGTTGCAGCAAGCCCCGCCCCTTCCGGTGCCATCCCCGGCGCTAGCCGGCGTCAGTCCGGGGCTTGCTGCGCGTGTTCACACGATGTCGCAGTAAGCCCCACCCCCTTTAGCTCTAACTCCGGCATCAGCGCCGGAGTTGTAATTCCGTTTTTTAAAAGGAATTAGGTCACTGCCGCCGGAGCCATTCCAGAGTGAGCGGAAGGCTCCGTTCCGGAATGGCTCCAGGCGGATTTGGATGTTTGTGTATGAAAACGTCCTAAGAGTATTTTGGGCATTAAATCTTTGATGAATGCTTTGAAAACACATTCTGAGACAAAGGTTTTTAGGGTTAAAATATGAGTTCAAAATATTTCCATCACTCTGAAAATGTTTTCCTCTCATTTTTTTCCTCCTGCAACGATTTTTAGGGGGGGG
>JAIPUX010001232.1:19996785-20011303 GCA_020142125.1 Phrynosoma platyrhinos
AACTATTGGGGGGGGGGATGAAGATGGGCAGCCATGGGCCACCCTGGGAAGCAGAGGATGGGGGCCAAGGCAGCACCACGCCTTGGCCCCAATCCTCTCTTTTGGTGCCTGGGAAAGGAGTGCCAAAAATAGGGCTCCTTTCCCAGGCAGCAAAAAGGGCATCCAAAAAGCTACCTTGCAGCTCTTTTGTGCCTTTTCCAGTCCAGGGTGTCCAGACGCTGTGCTGGGAGGACGTCACCTGAGCGCTCGCCGTGTGCAATGGCACATGCTCTGATGATGTCCTTGGGAAGGTGTTGGGGTGCCTGGTGTGTGGCTGCCCCTCCCCTTCCTTGGCTGGAGATAGGGCCTTTGAACCGTCTGCAGAGCCCCTATCTCTTTCAAGGAAACCCTTAGATATTTGTTTGGCCCTTTGATATACAGCTATCAATCTTCACCTGTGGCTATTTTCAGCCTATAAATAGTCTACCAAAATTCTGGTTAAATGTTCTGGTTAGGATTCCTGGTGACACTACATGACTTTGAATTCTGATTCAGCTTCAGCTCAGTCCATATTCCTCTCCTTTATCTAGGGTGAGTCCATCTTCCTATCCATTCAACTGGAGCACACTGGACAGGTAATTGTCACCATTAAAAAGCCTTTCATCTATCTCACACTAACTCACTTTATTCCTGAGATCTTGTTTGAATGTGTGAGTGAATTCATGTTTTTGTATGCTTGATCCCTTAATAAAAATACAAATTAATTCATAAAAATCTTGTCTCTATGCATCTAATCCCTCCATAAATGCTGGGTTTGCCTTCTGCTAACTATTTGAGCTAATACTAAAAATTCTCCAAGATGAGGTTCATATTACATAGCCTAGACCTGATTTGGGGTTTGGGGGCTGCATAGTGTAAACAGTACATACCCATCCGGGGGGGGGGGGGGGTTCAGAGTATAGAGGTAAAGTATATAAGCCCCAAGAAACCGCTGTGCTGCTCCATAATCATTGCTTACTTATAAGTTGTACTAGATCCTCTACTTTTGTACAGAACTTGGGAAGCTACTTTTAAGAAGAAAGAACATAATACATGCTGATGTCATCCATAAATGAGCGATGATTGGATTATGCTTTGAAGCTCATTAATCACTTATCTGATCATTGTTTTCAGCACATCATAAGTTTCCAAGGACTATTTTTATGCAGTACACTTCCAGCTACATCAACTTTTTATGTCATTGGTGTGAAAAACGAGTAAAATCAAGTAAACTGAATTCAAGAACAGATATTATAAACAAGGGACATGAGTAAAATATTCAGTGGAACATCCTCAAGGCTAACTATTTTGTGTTTCCTAGTCCTAATATATCCCTATGTTAGAAAAAGGTATCAGCATATTGTTGCTGTTTTTTTAAAAAAATCATTCTTAATAACACAGAACATAGATTAGTGAGATTTGCATCATAGCCTCCACTATAATAATGACAGACTGGAAGCTGATTTTGAAGAGAGGTCATATGAAATGTCGAGGTGAGAGCATATTTAGTTGTTGATCTGTGAACTGTAACTGAGGGCAAGTAGAGACATATTTCAAGCAGTTAATTTCCTCCACAGCTTCCTCTCTGATCTTTAACCTCCAGAGTGTGAGAGGCAAGCTTCAGTTGGGTTTCACCCCATAGTACTGCCCATTGATCCTTAATGTCCTTGGTTGCCACATATCTATTTAGTGCAACATCTTTTGGTGATGAGGGTGGTTTTTTTTGTTTTTGTTTTTGTCAATTTGCCTGCTTTGTTGACCTCCTTATCACTCTCAGTGAAGTGTATCCTTTATCAGTTTCTAGAGTTATGAAAAACTTTCCCAGATGCAGATGTCTGGGTAAGAAGCCGAGCACTCATACACTTTCCTTAATGGAGCTGCATGCTTTACTGATCATAACGGTTGAATGGTGTATTTCATTTGTGTTCATTTACATAATTTACTGATTAAACTACATATTTAATCTGTTGACCTTTACTCTCCACTTATCCCTCATTTGCTGAGATGTAATCAATTTACAGAGTTTGCTGAATGCAGTTCTTATCTCCTAAAGTTTGTCCATGTCTTAGGCATCAGATATTTACAAATCTATAGCAGTCTCTTTGCATCTTGCAGATAGCTTTCTTTAAAACATTTCAACAGAGAGAGAGAGAAAGAGAACTAAACACCATGAAATATATTAATTGGGCACAGGCTGCTACTTAGATATAAAAGTATATTATAGATTTAATCTTGAATGTTTGACCAATGGCTTAAAGAGTTGCAAATAAGTTACCAGATGCAGTAAAGTAAGACGTTATGTCCCCAAAATTGTAACTGAAATTAAGAAAAGTTTTAATACCCTGCCATTCTTTATAATAAATATGTTTTCTACAATTTTGTGACTCAGGGCCTCTGCAGGAATTGGCAGGTCAGGGGTGTGGCAAACCCATGCTGTGGCCCCGATCCTCCCTTTTGCCACCTTGAAAAGAGTGGCAAAATGCTGCTCCTTTTAGGGGCAGCAAAAGGCCACCCTAAGAGCTCTTCCTCACCCTTTTGGCATAGTGTGTCAGAACACTGCACTGGGAGGGCATTCTGATGTCATGTGCTATGCATAACAGTGCATGGCATCAGGACAGTGTCAGCGTGGGGATGGGGCAGCCAGCATGTGGCTGCCCTGCCCCAACTCTATCACCAGGCCAGCCCTTGGGCCAGTCTGCAGAAGCCCTTAATGCCTTTGAATAGGTCAGTCTTCCTTTCTCCATCTCACTCTTTGAGATAATATCCTTGGAATCTATCTAGCCACACATCTATCAATTGATCTATCCCATTTTTCCTGGCATACAGACAAATAGGTTTCACAGAATTAGTATTCACATCACTGATGGTGGTGGATCAGGCAAAAGAAGATTGGAGCACCTCAAAGATGATGTTTTTGTCACTGGGAATGGTCCTTGGCTCTTGCTTCTCTATTTCTTCCCTTTTCTTCTCCCAAGTACCTTGTTTTGGTATTTGGAGTTTAGTCCCCTTACTCAATGCACAAAATTGATCCAGGGACAGAGAAGAATTATGCAAATAGAGTCTATCAGCTGTTTGGTACATCTAGTAATTCTGACAATAACCTTGATAAGAGGCATATCCCAATAAACCATTTGAAGTATGAGAAGCAATTAATTTATCTGGATTAAGATGATTCCTGAAAGAAAGAAGAAGAGATATAGAAGATGATGAATATTTATTACTGTATCTCCGTTGGCACCATCACCCTCATCGCTGAGAAGCAAGCAAGTTCTAAAGGTATTAGTGAGACCTTGGCCATTCTCAGCTGTCCCCCAAGGAAAACCTGACATCCAATATAGGCAGAATACCTTGCCTTGACCTCTATGACTGGATGAACTGTAGAGAGAATGAGGTGGGATGAAAAGGTAAAATACTTATCAGATAAATTTGTACAAATGAGACAAACACATTCTAGTAGATAACTTCTGTATCCATTTGACTAGTGGATAACCTCTGTATCCATTTCCAAGTTTTCCCTCTTCCCTCTCCTATATGCGTTAAATGGCTTTAACAGGTTATAGCATATTAGTTGACTATTATGTACATTTTAATGTACAGAGTTTCAAGGATTGCAAAATTTCAGCTGGTCGGTGTTACCCATGATAATTTCTAAAATTGTTCTTTCTGGGTGCAAGCATAGGATTTAGGGAATGGCAGATACAGTTGATGAACTTGAAAGAGGCTGAGTTAATGAAGACTGGAAACCAGATGGGGGAGTTTATTTGAAATGGATAGCTGTGGATTACTAGATTCCCTCCATGGATACCAACAACACCAGCATATTAGACTGCTATTAAACTACTGTTGTTGTTGTTGTTGTTGTTGTTGTTGTTTGTCTTCAGGTCAAGGCAACACTGTCATGGGGATTTTTTGGCAAGGTTTGTTTGGAGAACATTTGCCATTGCCTTCCCCTGAGGTTGAGAGAGTATGACTTGCCCAAGACCACACAGTGGATTGACATGACTAAGCCAGGTTTCGAGCCCTGGTCTCCAGAGTCATAATCCAATGCCCAAACCACTACACCATGATGACTCTCATACTGGAGTTTTGTTTTATAAGATCCATCCTGGGGTATAGATCTTGTTGTTGTTGTTTTTAAAATCATATTTAACCTTATCCAGCACTTGGTATCAATTTTTGGTCCCAGCTCATGCATTACTGTGAGTATAAAAATTCCGAAGGGGGAAAGGTGATAGAGAAGACTTTTGACTTTTAGCAACCTTGTAGATTTTCTTTATCTGATGTTTTACTGTCCATAGATTCAAATGCTTTTCTTTTCCTCAAGTGCTAGTTAATCATTGTGTGTTCACTTACATTATTTGAATAGGCATATTATGTTTTGTTTGTTTGTTCCAGGATTTGTAAATAATCTGTAAATATTTAGTTCTGCTTATTAAATTATTAAGTATAGGATTATATCAAATGAGGTTAGTGGTTTATGATGCAGCTATAAATGAAACAGAACTTCCCTGATTTTTGATGTGAAGCTACATGTTAGTTATACTTTGATGGCCAAATATTCATTAGTCTACAAAATGCACCTTGAAATAAACAACTTTCTCATTGTTACTATTTCAGACATAATATACTGAAGAGCAGAATTGTGTTGTATCACATACAATAGCCAACTGTAAACTGTCTTATTTATTGTGAGGATATTTAGATTGAGTTGTTTATGGGCAGTTTTAATGAAATATTTTTTGTATTCTGCATCTATTGTTGCTTTGTTCCAATGTCCTCCAATATAATGTATATGTGAAGCCTCGAATATTGTACTTAATGTATTGTTTTACAAGATAGGAAATGGGTTAGAATCAACAAAATGCTATGCTAAAATAAAGCTGCACTTTAAAGCTGCCAAAAGACTTTGTTATTATGTACATATAGCATCTAGAAAACACTCAGTATACTAAGATGGAAGATTGTAGTACACATTACAGAAGCAGAAAAAGAAGTGTCATGCATCTTTCCATTTTCACTCAGGCTCTAGTCTACATATGCTGAGTGAGACACAAATTCTGTGGTAGTAGAAATTTGTTGTTGTACATCAAGTTGTTTCAAATTTATGGCAACCCTCAGGTGAACCTGTCATATGATTTTCTTGATAAGATTGCCTTCTCTGGAGGCTGAAAGCGTGTGACTTGCCCAAGGTTACCCAATGGGTTTTCATGGCTCAGTACCTGATCTCCAGAGCTTTAGTTCAACACTCAAACTACTAGGCCACACTGGTGCTGGATAAATCTTTGTTTTGATTTAATTCTAGTTTGCATTTTTTCAATCTTTTCCATTTATTCTAAATTTTTAGGATTTTTTTTTTATGTTTGTACAAAAAAATATGCCTATCTGGACTCATGTGGTGAATGATGCTGCAAGGGAAGATAGGAATTTGAGATCCTTCATAGTAGAGACCAGGATGCTTTGTATCTGGCACAAGGTACCAGAATGCTGCATGTGATGTGCATACAGTCAGGGGCTATTTATGGCCCCTCAAGTGCCTCTTTGGATCTTCACAGTGCAGGAGTCAAAGATATTGTGTCAGCAGGATCAGCAATAGACTGGGTTTTGTTAACAGCAGCAGGTTGAAGGGTTTTCTCCAATGCTGCTGCAGTCAATTATCTGGTGTTGGGTAGTAGTGGTTTACTCATTTGATTATTTTGCTCAATTGATTTACTAATTGGGATTTATTCTTGTGAATTTTGGGTTGGGAGCATCATTGTTTGATGTGGGTTGGTTGTGGGGTGACCCATTTGGCCCTTGGGGGCTGTTTTGCATTCAGATTAGCCAAATGCAGTTATTAGTATCTTCTTCCTGTTCTCCCCCCTCCCTTTCTTTCTTTTGTCAGGCCTCTCAGGTGAATGTCAGCATTTGTGGGGTGGTTAATTGTTGTTGTCTCTTTTGGATATCTGGTGTACTTATTGTGAGGAGACTACTATGCAGTATTGGTTTATCTTTCCCCCTCAGGCCTGTTCTAACTTGTTGGTTGCACTCTGTTACCATTTTGTAGTGGTTTTGTTTTATGAGGTACAGCCTAGTGTGGGTCCATTGTGGGGAGAGGGCCTAATGAGGATTATATTCTAGTGGTGGATTTATAGGCCTGTGCACATAACGTGGCCTATCTTATTTCTGGTGGTCTTGCAGGTATATAGGATTTTGTTGCTATTTTCTTTTATTTTGGAATTGTGAGGGGCCATTATGTGTTGTCCTTTTACTGATGGCCATTTTCAATGTGCTTCATGTGAGTCCTGCCATTTTGTATTACATTTGTATGGTGGAAAGTAATTCTGTCTGCAGACTGTGGGGCTGGCCATTTTGAGAGTGCTGCCATTTTGTTTTTTTCTGTGTTGTGAGCACCATTTTTTTATATAAGGACAAGAGCATGTAAAACCATTTTGTTGCGAGTTTAACAGCTCTTCTGGCCAACACCTATGCAAATCCAGATGTGAATGTTCTATTTGTATCAGGTCTTTTTCCTTTCATAATTGCTCAAAGGGAAAGAGGATGAGTGGTTCCAAAGAGCAGCAGAGTGGTAAGCAAGGATTTGGAGGTTCCTTTGTAGTTAGTAGAGCTGGTACTGGGCAGTGTGCTTCCCTCCCTTATATGCCCTCGCTGAGAAATTAGTGGTTCCTTGTTTCATGAGCAGACTGAACGGCCAGCTACTTCTTTGGTCTTTTGGGGTATCCAGATTGATACTTTAGAGAAGCATTGTACATTGCCTCAGGAAAAGTTGAATGACTTAAACATGAGAGTGTTGATCTTTTGGGGGCTGTGGAAAGCAACTCATAGGGAATTTCAGGAGCTTATTGACCATCTTAATTTTGCCTGCTCCTGATAGGGCCTTTAAAACACATCTTTGTGATACTATTTTTGTTATGAGATAGCCCCATCATAGCTTTACATTGTCTTGGGGGATTAGGGAAGATTTGGAAGAATATGACATGATTTTTTGCAGCCTTCAACGGTGTTTCTTTTTGGAAGGATGAGCTACATCTTTGTGACACCTTTACATTTTCAGATATGATTAGGTCTTTAGGCTTTGTAGTGTATTTTAGAGGGGGCTTGATGAAGGGGAAAGCCTTGGTTTTACAAGCATTGAAGGATTTTCAGTGTCTGGAGAGCCATGGGGAAGGTAATCCCAAACATATGGTCTTTGTCCAGAGAAAGATCAAAAGGGAGCTTAGTAATATCATGTACATGGAGTTGGAACACTTTCTCCTGTGTCCCTCCATACTTTTTTTGTTGGCCAGAGCGCTATAGGGCTGATGGTGTTAATTTGTGAGACGAGGATAATATATTGTTCCTGTGAGATTTGCAACAGTGGATGAGGGCTATATTGGCTGGCTTGGTGGGGGAAAGGGACTAAGCAGACACTTGTCCCTTGACCATGGCAGGTAGCAAGGGGTGAATATAAGTCATTGGTGATTACTCTTATCAGCTTTTTGGTATAAGGTAGAGTTCTGAACCCCACTCTTATAGGGTTCTGAAGCCTGGGGTATTGGGGAAGGAGGCTATCCTTGAGGTTAACCTGGGATCTGGGCTGCCACTTGTAGAGTTCTGAGGCTTGGGTGGAAGTCATCTATGTTATCTTCCCATTAAAGCTCACTGGGGAGCACCCACATTTTTGGATTACCCTTGGGACTGAAGTGTTTTGCCCAAGGAAAGGCAGATAAGGTTTTTAAGGAGTTGAGACCTGGCCTCAGCTGGACCTGCATCAATTTGCTCCTCCATCTTGCTTCATCTCCAGGCCAACAAATCTTAAATTGGCTAGGTCAAATAAAGTGGCCATTCTCTGTTTTCCATGTCTGGCATCATTGGGGCTCAACAGATTGCCCCTAATAGGTGGCTCCACACCACCGCTGGAAACACTAGGTTGGGGACACATGCCAAGCACCCAACCCAGCAGTTCCTCGGTGCAGAAAGAATCTGCAAAAAGTGTATCTTTTTTGTGCTGCAGAAAGGGCACCCTTGTCACCATTGTGGTGGCTTTTATGCACTCCTTTGGCACAGCATGTGTAGACACTGTGCCAAGGGAGCACCCTGATGCCTCCCACCATGTGGTTGGGTGTGCAATGTGAAGCTGGTGTGGGGGCAGAGTCAGGGCTGCCGGCATGCAGTCGCCACACCCTAACTCTGCCCCCAGACAAGCTCTTTATGCCAGTCTGTACAGCCCATTATTTTCATGGTTGGTATCATTCATGTTTGTGTGTCTTTCCCAAAACATATCATTTCTGTAGTAATTTAGCCTCATATTATTATTCTTTACTGATGCATCTGTAATTATTCTTTATTATTATTTACTAATCCAGCTGCATATCTAGGTGATCCAACTGGATCCTTTTTTTAGATCCATATAGAATGGCATGTCACATCAAAGTGCAGAAATGGCAGGTGCAGCATAGATAAAGTGTGTGTGTGTGTGTGTGTGTGTAGACAGAGAGAAAGATAGATAAATAGATAGATGCCTTGTAACTTTGCAGAAAGGATGTTTTTAAGTGTACCATAATCTTTAGAAGACTGAGAATAACAGTGGGAAAAATATTGGCTGGCATCTTCAGTGGCATATACATGTGTAAGTCTTGCTACACATGTGGGATGAATTATTCATCATAACACAGCAGACATATTCTGGTGACAGCAGCCGAAGAGGAACTGAACATACAGCAAATGTGTGGATTGCATGTGCACATTGTACATTTTGGTTGTGCATTCTGCACTTTGGTTGCACATTGTGGATACACATTGTACACTTCTCATTCTGCAGTGGCACTCAGTAATTAACACGTGTTTTCAATGTTGCTATTCTTCATGGGACTGGCATAGTGCTGGCATAGCATAAGTGGCATAATGCTAGCATACTGTATCTCTACATATGAACAATTACACTACACTGAGGGGATGAAGTGAGTAATGCAGTCTACATCCTATGAAAGTTTATGGAAAAAGTATGAGAACATGAAGGTCCTTTTTGATTTGTTTTTTCGGTTTTGTTTTTGTTTGTTTTTGAGAGGCAACAACTCCCAAGTTTTAGAAAAAATACTTGTGTTTAGTTCTAGCTTGTGCTACATTGTGGAAAGGTAAAATCTAGATTGGATGTATGCCAAATATCATGTGACCAACCCCATCATTAAGGGGGTACTTTCTTCCCTTTCTTCCTACTTGACCACTATGATACAAATGAGAAAAACAAGTTCTGTGAATGCTTTTTCACCCTAGTCAGAACTGAATGAGCTTTAGCTTTTTTCTTTTATAACATCCTGAAAATAGAAATATCCAGCAACAATGTCACAAAAACAAAACAAAACAAAAACAGCTTTTGAACTCCTCAGTGCTCCATAAAAGATTTCTTTCTTTATTTATTTGTTTTCTCTTTTTGTCCTCTTCCTCCTCCTCATCATCATTTTTGTTGTTTGTTTTGGGGCATTTGGGTTTGCTGCTTATTAATCTACCAACAGATGCTAGCAATGTACAAACACCCTAAAATTAATAAATGAAATGAAGTACTGGTCCAGTGTTATGTGGCTCATTTAATCATGACCTACAGGATGGCTGGCAATGGATCCCCACAGAGCTCTACTGGGTGGGTGCAGCTACAGTGGTGGAGAATATGGTCCTGGTGCCTAGGTGACTGAGCTACCACAAACTTCCCTGATAACTTATTATTTTGGTTTGTCAAACAACATCATTGGATGCTGCAACAGGTTATCAGCCCATCAAATCAACCTGTTAAATCAACTTTTGACATTGGCAGCCAGCAGCAACAACAGAAAGACATGAACAACTGATGTACATATGTTGAATTGTCTATGAAGCAATTTAGAGGCCCTTCTGATTTTTTTTAAAGTGTCAATGACCTCTGGTAGCATCAAGCTCACTGAATTTTGATCTTAACCCTGTGCTTCTCTAAACCTGCCTCAGCAGTTGTAGACGCCTTAATTGCAGATGAGGCAGGAAATTAAAGTAAATTCAAACAGGTCATCCTGAACATCCTCACCATTTCACCTATCTCCATTACCTTAGTGACCTGCAGCTGAGGCCCAACGTACACCATAGAACCCTGGGAGAAAGTTTCATACAAATGGCTTCTAGTGGCTGAGACCAGCCATGAAAATGGTGACAGAAATGGATGATCTTGTACTCATAGAGCAATTTGTATCTGCCTTACCCCTCCACCCCAAAACTGTGTGAGGTATCATAAACCTTAAATTCTAGATGAAGCCCTCATCCTTATGGAAGCCTTCACAAGGATAGAAAAGGCTGGATACAAATGGTAGTAATTAAGCTTTAATTGTGATTCTAGATGACCCTACCTAGGGGCTGAGCTGAACAGAGTCCACCCCTCTGGTAGCTGCCCCACGAAGAGAGAAAAGTTGCCACCAGATCTGATTCTAGTCCAGAAAGAACAAACTTATAATCCCAAAGATCCACAGTGGACGCTGCTTATCTGTTTCGCATGCAGTCTGGAGAGCAATATCTGCAAATATTTCCTAGTTATGCAATGTTCCTGAGTCAAAGCACAGATAGCCCAAGTAAATGGGAAGCTTCAGGTGAGTGTCAGTGGTGTATCTTTGGCTGAATGATTGGAAAATGACAACACTGGTCAACACAGGATGCAGTAGGTCTTTGGTCAGGGAGATGTTGGACTGGCCAGCAACAGATATATTGTTGGCTTGCTGCATCCATAGAGAAATAAATCCTTATGGGACAGCCTGGGTCACAATAATGACAGAGAAGGACATGATGTCATGTCTTCCTTAGGACAAGAAACAGTAGTCAAGGGGTCTGGCCCCATCTGGGACTCTAATTTTAAGGAAATGGGCTTGGAAACAGAAGAAGAACAGGCTTCTCTGGCAGCCAAGTTCTCAAGACAACAAGCGACTAAGTGACAGCAGAATGACCCTACCCTATAGCCTTCATTTCATCATGAGACTTTAGGGAAATTTGCAGGACAGAAATCAAATGGGACTTCAATCTGAGATAAGAAGGCAATTATTGTATATGGCGGACACAGGTGATGTCCAGGAGAAGGTGGTGTTAGAACAGGAAATTCTCAGGCTTGCCCATGACATAATTGGTGTTGGCCAGCTGTGGCTGAAAAAAATCCTGGCCCAAGTTACACAACAATTCTTTTAGCTAGGGCTGTATGAGCAAATTTGACAGTATTGTGTCTCCTGATTCTTACATCAAAAGACCCAGTTGAGGGTGGCTTCCCAGAGTCCACTGTAGGTATGTATGGATTCCCAGAAGTCCATTGTCCCATCCATAACCTACTGACTTTCTGGGGTCAATGAAGCCTTCAGAAGCCATACATGCTTACATTTTTACTTAGGGTATGCCACCCAGTAGGACTCGGAGTACCCTCCATAAGTGGCACTGATGATCTTCCCAATTTGTACTATAGACAATAATGTTATCGATATAAGCAACTGCACAGTCCCTTAAATGATTGTGTACTTGATCCATAAGGCTCTGGAAGAGCTGTTGCCCTATGAATATGGTCAAATTGATATAAGCTCTTAAATGTGGCAAATGTTGCTTTTCCCAGGCCTCTCTAATAGTTTTTTGCCATGAGCGACAGAAACCAGGCTAGGCCCAATTTCTCAAGTAGGTTTTCCACATAGGGCATGGGGTAAGAGATAACAATTAATTCCTGAAAATCAATGTAAAATCAAATGGACCCATCTATTTTAGGGACCAGCATAACTGGCTCAACCAGAGACTTTGTGATACATCAGAAACTGTCAATGCTAAAATTCTATCCACTTCTTTATTGATCACTTCTTCTAGTTTCCAGGGTAAACCAGGCCAAATATGCAAACCAGGTTCACATCTTGGTTTAATATAATGGACTATTAAGGAGATAAATCCAGTTCCTGGGACAATATACATCCAAACACTTGTTCAATATGTCTCACCTGTCACTGTTGGCATTAATTCATGAAGCCCCCTTCCAGTCCCTCACCAGTGAATGTAGCTGATCATTGTCATCTTTTGTTGTCTGGGACAAAAATGTATCTCTCTCCCTCCGTTCCTTCAAACCTTAATGTTGAAAATATATGACTGCTTTTTATTTCCCCACAATCACCTTGTAATCTACAGGCCCCACCTGCCACACTAACTCAAATGGAATCTGTTTCAAATGGACTTCAAAGTTCCTTGGAGAGAAACATGCTCCATCTCCACCCTGTGAATTAATTTAATCTGAAAGAAAAAAAGTAAATATGAAAGAACTGCATTTCTTTTTAATTAAAACTTAATTATTATAAATTAAAATTAATCTGAATAATCAATTATGAATTACTGGATTAGTGTGTTTAATTTCTTTTTATGTTTACTTTCATTTGGATTTATTTTACTTGCTAATGTTTTTCAGGTGAACAGCATTGTATTATGTTACTCTTTGCTTTTTTGGGGAAAAATATGAAACTGAGATTCTTATTGGTTAGTTCCCAACTAGGGTAGACTTGCTGAATTCATTGTTCAACAATAACTCAATGTGTAAATCCCATTGACTCAATGGTTCTACTTTAATTGGGACTAACAATAGGATCCGGATGTTTCAAGTAGGTGCCAGGTATGTATGTACCGTATGTATGTATGTATGTATGTATGTATGTATTTGTTTTAGTTTTGTGCCACAGTTAAACATATATTGTTCTTTCACAATGTTTAGGATTTTGTATACATCAACTGATAACAATGCCAATTAAATCTACGTCAATCTCTTTCCACAAAAAAATGTGAAAATAGAGAATAAATATTTCTTCAAGGGACTATATAGTATTTACATCTAATCCTGACCCAAGCAGCCAATTTGCATCCACATGTGTAACTCTGCTGAATTTATACATGGACCATTTATGCCACTTACAGATTTCAAATTTCAAAGATTCATTGTTCAAGACAAATGGGTTTCCCTGTGAAGTGCCAGTAATTTCATTAACTTGGGATAGATAAAAATATTGACCTAGTGTTTCACTTATTGATTAAAGCCTATGGTTAACTTTGTTTATTAAGAGTTAGTTTTCCAGAGGATACTTAAATACAAATGAAGCCTTCATGCCAAAATAGGTTTTAATGCCAATAGCTACACTGAGGGAAAATCTTTTCAAATTTGTCCAGTAAATACAGTCAGTTTTCTTGAAGAGCCACTTTAGGAAGTAAGTAAATAGTGTTGGACTAGCCTAAAAATTCCATCTCATACATTATGACATCACAGTTGATTCTGGTATTATAGACCCTACCTTTGTCTGCATCACTTTTTCTTTTATGGTGGTAACTGGGATGTCAGTGCAGTTTTTCAAAGGACTGGACTGGTATCTGGGGTTTTCAGTTTCCAAGTGCAATTTTAGTTTCATTTATTCATTTAGAACCTTTGTGCTAGTAATTAATTCATACAGATGGAAATAAAAGGTCTAGGTCTGTACCAGTGTCATAAAATTCTTCACATTCTTCTACTGAAAAATCAATACTCCTTCTTTTTCATTTCTTTCTTTCAGTGATTCTCCTGGATTGCCACCATAGCTTGTTATTATTTGAGTGCCTTCAGAGCAGTTCCCATAAGCAGTTATCCACAGGCTACCTCAAAAATCACTGCCAAAATTCTCTGCAGACTCTTTCCAAGTTTATCTACTTCATCTAGAAGCAATGTGAATTGTTAAGCCTAAGCAGTTGATTAGTTGCCCAGACACAATGCTACCAACATAGATGTTCAGATCTCATCTGAGGCTTAGTCACACAGAACTCCTCTGATAATTCAAAGTCCAAATGATTTTCAACAGATTTTTTTCACACTTGTTTTTTTTTCAGCATACCACAGAACTAAGGTTGGTTCACTCTAGATAATTTTCAAGTTATTTGACTAAGTATACAAGTATAACTATTTATTCATATACATTTTATTTAATTTAATATTTGTGTGTATTTATGTGTGTCTGTATATGCATCTGTGTGTATATATGTAAATTTAAATAATAAAGGTGAAATAATAAAATAACACAACATAATATACAAAAATACAACAAAATTGGGAGGTAAAAATGGAATACAGGTATACAAAAATAAATGCAAATGATGGCTTCTGATTATTAAAACCAAATAAGAAAATATTGTGACTCAACTGAATATGGATCAAGATTTGTATATCTCCAACAATCTCATTTTCTTTCTTTTTCAATAACTTACTTCAAATGTTAGTTTTTATTCTGAGCTCTGCATTATAAATGTACTCTCAGATATAGTTACATTTAGCATTTCACAGGAGGTCATCTTAATTAGGAATGCAACATCTATCTGTGATTTCTATTTTCCAAAAGTAAAATGACATATTTGTAGTTACAATATATTAAAATTACAGACTTCCAATACACATTTCTGATTGGCTTGGGTTCAAATTGCAAGGAGAGCACATTGTTAAAATGTAAGTACAGTATTTTCTGGCATATAAGACTACTTTTTAACCCAGGAA
>JAIPUX010001232.1:20011403-20031901 GCA_020142125.1 Phrynosoma platyrhinos
CTTTGAAATGTCCTTAAAAGGTTCCTTCTAGAGAAAACACTCTAGTTCCTATTGTAGCTCAGTTTTACAGGAACTACTATCCTATCATAATTAAATATTTTCTGGCACCATTTAGTTGTGTGGAATAAATAAAAGATTAATTATTCCACTCAAATGAGTGAGTCTTAAAAAGTATTTAACAGTATCTCAATATATCAGAAAATGGTATAATGATGTCTATGTGTCATACAACTAATTTCAATTGCAGAGTTTCAAATATTTTTTTCTCTGAGCTTGAAAAAATTAGTGTTAGTCATTGCTTAAAGAATTTATGGTATGGTAACATCAATGCTAGTCAGTGTTTAGCAGGCGAACATGTTATTCTCAATTACTTTTTTAAAAAAAAATAAACCCTTAAAGATTGAAAAAACAATCCTAAATCCTTTAAATGACTAAAAACAACAGCAGCAGAGCCCAACTATGCACACAGTTAACACTAAAATAAACAATGGATGCAATCATGTCCCTATTAACACAAAAAACTAATGCATTAAGTGTATTGTTGTTACTTAATACTCTATGTGATGAGTTCATAAGTGGACTTTTAAACCCAATATATTATATGAAACCAGTGTTAATGAGTGTAAGTATTCATTTTTCAGGGATTAGAACAAGCAGTCCAGTCACACTCCTTGAGACGGGGAACAAAACATTCCATAACAGCCAACAACATAAACTACTGCCACAGACAATGGTCCAGTCAGCCATCTCCTCCACTGATGGATGAAAAAAGGAAAACAATCTGCATACCCTACTCACCATGGAAGAAAGAAGAAGGATGACAAGCACAGCAATGGTGGCTGCTGTTGTAGCATTTCCTATATAGCCCCAGGAGAGGTAGAAGTGGCACATTGCAGCTATTTTTAAAATGTCTTTCTCCTTGGTGTCTTGGGAGAAATGGTATTGTGGGAGGGGTAAGTGTGTATCACTCATGCTGGGAAGGATGTAGAAGTGACACTGTCTTCTACTGACTTACTTTGTCCTCCAACATGGTGGGGAATTTTGCAGAGACTACTTTGAGAAACAGCATCCACCCTCCTGGGCAGAAATGGTGGTGTAAGGAGTGACAAATTGACCACCCAGTTACACTGTCTTGATTAAGGTGATCAGCTCAATGCAGGTTGTGAGTGATAAAATTGTATTATACAGAGATTTCAGAATTAACATTTAAAGCCAAATATTTATATGAATGCAATGTTTAAGCTTTTTTTCAAACTTGAAGACTCTTGGGAAACGATAATGAGCCCAATATTCTGTGGCTAGAAGACTGACTGGAATTAGTTATAAGAAACAGCTTCATTGACTTCCAATACTTTTCTGGGCACAATTCAAAGTGACATACAACTTATTGCTATACAACTTAGGTCCAGACTATCTGCTAAACTGTATCTGTTAATTTACCCAGGACAGTAGTTTGACTTTCTCTTGGGCCTTGTCTGCACAAGCCAGGATATTCTAGGGCAGCCTAGAGAGTGAGACCAGAGTATCCTGGTCTCACTGCTGCCCCAACCTGCCGCCATTGCCTCAGGCTCTATACCCACATCATGGCTGCCCCACTAAACTGTCCAGTAAATCTGCCACCTCCATGTGTCACTCACATCTGAGGTCAGAAGGAGGTAGCCCACTGTCAGTTACATGGCTGGGTGCCTCTTTCTGATGGGTGCAGGAACAGAGAGCTTGGATCTTAATTGAAGTTCTGGAACAACAGGTATTTTTAAGACAGCTATAGTCTATTTCTGGTTCATGAAGAACATGCCAGACAACCAGACTGCTCACAACAGAATTGGGGTTTGAGACATGTGTTGTCAGAACAAGACAATGTCAGAAAGTAGGGGAAAGGTGATCTTTTGGTCTGTGCAGATAAGGCCTAGTTCACAGGCCTATCTGGTTAGGACACAAGGGAGAGGTTTCTTAATTGTTGTTGTCAGGCTGTAGAATTTTTTCCCCCATGTAAAGCTACCCTAGCCCTCTCTCTGCTCTCCTTTTGCTAGCAAGCAAAGATAATTTTATTTAAACAGATTTTTGATGGCTATGTGGTTGAAGGAGACTTTTTATGTGGGTGTGGGTGTGCTGTACTCTTAGCTTTAATGATATATATTTTAAATTTTACACCTTTTAAAATTGATTACATTTTGATACAGTATCTTGTTTAATTTTCTTTTTAACCTTTTTATCATTGGATTTTTAGCTTTACCTTGTTTTAGCTGTGTTGTAAGCTGCTTAGGATCACATGCTGAGGAAAAGGTGTGATATGAATAAATCAAGTAAATAAATGGGGGAACCATTCATTTTCCCCCTGTATTTATTTATTTATCACCTTTCCACAAAACACTTCACAGTAACAAAAACATAAAATATTGAACCAACATATCATTTACCCTGCAGTGCCTTGGTCTTAAGAATACATTCTAAGGGCTTTTTGAAGGAGAAGATTTCCCCCTCCATTTTTTTCAGAAACACTCTATGATGTTCCAGCCTTGGTGGGGCTGATCAGTGCTTCCTTCTACAAATAGATCATCTGGATATTTAGCCACAAAGGCCTCTCTATCTCCAAACATGCCCCCAATGCAGATTCAGAATGCATCTAATTCAATTATCTCCTATTTCTTGCAATAAAAACTCTAAAGGAGGGAAGGTCAAATAAAAAAAAAATAGTTCTACTGGTACTTCTGCTTTGTCAGTGGTGTTCCCATACTGGGTGACACTGGGGACCTCCAACCCCAGATTTTTGTTGGGTTTTCTGGGGGATGGGGAGAATGGGAGCAGGACCGGTAGGCCTGAAAACACTCTGGAGGCCTACAAGGCCCCAAAAACACTCTGGGCAGACCTAGAAGACCCGAAAAAGGCCTTAGGCAGCCCTGAAAAGCCCCCAGGCAGGCCAAGAAGGCCCTAAAAATGCCCTAAAAATGTCCTGGGTGGGCCTAGAAGGCCCTGAAAAGGCTCACTCCCTAAAACCATTGAGCAGGAAAACTAAAAAAAAGATGAGTTTTGGTGGCTTTTTAAATATCAGTCTGATTGGGAAAGACTGTAACATCAATAACTGTATTATACGTGAGCTCACCATATGTGGACTCAAGGTCACATGGCCGGCAAGCCCTGACCCTTTTAATGGCACGTGCACACTGGAGCGTGCGGCCATTAAAATCAATGGGACTTGAGGTCCTGCGGTATTTCTCTTACATGGGAGGGAGCAGTTTCCAGAATGGATCCTCCATGTAAAACAAGGATGCACTGTACAATATGGAAGCAATATAGGAGAAAGTTTTGTCTCACTTCTACAACAGATCTTAATGAAGACTTTTATCACAGGTCTTAATGACTGGGTGCATGGTTTGAGTGTTGGACTATGACTCAAGACATCAAAATTAGCTTCCTACTTGGCCATGGAAACTCACTGGATAGCCTTGGGTGAGTCACACACTCTCAGCCCCAGAAAAACCCCTGATAGGGGGTCACCTTAGGGTCATCATAAGTTAGAAATGACTTGAAGATGCACAATAACAACCCATGGTTCTTTAGATAACCTGGTACTAATATTTTTTTAAAGTGACATGCAATTTTTAAACAGAAACATAAAAACAACTGACAACCAGGGAATATATTTCAGAGCTGGGGTAATATGATCCTAGTACAATGCAACGGTTAACAGTCTAGTTGCCTCATGTGCAAGCTGAAACTTCTTGAAGGGCAAGCTGGACTGATATATCCTAGTTCCTTGCAGCAATCAGCAGTCTAGCTGCCACATTTCCAAACTGAAACTTTTTAGACACTATTCAAGGATAGCTCTTTGTGGAATATTTTGAAGCAAGCAAGATATAGACAGTGAATCCTTCAGAGATTATACTCAATGGTTTTATGCTGTATGTGCTCCACTACAAAATGTTAAGATGCCTTCTCATGACACACTATTTGATACACCAACTTGAAACAATGGCCTTGTCTGCATGGAAGTTTTACTCTGACTTCCCCCCAGCCTCCCTGTGTCCTGCTTACATAATGCAGGACCAAAACCCTGAACTGGGCCCAGACTGTCTTCATGATGCCTGCACTTGATTCAGGGAGTCCTCCCCTTAACCCACATTTAAAAAAAACAAAACACCTCACCTTTTGCTGTGAGTATTTGGTGGGTTTTCAGTGATAACAGGTAGCTGCCTTTTCACTCCCAGTCCCTGTTCATCAACTAGTGCTGCTGCTGTAGATTCAAGTCACTCTGAAGTCAGAACAAGGAACCCAATAGGGTTGATAGTGTGACTGGGCACCTTGTTCTGATCTGAACAGCTGTGCCAGGTGATGAAGGCACCAAGTGGCAAAGCAGCCACCCATTGTCACTGGGGAAGATAACCCAAGGTAAGGAGTGAATTCAGAGAAAATTTTGGGGGGCAGAATACTTTGGGGGAAGCCTGGAGTATTCTGACAAGTATAGATAAGCCCACTTGTAGCATAGTTCATGTTTAAAACTTCCAAAACCTGTTAATGTGCTAAGTCGTTTTCCCATTAACATGCAGAGCCATACATATAAGCTAGAATATGAAAAAAAATATATCTTTGCATGTCCAGATAAGAGATAATGGGTGTTCCCCTGTTCTTACTGACAAATCATTGTATTTGATATCATAATTATTTCCACAATAGCCAATTATTATGTCTCAAATATGATATCAAGAACTAAGGCAATTAGATGGCAGATGCTTGGTTTTTGGGACCATCTGCTAGGTTTTGAAATCATGTTTTGGATGGGACTTGAAATTACACAGTTGTACAGATAAATTGTGATATCAGATGTACCAGCTTGTGTGGCACCTGTACAATGCAGAACTGGTAACCCTGTTGTTTTAATTGACTTAATCATTATATGGTATCATAGACAATGAAAATACAGAATGAGATTAAGGCTTTCTTGTGAATGATGGCCTTCAGCATATGCTTGAGTTATGATGGCACAACCCAGGTCTCAAGATATGCTTGGAGTCCTTAGTGTACTGTTCACTGGTACTACTGGGTATCCATGGCCAGACTGAGGAACTCAGTTTATTTTCCCTCTTTCTAGATAAAAGGAACAACTTCTCCACCAAGGGCTTATCCAAAAAGTTTTTGTTTTTTTTAGTCTCTGGGAGTATCAGGATTTTACAGTTCCTTCTGTTTTATCTGCATATTCCTTGATTTGCATGCAAACTCTTTCTTGAAATATCATGGGTTACCATATCTCCCTCTCCTTTGTGTTTTTCCTCCTCCTGCTCCCCATCCCAATGGCCATGTGTCACATCTACACTCTGGCAAAATTTTGGAAATTGACTTTCACCAATTTACACTGATCTTTTTAAAAATTATTATTAATAAGTTATACTCAAAGTGTGAAATTATTTTAGCAATATTATACTAGTTAAGCATTAGGATCATTTTCTTTTATTGCTAACATTCCTCTCTTCTTCACTCAACCTCTATTGAATCTACATAGTTTCAAGATAATACAAAGACACAGACAAAGAGAAGTACATTTTATTTTGGTAAATTCTGGGTTAATTTAAACTGATCTGTACAGTGGAAATAAAAAATCTTTGTAACTGCTGGGAGTATCCTAGGTATACTTCAAGATGGGCAAGACATCATATAGATCTCCAACAAAGCATAAACAAGAACAAAAACAGAAAGGACAGTAACAAAACCAAGGACTTTCCTGTTTTTCCAGTCCATCTGTACTGGCCTTCACTTGTGCAGGAGAATTAAGACACCCTACTGCAAAACAACTGGAGGCCACGTATGTCCAAATTTGCCAAGGATCCTTGGAACAACCAGGTCCTTGATGGCATGGGTGTATGGCTTGTACACTCTGGTTAATTATGTCAATAATGTAAATTATTATCAGCCCATAGGCTGACCAAGACTAAGTACTTCTATCATTGTCCAAGACTCCTGGATTTGTAATCCAAAATATCTGGAGTGCAAAAGGCTAAGGTAGTCATTATACGGCACTGAAGTTTTATATTTGACAGATACTTTTCATTAAGCAAAGCTGCAGAGTATTTAAAATAATGGAACTCTGGCTTGAAGTGTTATACTGAGTGTGAACCATTACAGACTGAAAGCTCTGCTTTCTCCCTTGAGTACAGAGAAGAAAAAATTACCTTGGATTGTGAGTGTACCAGTTTTGATTAGAGATTTAAAAATCTATCTTTCTTTCTGTAGCATTTACAATTTTCATAACAAAAATGAAGCAACAGTTCCCCCTGTTTTGTTCCCATACTGGTTTGCAATTTTATTTTCAGAAGAAACTCATCCTTGTCTGTAACATCTCCAAATGTCCATATTATCCTGTGAACCAGCCCTGTTCAGATTTGAAATGTTAATATCTAAGAGTTAGTTGTATGCTACCCCACATCAGTTTAAGGTAGAGAAAACATTTTCTGGGGTTCAGGGGCAGCAGTCATTCACAAACCCTTTTTAGCCTTCCATCACACTAAATTGGGGCATTTTTTTATGTTTCACTTCCATAATGGCCAGTAATGCCCCCAAAGCATCTGATTATTTTACATCATGTTCCATTTGCCTCACATCTATTCCAGGCCTCCCTCATTTATATATATATTTATTTATTTATTTTTCTATCCCCCCTCCCTTTACTGTTCTAGATCTGGACAGGGAAATGGCGGAAAAAAAAATGAGAGGTCTAATAAATTCCCCAAAAGTCAGCAAAAGCTCCACAACATCAGCATGCTTAAGCACTATGGATGTTGTGGTCTTAACAAGGAAATTAGACTTATCTTCAACATCCTCCTCCCTCCAGTTGTTAATTCTAGGAAGAAAAAAAATCAAGAAACTCTATGAATTGCAGTCTACTCCAAATGTATACTATTATCTCCTTGGTGAAATGTCAGGAATATCTTTTTTTGAAATCTTTACAATCTGTCACCTTACATTATTGTAAAATTTGTTCAAGGCATTTGTTATATTTGGACATAATACTATAATGCCAAGCTCAGATTCTATTATTTTCATTTTTATTGCTGAAAAGCACATTATTTGGCAGCTATGTAGAATATCTAGGCATTTTACTTTGATAAAACAGATGTTCAGAACACTACAGGAGCAGTATTTTCTTTTATTTATTTTGTGCTTAGTGTATGTGACTTAACGGAGTCAAGACAGGTTGTAATTTCACAGTGTAGGCGAAATAAAATTTCTGTTCAATAGCTCCATCATTCACAACTCCTACAGTAATACATTTTTATTCTTCTTTTTGTACCACTGATTTCTGCCTGCTTTGTAGTTAAAAAGTAACATGTTCTGGATGATCAGGTATGAAATCAGCAGTCCCCAAAATGAAACACAGAGAACAGACACAAAGCTGAGCTACAAAATTATACAAGATTCAAAGAAATACAAAGCAAAGTTTCATACCATTTCAATCTGCATGCTGAGTGGAATATTTGATTCATAGATGCAAGTAAAATGATTTTTTTCTCTTTCATACATTTCATCCTAACTTCCCCAGAAGGTCAGCTAGATAGTCACTTATATTGGAAATGTTGCTTTGACACAGAACCATGTAAAACAAAGTTTGCATGCAGCTTGTCTAAAGTTCACCAATGAATACCTTCAGTTTAAAGCAGGGCCATTATTGGCCTTTTCAGGGATTGCTCTGCCTTTTCCCAGAATCTTGGAGGACCATATACCCAACCCCTGGAAAAAATGTTGTGAAAATTATGTTGGACCAAAATATCCTAATATTTCTAGGGGATGTGAAGGCAAGTTGTGACCTTTTCTGGAATCTCCAGAATGTATTAGACTCAGAAGAGGCTTTTTAAAAACAAAATGTGATTAAGGGCCTAAGGAGATGGCGCAAAGTGCCATTTTCGAGGCCAGGAAGGGGAGGGGCAGCCTCATGCTGGGTGCCCCAACCCCTTCCTGAATACGTCATTGGAGCGCCTTGCGCTCCGCATGGCCAGCACTCCGACGACGTATATCAGCCGCAGTGTCCACACACGTTGCGGCAGAAAAGACACCGAAGGTGCACCAGAGGCCTTTTGTGGCACACCTTTGGCGTCTTGCGGAAGGAGTGCTATTTTAGCGCTCATTCCTGGGCCTGGGATGTTGCGGCTCTGGGCCGAGGAGTGCGGATACCTCGGCCCTGATCCACAACTTCCTGGGGCGGCCCAGTGCCACCCATCTGCTTCCCCCCTAAGTGGCTGGTTAAAACAGTCTAACAGGAAAAGACACTAGAAAACAGTGAAGTTTCCCTATCATGCACCATATTTATTATTTAACAAAATCCCTCACAATTGGGGCTCTACCTTGGGTGTGAAATGTGGTCTATGGTCTGCACATTCCCTACCCCTGGCTTAACGGGTATCTGCTAAGAGAGCTGATCCATACTAACACCTGGGGGTGTATCTATACTGTAGAAATAATGCAGTTTGACACTACATTAACTGCCATGCCTTTATCCTACAGAATCCTGGGATTTATAGTTTTGTGAGGCACCAGCACTCTTTGGTAGAGAACTTGTAAAACTAAAAATCCCAGAATTCCATAGGATGAGTTACAGCACTTAAAGTAGTGTCAAAGTGTATTATTCCTACAGTGTAGATGCACTCTTGGAAATCTTTATAAGTTGAAATAATTGACTATGACACTCAGGTTGTAGGGATGTAAATCTTCATAAATATCAGTGTTGTGGACAAGAACAAATAATTTAAACATTTTTGTTAATAATATAACCTTTGCAGTCTGGGACTTATGTTGCCAAAAAATCCATATGTGGGAGAGGTTGCACAGACAACAGCATACAAGAGCATTAGAACATGGCATATCCATGCTTTCCATTATTAACATTCAATGTGATCTCTAGAAAAATTTCAAGGAATACTTAGGATGGCTGGATCAGTCCTGTTCCCAGTACATATTACCTTTGCATCTCTTCATTCATTTTTCAGTATTTATCTCTATAGTCGTTTATGACTAGACATTTGTGTCAAGGGAAAACTTTACTTTTTACCTTTTTTATCCATAACTTATTTTTTTAAAATAAACTGAATAAACATTTATATTTAAATATACATTTTACTACAACTTTTTTTTTCCAAAATGCACATTTTAAAATATATTTTGACAACATTTTTGAGTGGAGAATTGTGTTGAAACAATGGGGAAATTCAAAAATCAGTGGATAGCTATGTTAAAATACCTATATGACTCAGAATAGTGCAGATCAAGTTAGCTTGTATTTGTGAAGATCGAATTCATCAAGCATTCCTAATAGTTTCATGCACTGCAGCTTAATCTAAATCAGAGCTTGGAAGTAGTTATTCGAAATTAGTCTCTTTTTTTCTATAAAACTGAAGTTACAACAATACGACATTACAATTGTAACATATTGACAGTGAACTCCACACAATTCATTGTGTAACTAACATTTAAAATCAATTTTAAAATTTTGGAGAGCCTCGCAACTTTTCCAGATAGGCAAAATATTCCCATAAGGAAGTGAGAGCTTATTTACTGGAGTGTTCTGCCAAGATTAATGTTGAAGAGCCTCTAACAAATTAAAAACATCTTCCATGTCACTGGATAGCTTTGTAATGGTTGTTTACAGTACAATACATATATGGTTTATCCAGATGTGTAGATAGTAACTGTCTGGTAATTAAGCAGAAACTATTTGTTTGATGTCATGAACATTATAAAGGCTGGAGAGATATGGTGAGATGTTGGAAAATGCTGTGTGTGCTACAGCTGTATGGTCCACTTGGCAAAATTTATAGTAGCCTACTGCTTTCAGTGTGATGGAGGAAACTGTTCTGTCAGCAATGCTGGAATATGATACATCTGGAAGCTCTAGTGAGCTAATACTTGTGAAATGGGCAGGGTGGTGGGAAAAAATAATGGCATATCCCCTTTCTTCAGAAAAAATGCTATGAGTCATAGCCAGCCCTGATAATATGCCAAATGGTCCATCTTTTTTAGATTACCTGCTATAGGTATGGTCTCTCCTGTACTAAGTAATGGTGCATTCTGTAAGAAAAGGAGGGTGTATGTAAGCATTCCTTCTGTAACCTTCAAAGTTGTCTTTTTTCCCCTCTACAGTGGAAGTAGAGTTTATTGCTCTGGATTTTTGTTGACATTTCCCAAATAAACAAGGAAAGATCCCAGCACATTTTTAATATCAACAGAGCTCAAGTGACATTCTTATAGCTATGCATTTGTAATGAGTTAAGACAATTAAATCACTTCTTTATATTTAATAGACTTTCTCTTTGAAGGACTTCATTTACTAAGGAAGTGGACATCAATATGGAATGGAGCACTCCAGGCTCTCTAAGTAGTAAACGTTCTACCTGAGAGCATAACAATAAATCTGACATCAAATCAGAGCAGAGAGCCAACAATATATGTCTACTGGAAATTTGTATCTGAAATTGCAGGGCAGGAATCAGCCTTTTTAAAAAAAAAAAAAAAGAAAGAAAGAAGAAGAAAATAGAAAGAAAAAGACATTTAAGTGATTTCAGAGGGGGAAAAACACTAAAGCAAAAAATTAAAATGCAAGGAGGGTATAATCACAATTTCAATGGGATTAAATATCTATCTTGCAAGAATTGAGTTATCTATTTTAAAAGATATGTGGTGAATTATATTACTGTCATTTGATTTTTCTCTCAGTGTATTCTTTGAGTACTAAAAATGAAGATTTATGTCATACAAGACAAAAGGTAACAGTCTGTGTATATCACTGGTGCAATGTAATTATTACAATTATTATAAACTACTTGGAGAAGGAGGAGGAGGAGGAGGTGGTCCTGGATGGAAAACAGTCAAGCTATATATGTTTAAATTATTGAGTGTAATTATGCCACCAACAGAGAATTAAAATTTCACATTCTGTATCCTATATGCATATTAAATTATTGTCTTCTTACCTTTTCAAAATAAATAAATAAATAAATGTCTAATGCTGTTTTGAATAAGGATAAATCCCAAGACCTCCCTTTCTTTTTGCAAGCTGTACAAAGAATTGTGCAGATACAGTTTGAAATGGGAACTGTTCATTCTAATTGTCCCTCCTGGAGTCTGAAACTTTTAATTAGGGAATGATTCCACCCAAGCCTCTTAGTAAGCTTTCAGGAACACTTACAATTTGTCCTTTTGTGGTATAGAAGACAAAACAGGGATGGAACTTTTCACTAATTTCTTCGTAATGGTTGTTGTTGTTGTTGTTAATTGACCTCAAGTAGACTTTGAGCTCTGATGACTCTGTGAATGAGTTGAGTTTTTCATTGTCTTTCCATACCCTAAGTTTTTCCTAGGTTCTTTTCTTGAGTCTTGGCAGGATCATTCCCATTACCAGTTCAGCTGGTCATATAAGAGACTCTAGGCCTAAGCAGATGGCGCAAAGCACCGTCTTCAGGGCAAGGAAGGGGAGGGGCAGCCACACGCTGGGTGCCCCAACCTCTTCCCAAAGATGTCGTCGGAGTGTCAGACCCTCCACACTCCTGGCGCTCTGAGGATGCCTATCCGCCATAGCATCCACACACGCTGTGGCAGAAAAGGGGCCGAAGGTGCACCAGCAGTCTTTTGCAGCACACCTTCGGAGATTTGTGGAAGGAGCGCTATTTTAGCGCTCCTTCCTGGGGCAGCGAAGCTGTGCTGCGGGGCCGAGGAATGTGGATGCCTTGGCCCCAATCCGCAGCTTCCTGGGGTGGCCCCATGCAGCCCGTCTGCTCCCCCCCTTCCTCTTCATCATTTTTTAAATAATTTTTTTAAGTATTAATTTTGTACCTAGGTTTGATCCTCTGAGGTATCCAGAGGCAGGGAGCATACAGCTTGATTTCTACTTACTTTCCAACAATGATTCTTTCCCACTCAAAGTACTTTTAGAGTCTTTTTTCTACAATATTTGGGAGTATAGGCCTTTGCTGTTCTATTGTTGGTGCCCATTATATCAGCAACTATTAGGAGTTACCTTACCCATTACTACAGTTTGATATAAGAAAACTAGCCAACCAGAATAATGGCTTGTTAGCTATGTTTTTTATATAAGTTAATGTGCTATATATGCTGAATATTAGAATTTTGGTGGTTCTCAGAATTTCAGATTAAAAATGGAGGCCAAAGTCCTATGCACTTTTAGTACAGCATGAATTTCCAACAAGCTGAATTGTAGTGGTCCCCATAGTTGCACAACAAATACAAGGCCACACGCTTTCTACAGTGGTCACCTAGCTACCAACTCACCAAAAGTATGTGCCCTTGAGAAATGTTAGATGTCCTAGGGATTATCCTAGTTGTAGTCAGTGGAAATTCCTCATTAGTCCATTTAGCTTCATGTGAGGTATTTACCTTCATGTCTAAGTGAAAACTGTGTTGAGGAGAATTTTGGAAATATCTCTAAAATACCAGTTCAGCTAATCTCTCCCAGCTTTAGCTCATTTATTGAATAAGAATTACATGAGAAATCAGTTGCTCTGGGGAAAGAGATGAATAGTGTGTGTGTGTGTATTTTAGACAACGCTCTTTCTCCAAATATTAATTGCATTCCAGCCAAAGATGCATACATTGCATGTGCACAGATTCCACCCCCATAAATATGCTACATTTATGCCATTTTGCTGATTTACTGTTGCACACTTCTCAATCATCTTTCTGAATATTATACATTTCTAATGCAGTCTAAGTACATAGATTGTAACCAGCAGGCAGGAATAGACTGAAATTTATGGAGTAAATAATGCATATAAAATAATGACACATGTGGATGCTCTCAGATTTTTCAGAGGGTGCATTCAGGAGCCAGAAAGTTGGAACTTATTTGAATGCCTTCATTGAGAACATGGTGTTTTCACCTGAAGAAAGTGAATGAAGTTGTGGGTTCTAATTCTAAATTCTACTTCACTGAGTTAGCTGTAAGTATTGTGTCAGTGGAAGCTACAGACAGATCACTGTGGTCCTGACTTCACTGGCGTAGGGCAGTCTGCAGTATCCTCGTCTCTGAGCCACCCTATTGCAACCTCCATTGTGATGCTGCCTGGTTGATTGCATGCATGTCCCACTGAGCCACCTGGCGTATCCATCACTATTGTGAGTCACTTCACTGTGAGGTCATAACAGGGCACCCAGTATCAATCACATGTCTAGGTGCCTCATTTTGACATTTTGAGTGGCTGGTGGCAGCGGCAGATATGTTGGGCAGCTCAGCAGGATGTGTTTGAAACATCTACCTGGCATCAGAATGGAGGGCTCTGGATCTTCTGGGTAGATCTGGAACAACTGGAGACTTTTTAAAATCCATGGTAAGAGGGGTATATCCCAGTTAGGTGCTGAACCAGCCAGCCATCATCTGGTCTGTTCACAACAGAGCTGGTGTTTGGGTGGCATGGTTATTTATTTTATGATAAATTAAAAGCAAATAGAGATTTCAATGAACATTATAACGGAAAATTTTTAATTAGGATCTGGTTGAAAGTTAAACCGAGAATATGCCTAGGCGTGCTGAAATGGGCCTCAATAAATGAAGCCTTTCACAGAATGACCCCACTGAGAGAATCAAAATGGGTTACTTATGAAGACCTATTCAATAAAAAAGAAAAAGAACTCAAAACGCTAGATCAATTGCGAAAAGAAGGCATGAAATGTATGTGGCACACTTATTTCCAATTAAGGGAAAGAACTAGGTTAGACTTAGAAATAAATAATATTAAAGAAACAGAACCAGAATTTGAAAAAAAAATACTTAAAGCAGATAAGGAACATAGAATAAGGAAATTATATCAGTTATTATTAAAATTTGAGACAGAAGAAGAACAAGTGAAATCATATATGATCAAATGGGCACAGAATTTGGGACATCCAATCACCTTAGTTCAATGGGAAAAAATATGGATGAAAAGGATGAAGTATACAGTTAGTTATAATCTGAAAGAGAACCTATATAAAATGCTATTTAGATGGCACCTTACTCCCTTTAAATTGGCGAAAACATACAAGTTAAAAAGAAAATGGTTGTTGGAAATGTGGGGAAAAAAGAAGGAACATACTATCATATGTGGTGGGAGTGTAATTTGGCAAAAAATTTCTGGAGAAAGATACACGAAGAAATTGAGAAGATATTAGATCAATCGTTATCAAAAGACCCAGGTATATATCTATTGAACATAATTGAGGATTATAAGGTAGAAAACCAATATGGCAGACTCTTTTTTTTTTTACACGTCAGCTGCAGCTAGACTAGCTTATTCTGCAATGTAGAAACAAAAAAATATCCCCAACATTGATGTATGGATCTGGAAATTATATGAACTAATGGAAAATTGTAAGTTGACACAATTGTTACAAAACAAAACCAGAGGAGAATTTTGCCAAAGTTTGGAATCCATTTATTAGATACATTAAAAAAAATGGGGGGACCTTTGGGTAATAGGTTTAGAAAAGCTATAAGCATAAAGGAAGTAAATACATTAGTCTGTGAAATTCCAGGTTAAGGTTACAAATTAGACTACATAAGATAAGTTAAAGTCAATGTACATAAATGAAAAAGAATATGTAAATTAAAGAATATGGAGAACTCGGAAGTAATAGTTAACCTTGTTTTGAATGGAAACTGAATAAGTTATAGTTGACGGTAATACACTAATCAAGGAGAAAAAATGATATGATCAAGCAACATCAGTGGATATTAGAAGGAAATCAAATTTATGTCATGTTAGTAATGTAGTAGTATATATGTGAATCTTTCATATGGTGGTGTTAGGTTTGTTTTGTATTTTTTGTTTGTTTTTTGTAATGTTTTTGTCTAATGTCTTTTTTGTTGATTGTTTTTAATGTTTTTTCAATAAAAAATTTAATTAAAAAAAAAAACTGGTGTTTGGGCCATACATTGTCTGTTCTGTCTGCCAAAAGGATGAGGCATGGCCCCTGATGCAAGTCAGGATTTTTTTCCCCAGTGTAGAAATTGAAAGGAGATGGATGCTAAAATTGGACCATTTAAAAACTATATGTAGCATGGGATGAGGAAAGTGGAGAACAAAGGGTTCAGGTTTGTGTGGCATATTTGCAAATTACAATTTAGAATGGACTTGCTGCCTATTCATTTCATGTTACATATAGGAGGGTAATCAAGCCATATTGTTGGTGAGAAAGACATGGTGGAAGTCTGCAGTGTGTATGGCAGTGGGATGTCAGATGTAAGTTTATCTGGTAATAGTTTATTTCTATTTCACACATTACCACTTGTGGAATGGTTTTACACCCTACTGCAGGATCTACTGCAACCCCCTTTGCAATACAGCTGCAAAGAGGAGATTGCTCAAAGTAATTTCTAATTTATCAGTCCAAGAAGACATGAAATAGCCCTAGGACTAGTCAGGCCATATAAATAGGAGGAATGATTCAACACTTCAAGTAACAGACTGCAGTGAAAGGTAATGGTGGAAATCTCCTGTTTTTCCATCACAGCCATGGCTGTTCCCCATTGTTGATGGACAGAATTATATATGCCATATGGGTAGTTCTAAGCACCATACTGAAGCCTGCTGTATTAGATATAGTAAGAAATTCTGTCCCTTTGCCAGTTTTGAAGTATGAATCCAATCTTCTACAGTATGTACTGAAGATGTGCAACATTTTACCTTTTGTTTCAAAGCCCTCTCCCCCCAAAAATTGTTATTTGCCTCCCTGCATCATTCTCTAGGCCCTAATGTTCTATAACCTCTAAATCCTTACAGGCTCAAGAACTGGTGTTGATAAAACATCCTCTCTGTATACTTTGCTTGGCTTTGGCTGAAACCAGAATTCCATTGTTGGATAATAGAAAAAAAGATTGTGATTTACTTTTCTAACCTATATATTTGAATCCCCTACTGCTTACTCAGGTAATATACTCTGCACACTATTACAAGCTATGTAAGCATATGTAGGGACTGAAAGTGATTTAAAGACACTGAGTACACACTGTAAAAGAAAGGACAAGCTCTATTGCCATCACAGTTGTAAAAAGGGAAGATAATTTTCAGTCTCTTTGCCTAGTCTATGCTGTCTTTCTCACTTTCTGGATGTGCACATAAACACACAAAAATATGTCTCATCTGAAAATATGTCATTGCAAAATAAATTACAGTAATTTCAAGCAAACTGTAATACATCCATAAAAATAGAAACAAAAACACAGTCAATTCTTGCATATTAGGAGGATTTTTTGCAATACTTCATTAGCCTACAAATGGCTCACATATACATTCTTTCTTGCTCTATTTCTGATAAATCCTGCTGAAAAATCATGATTAATTGGAACTAGCTTTTTTTTTTTTTGCTTCAAGTTATGTCTCTTGCATATTTTAGCCAATTACTTGCCTTTTCCTTAAAAAGGTTTTCCCCCTATTAATAGCTTTAAAATACCTTCTTACTTGTCTTTTTACAAACTATCCTACTCTGTGAAATTGCTTCTTCAGACTACATTTAGGATGTTTCATTTCAACAGAAAAGTGAATACCTGTTTGGAAATTAATCTTGAAGAACTGAGAAAAAGCTCCAAAACCACATAACTCTACCAAAATGTGCAAGTTTTTTTTTAAAGTTACTAAGCACATATGAAACTATTTTTACCATGTTAAAATTTAACACATATTGTATTAAGGACATAGTAATCTGTTTGTTACATCTAAGAGGAATTAACATGCATACAAAGTACAGCTGTCCCTCCATTTTCATGGGAGATCCATGCCACTGCCCCCACCATGAAAATGGAAATCCACAAATATTCAAGCCCCATAGGCTTGAATGGCCATGTACTCCTGTGTGTGACTCTGTGTGCATGCCATTTTAACCCTCCCCACTTGCTGGTCTGCAAAGGGCCGAGACTGCAGAACCGAAGTCCGCAAAAATGGAGGGATAAGTGTAGTTTAGATTCTATTTCCTGGGTCAGGATGAATGCTTGTCTATAGAGTTCTCTGTCATCTTGGTTTGTAAGCCACAAATCAGAGAAGCTCCAACCATCTACTTATATGGCTGCTAATGTGATGTTTGCAGCGCAAGTGAAGTCTATCCCGTTTTTCTCATATTTTGCTCCATGTGAAATATTGTTAGTACTGCATATTGTCCAGTTGTAGCATGGATAGTAATGTGTCAGGAATCCATTTTGAGCCCAAGGTTCCACAACTATCTTGGCTTGGTCTGCACTTCCCAGAATATCCACAGAGTGAATCCTGTTTGGAATCTTGAATTTTGGTGTTGAAAGATGGGGGAAAATATTTCTTTGTTCCCTCCCCACCCCCATGCATAGAGAAATGCTCACATTTCAAATGCATGGAAAATTTTAATTTCAATTCTTTAGTCAATGCATTTAACTGATGCACCTCTTCCCTCCCCTCTCCTCCTGCTGCCTTGCTTGCTCACCTGCTGCCCATCTAGCCAGGCCTAGAAAGGATTGTTGGGGCAGTGGCAATGCCCTACCCTGATCTCCCTTTTCTCCCTTCCTGTTGGCTAACTCACTCCCTGTCCATCACTTGCCTAGCCAGACCTAAAAAGATCTGAAGCTGTCCAGGCAGGAGGGCAAGAAAGCAGGAGGGGAGGGAAGGGAGGGCAGGGCAAAATTCTATAACAATGGCCTCCTCCTCTCCCTTCCCCTTTTGCAGGGATGCCCCTACTGGCAGTAGAATGTGGAGTGAGGGAGTGAGGCCCCTGATGCTAACCACCACTCCCTTGTCCACAGATTTAGCTACAAGAGCTTCCCCATCTGATCATTAAAGTGATGCTATTGTAAAGTGGTGCTACTGAATGTGGTGGTCCATGGACCCGTTCTGGTCTACAAACCATGGTGAAAAAGGATCAGTTGTAACCAAGGGATACAACTATGGTAGTGGTCCCTGGCTGGACCCTCACATTAAATAGCTTAAGAAACACTACTGAGAACTGAAGAATTCAGCAGGGAGAGTACAGGGGAGTGGGGGAGAAACCCTGCTAATTTGTCATATATGCTACTGGTGAGGGCTATAGTATTACGAGCCACAAGCATAAGAATGAAATAATGATTGCCTAAATGTTCAAAATCACTTCAGGTGCTTGCATGAAGGTGCAGTGTATAAAACTACTGAATGTTTCAGTATTAGTAACATGGTTATGTATTTATACTTCTAGTTTCTAATAATAATTACCATTTGTCTGCCCATGACTTCCCACATTTTGTTTCAGAGCAACATCAACAAATTTCCTTAAAGATGTTTCTAGCTGCTACAATAAAGTTGACTCTAGAAGAATAAATTTATCCCTGAAGGATAGTAACACATATTTGTATATGTTTACAAACACAATTTTTTTAAAAATCAGCCCTAACAGACAAAACAGTGATGATGATTTGCCAGATATGGCACCAGAAAATAGGAACACCAACACACTTGTCCTAGATTCTTGCTATATCTTCAGTGTTTCTATCTTGTTATCTTAACTCACCCTCTTTACCATGTGTGGCATGTGGCTTGTGCCATAAAGTGGTGTTCTTGTTGTTGCTTTTGCATACTGGACCCAAGATAATAGTTTCAAAAATCATGGGAAATATTTGGTGTATAAAGCCTAGGAGTCAAATTTCCACAGATGGTAAATAAAATATGAAATGCTTTTATTCTATTTTGAGTAAATAAATATGATAGTTCCTGGAGATAGCTCCATTCTTAAAACATTACAATCTTGTATTAATAAATAGGGTTCTTCTTAGCTTAGCTTCATGCTTTTTAGTATTTCATAATGCATGTCATGTAAACTTTCCTCTGGGGTAAAATAGCAATAAATCTTTAATAAACTAAAGAAACAACATTTCAGGCTGACTGACAAACACTTTGCTGTAAAAGTATTACTGATAGATTATATTAAAAAAATCAACACACAGAGGAAGATATTTAAAAGGTTTGCCTCTTTTATCAGAGATGCTCCTTATATTTGAGTTGCCATTAAATTAAACCCTGATAAATCTTTAATCAAGTACGAATGAATACACCAATCACCTGAGAATTATTGACACATCAGTATCCACAGAATAGGGCTTTATTGCTCTTCCTTCCTTCATAGATTTTATACATGCTCATCCTTAATAAAACATGAGCATTTTAAATTCATAATTCTTGTTGAAACCCTGTGCTTACTCCTATGGCAACATTATTAAAGCTGATTTTATAGATATAAACATAAGCATAATTTTCTAGAGATAATATGTTTTTGGTATTGCTGGTACTGAAAAGTTTCCCTGAATAAATAAAAGAAAAGAAATTTAACCTCTTAATTTAAGAATTTAATCTTAATCTCAATCTTAAAAAAAATAGTTTTGTACACCTAAATGTGAAAGAAGATACATCATCCACTGAGAAGTCTTACCAAATTTGCTAGGATGTACTCCTAAGGAGTGTTGCATGGAATCACAGTCATACACAGTGGTACAAAAATTAAGGGTTCCATTCTGTGAGCATCCCTTTGAAGAAAATCTCAATGAATCCAGTTTCACTTGCTTCCAATGAAATAGATTTGGATCAAGATGTTTGTGTTCTACTTTTTCAATTTAGTATGTATCAAAAGTTAAATGTTTCCCAAAAGAACACCTGGGTCATTTAAATATCACTCTGACATATCTATAGAAAAAGCAACTCCAAACATGACCACTTGGGAAAGTCCAGTTGAAGTAAAATATTCCAAAGATTTCTTATACCAAATCAAACCTTATATCCATCTAACCAGTCTCTTCTCTAGAATGCAAGGTCTTTCTAACATTTAAATATGAACTTGTTTTAATACCAGGAAGTAATTATGGGGTTTTTACATGAAAAGTATGCACTCTTTCTCAGGACTAAAAGAAGCCACACCATTTGCCTAAGCAGGGGAATGAGATGGGAAGCAGGGCATCTTGGAGCTCTGCTCTTTCAGGCTCTTTCAGGCTTTTCTTGCCCTTCCATCAAGTAAAGTCTCTCA
This sequence comes from Phrynosoma platyrhinos, assembly GCA_020142125.1. Classification (NCBI taxonomy): domain Eukaryota; kingdom Metazoa; phylum Chordata; class Lepidosauria; order Squamata; family Phrynosomatidae; genus Phrynosoma; species Phrynosoma platyrhinos. The sequence goes on from JAIPUX010001232.1 coordinate 20,031,375, forward strand.
GCAGCTATTGTATCAGTTGCAGCAGAAGAAGACCTGGGAATGTGTTTCTGTTCCAGTTGATCAATAAGAACTATTACATAGATCTGATTTAAGTATGCATGCCTGAACTTGTCCTCTTCAACTTTCTTCCTCTTTGTGTCCAGTCATTTAGAATATAACCATGTGAGCAGGGCTTATCTTGTTAGTTTTCTGTGGGCCGTTGCAGACTGGCCCAAAGGGCTGGCCTGAGCAGAGTTGGGGTGGGGCAGCCACACACCGGCCACCCCAACCCCACCTCAACACCATCTTCTGGCACAGCATTTATTTATTTTTTAAAATTTATATTTTATTAACATATGCTATTCAAACATATCTTTCAAGTTTAACATATTAATTTCTTTTTCAATAATCATATACAAATATTTACAATTGACTTCCAAAGTATCTCCAGTTTGTACTCAACCTTAGTTCAATGTTCACTCATTGTCTTTATATATATTCAATTTTAAATATTAAATCCACTGTGTGTTATAACAACAGCTTTAATT